>JANAVB010015550.1:15000-186142 GCA_029216955.1 Iris pallida | reverse complement strand
CTCTCTTCTGAGCCGCATAGAACGTCTTGAGCCATATAGTCCCTCGTGTGTATGAATCTTTGAGCTGCATGGGCTATCTGAGCCGCATGGAGTTCCCTGGCCGCATGGATCTTTCTTTATTATTTTTCATGCTTCTACAAGACCCCCTTCAAAGTTTTCAATTTGCAAAATTGAAATACTTTAAATAGAAGCATGGCTATGTGCAAGCTCTTCTAGCCGCATATGTGGTCCTAGCCGCATAGATGTCTTGGCCGCATGGATGTTTTCAGTCGTAGGAACTTTCGAGCCGCAGAGTTGTTTCAGCCGTATGGATGGCTTAGCAGCAGAGACTTTCGAGCCACAGGGTGTCTTAACTGCATAGCTCTTTGCCACGTCATCATTGCCACGTATGGCAATCTTTTGCATTAAATGCTGTTAATTTGCTGTCAGTTTTAAAGGCCACTTTTTGGGCGAGGTCCCAGGAGGTTGGCCTTTATTTTAGGCGGCTTACCTCGATAACCGTAGGGTCAGTCTTCGTGTACGCACGGGAATCGAAACGTTTTGCTTTGTTTATAAATAAGGATGGGTTCAGTCGAAGGGATTTCTTTACTTCCTCTTTCGTTCCAACTATTGTTGTCTCGCCTTTCTTCCCTTATTTCCTTTCTCCGATCGTCGGTCATGGCCCCCAAATCCTACAAGGTCGCCTCTGCTGCTGCGAAGGGCAAGAAGGCGGCTTTCTCGTCAGCCGTCGTGCCCGAAGTGCACCCTGATGTACATCCTGCTCTTAATGGTAAGGGTTGTATTTGGATACTTTGAATCCTAAGAATTCATGGCTCTGTTGCATATTTATGCACAAGCCTTCACCCAAGTTCGACCATGATAGAGCCGCATATGCTGTATGCGCTGCATGACCCTCTCACATCCGAGCCGCATAGGATGCCCTATGTTTAAGCCGCATGAGAAGGATTTGAGTCTCTGGATAAACCGCATGAAGTCTCCTTTGAATGGAGTCGCATATGTTTCTGAAAGACTGATCCGCATAGCATTTAGCGCCGCAAAAGCTCTTCTGCTTAGAACCGCATATGTTCAACTGATCCGCATAAGCTATCGAACCAATGTTATATGGAACTCCCGCCTAATTTGGGCCGCATGAGGCTGTGTTGACCCGAACCACATAAGCTCCCTTGGGGCCGTGCCACCTGAAGCTTATTAAAATTGAGCCGCATAAGGCTTCGTTTGATCCAAGCCGCATAGGCTCGTAGGAACTTGAGTTCAGTAATTTCGCTTTAACCATCTTTTAATCCTGTTTTTTTTTGTCCTTTTCCAGTGAACCTCCCAACCAACCCAGCAGGAGAGCTTCTTGTGGGTTCAGCTCAGTTTGCCGTGGGCGTACGGCTCGACGGCTTAATTCGACATATAACGGATCAGCTTCCCACTAATGAACCTAGGGAGAGGGAGGCTGTCATCAACAACCAGCCTTTCCACTTTCTTGTTCTATGATAAATTCGAAGAAACTGGATGGAGAACATCTAAAACCGCTGGATGTTTCTGAGAACTGGGATTTTTCTGTAGACGGGGTAGAGATCCACATCCCCGAGATGGAGCGGCATTATCCCCTCTCGTGGTTTAACATGGTACCATTGGGTAGGACAATGGTGGGCTCCCTGACTCCCCACCCAATCGGGAATGTTTGTGGGTAACATCCACTATAACAGGCGTACAGGTTCAGCATGTGCGGGCAAGGATTCAGTTAGTCAGAGTGTGATGGGCTGCTCCCTGGTACTTTTATAAACGTGACTGGTCCCAACTTCACTTTTACTCGAGCGATACTTTCCTGAATCAGCTCACTCGTAAGGGGTCGTATCCTGTGGACAGATTGTCACTGCTGAATTGGATAAACCCTATTCCTACATGGGCCAATCTTACCTTATGGATCCTGAGGAACTACGGAGAGTCCCTTCGGAAGATTGACCTTTACTACGCCATCCGGGGCACCTGTTACGGGTTGCCCATCAACAAGCCTTTGTTCATGGCCCTTTTGGAGCTGTATAACCGACGTACGGGACGTTCTTCGTACCCGGAGGGGATTGGGACTTGCCCTCCATGAAATGCATGCTGTTTCTAAGCTGCCGTAGGGATGCGAGGCCTTTGAAGTATACACCCCAACGAACGAGGAATTCAATGACCTAGATCGACGGTTCCTGGGTTTTGCCGTTGTGTATCGGGAACTTTTGTGCCATTATAGCATCTGTCATGAGACTGCTATTAAGAAGGAGAATAGTTCGGAAGGGAGCGCCCCCATACCATGGCCTGGGTCGCGTATCTTTTCACATTACGTCCTTCCGGCTGGGTTTCTTCTCGGCATCCTCAAACCCAAGCGGAGATAAGGGACCTGAAGTTGAATGCAAAAGGTCGAGGTCCAAACGCGATAGATTTGGGAGTCGTACTGACTCCTTCCGTTATTTCCACTACGGTACTCGGGAGATGTCTGAAAAGGCACTTTTGGTCGGGTTCTTGATGGTGTGGCTACGGAATTGCTTAGTCTCAGGAGGGGCAGTTCTACTGAAAGGATCAGCCGCCACTTCATTCTCCTGACGGTGAAGCTGGTCTTCAAAATCAGATTGGCCCTTCTTTCGGCCATGGTGTGTAGCATACACCACGTGCTCCGCGTATTTTCGTCTAAGGTTATTGCTCACGAGACGACGCTGGGTTTTGAGCGGATAGAACTTCTATACCATTACCTCATGGGGTGGTTATTAATGCACTATCGGTCGTTGATAAGGCCAGGAACTGAAGAAGATGTTACTACTGATGACGCCTTTCTTTTCTGATACCCATCAGCCTTGGGAGCACGATACCATGCCGGCCTACCGGAGGGCATTGGCGAGAGTTGACGGGCCTGAGTTCTTTGTCTCTCTTCCTCAATTTACCCCTAGAGAAGCGAGGGAAGTACACGTTGACGGCGTTGATCCTCCCTAACTTTTATCTGAGAAGATGCTTCTTTGGCTGCGCAACATCCGCCCTGCGCACCTGGTATATCGTTACCGAAATAACGTATACCTGGAGCCTTATCTGCACAGTAGATTTTCCCGTCAATTCGGGTATATTCAGTTGTTCCTTGATTGTCCCAGCGCTTGTCTAGGCTTTGAGGGTAGCGTACTCGATGGCATCCGGGCTTGGCATTATTACAACGCGGCCCATACCCGGCTAGCTTCTCCGTCCCTGATTTAAGATGGCAAGGGATATTTTATACATGGCGGCCCTTTATCATGTTGCAGCGAGCAAGCTTCCTGTCAATTTTGACATGAGTACTAGCTTTATTGCTGGCACTGGCCTGGCCGAGAAGCCCGAGAGATCTAAGAGAGGAATAGAGGGGCGAACAGGGTTCCTACGCCGGACTCAGAGTCCACTACGGCGGACGAGGATGATGAGCAAGACGTCGATGACTCGTCACATTCTTCGGACAAGGAAGTTGGAATCAGCCCCCTATTATACCGGATGAAAGGATGGCGGGTCAGCCGCCTACTTGGTCTGACGAGGTGGTGGAGGATCAACCATCTGCAGTGCTTGGCCCTTCGCGTAAGCGAAGCAGGCGCGTGATTACCGCTGATGGCCGAACCTACTCCACAAAGCACGCTGCGGTAAGACGTAGGCTGTTTATTGATGATGTTGACGTTTCTAAGGTGATTTGAGTTTCAACTACCTCTTTCTTTTTCTATGTTATGGCCTAATCGTTTTTCCTTTTGCTCTTTATAGGCGTCAGATGAGTTCGCTTCTCAGGACCCGATTGCTGAGGTTGATCCGGTCCTGTCCTATTTGGTCAGTGATGTGTGCACTGCTATCATTGCTGCTGGGGTTCTTCGGAGGCGGTCGAGGAGTCTCATCTTGCTGGGACCTCAACTCAGGGAATATAGGTTCTACTGTGCCTGTCCCTGAGACATATAACTTCAACATGATGACACTGTCCTGGCTGGCTCCCTTTCAGGGATGGCCGTGACAGAGAAACCAGTTGAATTCGGATCGGAAGCTGCAGATGGGGAAGCTACGCCAGTTGTGAACGAGCCGCAGCCTCCATGCTCTTCCCCTGGTAAGACAAGTCAAACCTTAACTTGTGAAGAAGCCTATTTACTCCATCATCCTATCCTTCGGGTTACGTCGATTAATGGTTTTTTGGATGTTCAGGTCCCAACCCTTTATTGCCGGTGACGGACATTGCTGGGGCAGACCCTACCGGAGGGGATCTGACGGAAGCACGCGTGCCTCCTCCTTGCATTGAGGGGCCTCCATCTGGGTCGAGTTCGGGAGCCCAGGTAGTAGTACAGCTGGGGGAAGGGCCGATGCTTCCTGTGCCCTCTTCTGCTAATATAGTTTTGGGGGTTAACCTTTCCGCCCTGCCAAGCATCCAGGCTCCTCGGGCGGCGTAAGAGGAGCTAGCCGCTATTCAAGCATCTTTCCACACGAAATTTGCTTCCTTGGTGGCGGGGACGACAAGTTCTAAGGCTACTCCTTCGGTACTGCCTGCCATACTCCCTTTGACGCCGTCTTCTACAGAGGTTTTGGATGAAGTGTCGCAGATGTGGTCGACAGTTTCTACCGCCACCTGAAGAGGGGGATCGAGGCAGCTGTGGAAAGGGGGACTCCTTTTACTCTGGCCGGTCAATGCACCGGTGGCCAGATCAATATTCTTTGGACACTCCCTGGTGGAGGGGAACTGGCTGCGCTTCTGGAGCCTAAATTGTTAGAGGCTGATCGTCTCGTGGCCCAGTTTCGCAGGCTGCAACAAGCTGATTTACCCGCAGCGATAAACCAAGAGCGCAATTTCCTTGTTACTGCGGTGGAGAAGGTGATGATTGCCCGAGAGTCGTTCAAGCCGGCTATATTGAAGGACCGCCAGGATCTGACTCGGTTCTAGGATCAATGGGGCCGTCGAACTGAAGATTGCACGACTCGGGAAGCAGATCCCTCCCGCGGGGTAACCGACACCCGGAAACAGATCCTCGAGCTCCAAAGAAAGCTGACCTTCCTGGAGTCCGACCTCGAAGCTGCTCGTATTGAGAAAGAGAATGCCATTCAGGAGGATGACAAGTTTAGTAGGGCTTCTGCCAATCTAGAACTTGCCCTGAAGAAGATGAGACTGGCAGGCGTATATACTTGAGTGACGCAGAGCAGTTGCCCCAAGAGGCCGAGCGTCGTGCTAAGCAGAGGCTTGAGCGGGGGACTGCCTTGGTGAAAAACCGTCTCTTGGAGTTGTGTAATGCCGAACTATAGTTGGCCTTTTCTTCTTTTGTTTGCTTTCTTTACTTTTTCCTTTTTGAGAGGGACGTGGTCCCGAAACATGTAATATTTTTTTCTTCTTCAAATATAGAGTACTTTCCATTCTACCTTTCATTTGTATTGCTTGTTGTACCTGTGATATGACGGTGGTGTTTGCCCCGCACGGGGGACTTGTTTGTGGACCCGTCATCCATGGCATACCTTGGTTTTAGGTACGGACAACAAGTTTGGTTAGGATATCTGGTGAGAGATGGTGGGCTTGTGCTAAGAAACTTTGCAGAGGATATTTGTGGGCCTATTATCCTTGGCGTACCCTGGCTTAGGATACGGATAATAGGATGAAAGGGAACCAACATATTTTCTAAGACGTAATGAGGACATGGCAAGCATGAGGGTTTTACCGTGGAATCTTCCTACTGAGAGGTAATGAGGACATGGCAGGGGTGAATTCAACGGAGGATATTGTGGTCAACAGAGGACATTTGTGGACCTATTATCCTTGTCGTACTCCAGTTGTGGGTACAGATAATAGGTTAAAAAGGAATCGACATACTTACTCAGAGGTAATGAGGACATGGAAAGTATAAAGGTTTCTTCGACGGAGCCTTCCCACTCAGAGGTAATGAGGACATGGCAGGAGTGGGCTCAATGAAGAGGGGGTACGTAGAACGACTCAGAGGTAATGAGGACATGGAAGTTCTATGTAGAGGGGTGATTTGCTTTTTGGCGGAAGTGAAACGACTCAGAGGTAATGAGGACATGGCCGTTTCGGAAATTTGTGGATCTTTTACCCTTTTTATGCACTGAAGTGCGGGTATTAGATCATGAGGGAGATCTCTTCCAGGAAGAAAGTTCAGAGGTATGATCATACATGACTTACTATCTGAAAGAGTGACCGGAATGTGAGTTCAGAGGCACCAGCGAGTACATGTCTAGATATTGTGAAAGTGTGAGTTCAGTGGCACCAGCGGGTACATGACTCGATAATCTGGAACGTTAGGAATGTGAGTTCAGTGGTACAAGAGGGTACGTGATTCGATGTGAAAGTAAGTTCAGTAGTACGAGAGGGTACATGACTCAAAAATCTAGAAAATTGTGAGGGTGAGTTCAGCGGTACCAGCGGGTACATGACTCAATGATCTGGAGAATGTCATTTAGACATAATATTTCTTCAGGAACTTGTCGTTGACGGGCAACATGAGTAAGTCTCCGTTTTGTTTTGCTATGCGGTAGGCTCCGTTGGAGAACATGGCCTCAACGATAAATGGGCCTTCCCATTTTGGCTGGAACTTGTCGGCGGTCTTGTGAGTCATAACCATCGGCCTCCGAACTACCAGAACGAGCTCGCCCACTTGGAATGTTCTGATTTTAACCTTCTTGTTGAAGGCTCCAGAGATGCGTGCTTGGTATAGCTCGATTCGTTGCTGAGCCAAGAGCACTTTTTATCTAAGGCCTCCAACTCTTGTATTCGATGACGGTAGTTATCATTTGTCGTCAATTGGTAAGCAAGGGCGACGTCGAGTGAGGGTATTTGAGTCTCTAATGGGAGAATTGCTTCACTCCCGTATACCAGGGAGAATGGTGTGTTCCCGATAGCTGTTCGGACTGTAGTACGGTACGCCCATAAATATTCACCGAGCTTCTCGTTCCAGTCGCATTTGTTGGAAGAGACAAGCTTCTTGAGGAGTTTGATGATTGTTTTGTTGAATGCTTCTGCCAAACCGTTGGCTGCTGGGTTGTATGGTGTTGAAGCAATATTCTGGATGCGATGCTTGTCACAAAACCGATAGAAGGTGTGGCTTGCAAACTGCGGACCATTATCATGGATGATCCTTCGAGGCAATCCAAAGCCATAGATGACATGATGCTTGAGAAAGCTGATCACATTTGAAGTCTTTACTTCTGCGAGTGGAACAGCTTCCGCCCATTGGAGAAGTAATCCGTGATCGCGAGTATGAAGTGATGTCCACAGGAGGAAGGTAGAGTAATTGGACCGATGATGTCCATTCCCCATGCTTCAAATGGCCAAGATGCCACCGGCGGATGTAGAAACTCGGATGGTTGGTGGATGAAGTCCGCGTGGACTTGACAGGCTTTGCATTTTCTTGCGTAGTCTATTGCATCTGCTACCATCGTGGGCCAGTAGTAGCCTATCCGGCGGAGACGATCTTATAATTTAGGGCCAGGCTGGTGGGCCCCACATACACCGTCGTGAGCTTCGCGTATGGCTTCTTTGGTTTCTGTATTTGATAGACACCGAAGCAGTAACCCATCGTAGGATCGTCGATACAGCATTTTCGTCTCTGTATCGTAAAAGAATCTGAGAGAGTGCCTTCTGATGGAAGTGGCTTCCTTTGGATTCTCGGGCAGGATGTCATAGACTACAAAGTCTATGAATGGTTGTCGCCAGTCCGGTGCTACATCGATCGTTTGGGCGAAATAGCTCGCCATGACTTGTATGTTGTTCTTGGGACAGACCAGCTCGTGGCCTATCACGTCAATCGAATGCTGAGTATGGTTTGGAACTGCTAGGGAAGCGGCAAGGACTGCTAGGGCATCGGCTTCGATATTCTGTAATCTGGGGATATGTTCGATGAAGAATCCCTCAAATGACGAGATAATGTTGATCGCGATTTGGTGATTGGGGATCATGTCTTCGTGGCGGACTTCGTATGAACCCCGGATCTGATTGACGATTAACTGCGAATCGCCGTATGCTTCAAGATATTCTACTCCCAGCTCTCTGGCAAGTTGGAGGCCGGTGACCAAAGCGTTGTACTCGGCCACATTATTAGAGCAGGGTTCCGTGAGGAAGTAAGCATGATTGATCACCAGTCCGGAAGGAGAAATCAACACTACCCCGACTCCAACAACAATGTTGCCCTTGGATCCCGTTTTCGAAGCATCGTCGAAGAACATTCGCCATATATCATCGTGGGAGGCCACATGCGAGTCGGCGACCTCATCTGGAATTCCTTCATATATTGTGGATGACTTCGAGCCTGGGTGGGCTGCTAGAAAGTCGGCCAGAGCTTGACCTTTGACAGCCTTTTACGGGACGAAGACCATATGATAAGGAGATAGCAGTATTGCCCATGTAGCGAGGCGGGAGCTGAGCGCCCCTGGTTTAGTCATGAGGACTCTGAGAGGATTGACTCGTGAGATCACATGTATGGTTTGTCCTGTGAAATAGTACCGCATCTTTTGAATGGCGAACACCAGGGCGAGGCATTCCTTCTCCACAGCAGTATATCTGTGCTCTGACCCAATCATCATTAGGCTGAGGTAATATATAGCTTATTCGTGGCCTGCGTCGTTGTTTTGTGCCAGCAAAGCGCCCAGGGAATGCTCCATTGTTCGTACATATAGCAAGAATGGTTTTTCGGCAACCGGGGCCACCAGGACCGGAGGGTTCGACAAATATTCTTTGATGCTGTTGAAGGCACGTTGGCACTCTTCATCCCATACAAACGAGACGCCTTTTTTTATGAGATGGGTGAATGGCCGACATCGCCCGGAGAGGTTAGAGATGAACCTCCGGATGTAAGCTAGCCTCCCTTGAAGGCCTCTGAGTTCGCAGAGATTTCTCGGGGGACCCATCTCCATAATTGCCTTCGTCTTTTCAGGGTCTACATGGATACCCTGGACGGTGATGATGAAACCCAAGAACTTCCCGCTGGATACGCCCAGGAAGGACTTCGTAGGGTTCATTTTCAAATTGTGCGCTCGCATTAGGTCGAATACCGTCCTCAGATCCTGCAGATGGTCTTCCTTGCAGCGACTCGTGATGGCAATGTCATCAACATAGCACTCTACCGTCTTGCGTAAATGGTCTCTGAAGATGATGCTCATGGCTCTTTGATATATGGCGACGGCATTCTTCAAACCGAAAGGCATGACTGTGTAGCAGTATGTGCCAATCGGTGTTCGAAATGATGTGTGCTTTTCGTCGTCAGGAGACATCTTGATTTGGTTGTACCCTGAGAATCTATCCATAAATGACATACGTTCGAAGCCGCAGGTGTTGTCAATCATGATGTCCATGATAGGGAGGGGGAATTCATCTTTGTGGCATGCCTCATTCAGATTGCGGAAGTCGATGCAGATTCGAATCTTCCCATACTTCTTGAGGACTGGTACTATGTTGGCGACCCAATCCGGATGCTGTTCCACACGAATGAAGCCGCTGGCTATCAGTTTGTTGACTTCGGCCTCGATTGCGTCCATGATGCCCGGGCGAAAGCGTCGCTGTTGTTGTTTGACCGGCTTTGCATCTGGCCGAATGTTGAGTTTATGAAGAGCAATATCGGGATTTAATCCCGGCATGTCTTCATAGCTCCAGGCGAACACATCAATATATTCTTTGACAAGTTCCAGCAACGATTCTCGCTCTCCGTCTGTTAGGCTTTTACTGACGAAGATCGGTTTTAGAGAAGATTCGCTGCCAAGATCCACTTGTATGACCTTATCTTCAGTAGAAGGTTCTCTTTGTTCGAACCACTTTTCCCATTGTTCGTCCAGCTGTTGGGCCCACGGCTCTAGCTTGAGGATTTTAGGGATGTCTTCATCTTCTTCATAAGCGTCGACGAATGCCATGTTGACTGACAAGACTTGCCTGAATATGTCTCCGATGCTGGTATCCGAATCAGAAGTTGGTGACCCGGTTGATTGTGACTGCCAGTCACATTCTACATCTGAACTCTCAGGGGTCGTCGTGGGCGTTACATACCCTAATCCACATCGAGTTTTGCTATAGTAGTCCCGTGTTTTGCTAGCCGGAACCGGTGGCTTCAAAGGTAATCGTCGTCCAGTGCCGTAGTTCAAGCCTAGCGTTGTCTCCAGATCATACCCTTGTTTTCTGCATGAGATATTTGGATTGGGGGCTATAAAGATGTAAAACCCCTAAATTTCTACTATTTTATTTATTAAAAATATGGTACCGATTTAAAATTTTGTAATGTACGTCACGTAATCGTATTTACGTCACGCAAGAAATTTTATTTTTGCTCGACTAGTACGAATATGTGCGAGCGTACATATTTTAGAAAAATATTTTATTTATTATTTTATAGTTTCAAAATAATATATGCAATAATTATTTTACTATCTTACCAAGTTGTTATTTTATTTACCGAAGCCTTCATTTATGCAATTATTAAAAATAATTAATATTTTATTATACTAGAAAAATATAGTTACAAAAATATTATTTGTATACATATATATTGATAATTATTTATTGGTTTATTTTAAATAATGTAATTTTCGAAATTAATTATTATAGTATTTTTGGAAAACATATTTTAAATTTATTGGGTAGATTTAAATATTGATTTAAAAATTATGTATCTATTTAAATAGTTGATATTGGAATTTGAATTA
The DNA here is from genome assembly GCA_029216955.1 of Iris pallida. Classification (NCBI taxonomy): domain Eukaryota; kingdom Viridiplantae; phylum Streptophyta; class Magnoliopsida; order Asparagales; family Iridaceae; genus Iris; species Iris pallida. The sequence goes on along the minus strand of JANAVB010015550.1, from coordinate 175,507 downwards.
TTAATTTGATTTTTAACTAAGGGGATTTAATTTGATTTTAATTGGATTTGGATTAGGATTTGATTTGATTGGTTTTAAATTAAATTGTAAGTTATCTATTTTGGGTTTTAAACTATTCCTAAACTTTATCGAATTGGGAATTCCCACATCCTATAAATAGGCAGGTACTCCTCCAATTTATTTTCATCCACAAAAATTTTTCTCCACAAATGTTCGTGCCTCGTGTCGGTGTCTTTCCAATCTTATTCCAATCTTTACATTTACAAATTCCTTGTCGGACAAACCCCGACGTATTCAAAACCTAATCTATGATTTCGTCTCCCCCGACATCACCATCGCCTACGCCCCCTACTACTGCAGCCTACCCACGCCATCACCAGCCATCGCCACCACCATCGTCGTCATCGTCACCACACAACCACCACCACCAAATCTACAAGCCATTCCCCGTCGACTCCGACGCTTTTCTTCGCCCGATCACCTCCGGCCAACCCGTCCCACCATCACTCTGCCTCCCCGACACCCCCTCATCCTTGCTCGACACACACGACAGCCAACACCCCAAACCACCCTGCCATCATCCAGCACCCATCCCGACCACCATCGACTATCGGAACCCCGTCTTCCCCGTGCCATCACCACTGTCACCTCGCCCGACCAACCACCCTCACGGCCACCTTGCCCGACCATCCCGACACCACCAGCACCACCAAAAGAAAACGAAAAGAATTAAACACCCTAACCCAATCACTCACCTCTCCCGGCGATCGACCGCCGTAGCCTCGTCGTAGCCGCCGTCCGCTTTTCGTGCTCGCCCCGTCAATCCATGGCCGACGATTTGCTGCTGGATGCACGTGGCGAGGCCGCTGACCAGCCGCGCCGTCGTAAGCCCACGGACGCTCCGTCGTCCCCTCCACGAACCGACCGCCGTGCCCTTCCTTCAAACCCTCGCCGCCGACAAGCCCCCGCCAAAACCCGACCTTAGCCGCTGCTTTCGCGGAAGCGCCCCACCGCGTGCGCCGCGAGCCCAGCCTCTCCGTTCATCTCCTGCACCCCCTTTTACCGCAGTCCCGCCGCCGCGCCGATCCTCCGCAGCGCCGGAGCATCAGCGTCTCCACCGACCCTCTTCCGACCACCTCCGCCACACCCGACTTCTCTTCCCCCATAGATCCGCCGACGAGCTGACCCTTCCGTTCTCCCTTCCTATCTCTCCCCGGAGCAGACTCGTCCGCCACCATCGTCTAGCTGCATCCGCCTTCCCTGACCCTCCGCTCTCGCCCCCTCTCCGTTCTCTCTCCCTCCTTCCTTTTCCAGTTCCCACTTTTTCTTTCAATCTTGATCTCTCTCTCTCTCTCTCTCTCTCTCCCTCTTTTGCTTACTTCGTTTTTGGAGAGAGCACTGGAGCTCAGCACAGGTTAAGTTGTGTTTTTTTGGTTGTATTATATTTTTTGTATATTTTTTCTCTTTTGGTTTTGTGTTTGTTTTACTCTGTTGGTTTTGTGTTTTGTTTTATTCTGTTTATTACTATTACCATTATTATTATTATTCTTTTTTTGAAAAGGATTATTAATATTATTCTTATTATTACTATTATTATGAGGGAGAGCAGAACAGAGCTGCATTTCCTTTTATTTTATTATCATAACTTTTATGTTTATTATTATTATTACTAATTTTGTTGTAACACTCCTGCACATATATTAGTAGTAATATTTCGTGAGAGTAGTATATTATTTTTATATAATAAAAATATAGTTTCAAAAGTTATAAAGCAATGTTTGGTGTTTTAAATAAAATGGAGTTTCACTATCTCAAATTATATTTTTACAAAGTTAATATTTTAGTCTAAAAATAATTGATGATTCTTTCAAATATTCTCCTAGAAATTAGTTTAACTAATAAAAATATAGTTTTCAATTATAATAAATATTTTTCCAAAATAGTTATTTATTTACTTTTCTTTAAAATTCCAAATCTTGACCCTTGCTAGTCATATTTCCATCTTCTTGCAAATCTCGGACTTTCCTATGTCATCTCTAACCAATTTGACTATTCCGGACTCAATGACACGATCCGTGCCACCATCAGAGGTTCCCTTGTGTAGTTGTTGTACCGGAGTTGCAGATCGTGCCATATTGATTATCGCAGCACACCAGGCGCTCTACCAGGCAAGGCACCTTGCCATTAGCTGTTTATTTATTCTAGCTCATATTTTATGCATTATTTATTTTCTTTATGCAAAATAAACTGTGATACATGGCATAACTGTTAGAACTTACTGTTCATTTATTTTCCTGCTGTGTATTATTTTTTCTTACAAATTAAACCTAGATTTAAGGGACCACCATGTGTGTTGCATTCATTGGCCTTGACACGTTGTAACACGAGGTTGTGTGTCGCATGTAGAACACAGAAGTGCGTGATTGGCTGGCCACCAGTACGTACAAGCCGTGCGATAGGAATAACCGCTAATAGAGGTTGCATGCTAGTTTGACTTAGCGGTTATAGTGGTTTGTGTTGTGGATACAACACAGTAGACATTGGGTGGGGAGGACAATTCCTTAGCGTATGGGCTTCGATGCACTTCCCTTGTGACCCGGACTCTCCGCTGGAGATACGGGGTTGATGACCCAAGATTACTGACGGCCACTGACGATTCTGCGGAACGTCATGCTCTTCCTGCTGGGGCCTCTAGTGCCCAAAGGGGGACTACGCCGATCCTATTCAGCTAGGGCCCATACGTAGAAAGGATTGTTCTTAACAATATTTTACTTAGAATGGTAGGCTACCCTATCCGTTAGGTACGAGTACTTTTGGTTTGGGTACTTTTATATGACCGTGGCTTGGAACAATAACTTGTCGCGGATTAGTTCGTCACATCTTGTCCTTGTTTGGTTGTAGGTGTGACTTACTACTTCGATGAGAAGGTATTGAACCTTGTTGGGTTCCGGATACCATATCGGATTCTTAGCATTGAAAGATACGTCGCCGTGAATTAGTTTACCATCTCCTGTCCTTGTTTGGTTGGGGAGATGGTACGCTCGTTCAGTAGGTGCGTATTGGAACATATTATAAATTCGATTTACTTATTTATTGAGCAATATTTATTCAGTTTATATGGCATGCTATTATGTGTCTTGTTACATCCCTCTGAGGACCTGGTTGTCTTGCCAGGTGTGTGCTATTGTCTTTCGCAGGTGCTTTAGCTCTAGCCGTGTTCGTTGCTATTTCTCGAGGATGATTGCGTTTGGATCGTCTTCGCTTCGCTCGCCACTCATTTTATTTTCTATGTACTTTTCTTTATTTTGTTGGTAGTAGATTTGTCTCCGCCCAACATATTGTATCAAGACAAACTTATTCTCATTATATGATCTTTTATTCATTTATTCTGTATAGATGAGATTAGTTATGGTTCTACTGCATTTTACAGCTTATGTATTTATACGAGGCATCCATATATTGGAGTATACTTCGTATGAATACAGCTAGCATGTCTACGTTCTTAGTCCAACGTATTTTGGGACTGGGGCGTTACATGTTTTTGTGGTGGCCCACGCAGGTCGAGATAAATTGTTTGGTTACTTTACCGTGCCAAGCAAGCCTGCGAATAGGTTTAGAAGTCTAGGATCTCATCCACATACTTGAACTCTTTCCTCGATTCATCTACCGTTTGACTCATCGATTGCATCTTGCTTGATTCCTTCTATCATCACTCTTATCTTCCCTTCGTGCTTACTAGAGATTGACCCTACTAGTTAGATGTCCCAAACACCCTTAGCTTAATTCTTTAAGTTGGGTAGAATACCCCACACACCCTTGACCATTAAGGGGATACAAATTGTATTATCTATACCATAGAGACTAGAGGAATAACCCAATTGGTCAACCAAGCCTTGGTCAATAACCCGTAGAATGATAGTATAGGAATAACCAAGACTTAGATTCTCATAGACTAATCATAATTGTTTTTATTCATCTCTCGTGTCCATGTTTTTACCATCTTGACTAATAATGCTAATGTAGCTTAGATTTTGCAAGCTTATTCTTTTATCAAGCTTGTTTCAAGACATATGTTATGTGGGCATGTCCACTAACATATGGTCTAATCAGAACCGGTGCATGATGGTCTGATCAACCAAGTGCACTTTGGTTTGCCTTTGTCTATTATTCTACGTGGATGGAACATAATTAAACTTGCTCTCTAGAAATCCATCCACGACTGCCTTGACAATTTCTTTGAAATTATTCAATCGTTCTTGAATCACGTATCCGTATTCGATAACGCTTCATTCGAACTTTATATTGCTTCGTCCTCACCTATTTTAGAAGGACGAAGGCGTCATACTAGAACTCCCTCTAACCTTCTATCTACTACGACCATTCTCACCCGATGTTGTTATATCTTCATCCTAAACTGCTCGTTCTTCTCTCGGCCCTATCAAGACCCTCTAATCGCTTAGTTAAAAGCAAATTTTTTTTCGTTCTATTAGTCATGACCCCCATCCATTAACCGTGACCATACCATATTATTTTTCTATGATCTAGATCGTGATTTCTTACGGCAGGATTATTATTATTGATCGTTCCTCATCGATACCGTTGTGCCTTCTCACCCCCTACTAATTCTTAATTTCGAGGATGAAATTTCTTTTAAGTTGGGTAGGATGTAAAACCCCTAAATTTCTACTATTTTTATTTATTAAAAATTTGGTACCGATTTAAAATTTTGTAATGTACGTCACGTAATCGTATTTACGTCACGCAAGAAATTTTATTTTTGCTCGACGAGTGCGAATATGTGCGAGCGTACATATTTTAGAAAAAAATTTTATTTATTATTTTATAGTTTCAAAATAATATATGCAATAATTATTTTACTATCTTACCAAGTTGTTATTTTATTTACCGAAGCCTTCATTTACGCAATTATTAAAAATAATTAATTTTTTTATTATACTAGAAAAACATAGTTACGAAAATATTATTTGTATACATATATATTGATAATTATTTATTGGTTTATTTTAAATAATGTAATTTTTGAAATTAATTATTATAGTATTTTTGGAAAACATATTTTAAATTTATTGGGTAGATTTAAATATTGATTTAAAAATTATGTATCTATTTAAATAGTTGATATTGGAATTTGAATTATTAATTTGATTTTTAACTAAGGGGATTTAATTTGATTTTAATTGGATTTGGATTAGGATTTGATTTGATTGGTTTTAAATTAAATTGCAAGTTATCTATTTTGGGTTTTAAACTATTCCTAAACTTTATCGAATTGGGAATTCCCACATCCTATAAATAGGCAGGTACTCCTCCAATTTATTTTTCATCCACAACAATTTTTCTCCACAAATATTCGTGCCTCGTGTCGGTGTCTTTCCAATCTTATTCCAATCTTTACATTTACAAATTCCTTGTCGGACAAACCCCGACGTATTCAAAACCTAATCTATGATTCCGTCTCCCCGACATCACCATCGCCTACGCCCCCTACTACTACAGCCTACCCACGCCATCACCAGCCATCGCCACCACCATCGTCGTCATCGTCACCACACAACCACCACCACCAAATCCACAGCCATTCCCCGTCGACTCCGACGCTTTTCTTCGCCCGACCACCTCCGGCCAACCCGTCCCACCATCACTGCCTCCCCGACACCCCCTCCTCCTTGCTCGACACACACGACAGCCAACACCCCAAACCACCATGCCATCATCCAGTACCCATCCCGACCACCATCGGACTATCGGAACCCCGTCTTCCCCGTGCCATCACCACTGTCACCTCGCCCGACCAACCACCCTCACGGCCACCTTGCCCGACCATCCCGACACCACCAGCACCACCAAAAGAAAAAGAAAAGAATTAAACACCCTAACCCAAATCACTCACCTCTCCCGGCGATCGACCGCCGTAGCCTCGCCGTGGCCGCCGTCCGCTTCCCGTGCTCGCCCCGTCGATCCATGGCCGGCGATTTGCTGCTGGATGCACATGGCGAGGCCGCTGACCAGCCACGCCGCCCTAAGCCCACGGACGCTCCGCCGTCCCCTCCACGAACCGACCGCCGTGCCCTTCCTTCAAACCCTCGCCGCCGACAAGCCCCGGCCAAAACCCAACCTTAGCCGCCGCTTCCGCGGAAGCGCCCCACCGCGTACGCCGCGAGCCCAGCCTCTCCGATCATCTTCCGCACCCCCTTTCACCGCAGTCCCGCCGCCGCGCCGATCCTCCGCAGCGCCGGAGCATCAGCGTCTCCACCGACCCTCTTCCGACCACCTCCGCCACACCCGACTCCTCTTCCCCCATAGATCCACCGACGAGCTAACCCTTCCGTTCTCCCTTCCTATCTCTCCCCGGAGCAGACTCGTCCGTCACCATCGCCTAGCTGCGTCCGCCTTTCCTGACCCTCCGCTCTCGCCCCTTCTCCGTTCTCTCTCCCTCCTTCCTTTCCCAGTTCCTACTTTTTCTTTCAATCTTGATCTCTCTCTCTCTTTCTCTCCCTCTTTTGCTTACTTCGTTTTTGGAGAGAGCACTGGAGCTCAGCACATGTTAAGTTGTGTTTTATTGGTTGTATTATATTTTTTGTATATTTTTTTCTCTTTTGGTTTTGTGTTTGTTTTACTCTGTTGGTTTTATGTTTTGTTTTATTCTGTTTATTACTATTACCATTATTATTATTATTCTTTTTTTGAAAAGGATTATTAATATTATTCTTATTATTACTATTATTATGAGGGAGAGCAGAACAGAGCTGCATTTCCTTTTATTTTATTATCATAAATTTTATGTTTATTATTATTATTACTAATTTTGTTGTAACACTCCTGCACATATATTAGTAGTAATATTTCGTGAGAGTAGTATATTATTTTTATATAATAAAAATATAGTTTCAAAAGTTATAAAGCAATGTTTGGTGTTTTAAATAAAATGGAGTTTCTCTATCTCAAATTATATTTTTACAAAGTTAATATTTTAGTCTAAAAATAATTGATGATTCTTTCAAATATTCTCCTAGAAATTAGTTTAAATAATAAAAATATAGTTTTCAATTATAATAAATATTTTTCCAAAATAGTTATTTATTTACTTTTCTTTAAAATTCCAAATCTTGACCCTTGCTAGTCATATTTTCATCTTCTTGCAAATCTCGGACTTTCCTATGGCATCTCTAACCAATTTGACTATTCCGGACTCAATGACATGATCCGTGCCACCATCAGAGGTTCCCTTGTGTAGTTGTTGCACTGGAGTTGCAGATCGTGCCATATTGATTATCGTAGCACACCAGGCGCTCTACCAGGCAAGACACCTTGCCATTAGCTGTTTATTTATTCTAGCTCATATTTCATGCATTATTTATTTTCATTATGCAAAATAAACTGTGATACATGGCATAACTGTTAGAACTTACTGTTCATTTATTTTCCTGCTGTGTATTATTTTTTCTTACAAATTAAACCTAGATTTAAGGGACTACCTTGTGTGTTGCATTCATTGGCCTTGACACGTTGTAACACGAGGTTGTGTGTCGCATGTAGAATATGAAAGTGCGTGATTGGCTGGCCACCAGTACGTACAAGCCGTGCGATAGGAATAACCGCTAATAGAGGTTGCATGCTAGTTTGACTTAGCGGTTATAGTGGTTTGTGTTGTGGATACAATACAGTAGGCATTGGGTGGGGAGGACAATTCCTTAGCGTATGGGCTTCGATGCACTTCCCTTGTGACCTGGACTCTTCGCTGGAGATACGGGGTTGATGACCCAAGATTACTGACGGCCACTGACGATTCTGCGGAACGTCATGCTCTTCCTGCTGGGGCCTCTAGTGCCCAAAGGGGGACTACGCCGATCCTATTCAGCCAGGGCCCATGCGTAGGAAGGATTGTTCTTAACAACATTTCACTTAGAATGGTAGGCTACCCTATCCGTTAGGTACGAGTACTTTTGGTTTGGGTACTTGTATTTGACCGTGGCTTGGAACAATAACTTGTCGCGGATTAGTTCGTCACATCTTGTCCTTGTTTGGTTGTAGGTGTGACTTACTACTTCGATGAGAAGGTATTAAACCTTGTTGGGGTCCGGATACCATATCGGATTCTTAGCATAGAAAGATACGTCGTCGTGAATTAGTTTACCATCTCCTGTCCTTGTTTGGTTGGGGGGATGGTACGCTCGTTCAGTAGGTGCGTATTGGAACATGTTATAAATTCGATTTACTTATTTATTGAGCAATATTTATTCAGTTTATATGGCATGCTATTATGTGTCTTGTTACGTCCCTCTGAGGACCTGGTTGTCTTGCCAGGTGTGTGCTATTGTCTTTCGCAGGTGCTTTAGCTCTAGCCGTGTTCGTTGCTATTTTCTCGAGGATGATTGCGTTTGGATCGTCTTCGCTTCGCTCGCCACTCATTTCATTTTCTATGTACTTTTCTTTATTTTGTTGGTAGTGGATTTGTCTCCGCCCAACATATTGTATCAAGACAAACTTATTCTCATTATATGATCTTTTATTCAAAAATTCTGTGTGGATGAGATTAGTTATGGTTCTACTGCATTTTACAGCTTATGTATTTATACGAGGCATCCATATATTGGAGTATACTTCGTTTGAATACAGCTGGCATGTCTACGTTCTTAGTCCTACGTATTTTGGGACTAGGGCGTTACAAAAGATACAGAAGCAGTCTCCCGGCATCTGACCCAAGGTCGACTTCTTCTATGGTGAAGGGATGCGGATCGTCCTTCCCGCCGAAGATGATTGGATGGTCCCTTCCCTCGATTATACGGTAAGCGTCTTCCACTGGAGTAATCTGGATTACGGTGTACACAATTGTCACCTGTGTGTGTAGGTGAGTGCTTACACTGTGTTCCATAGCATACATTGTACAAAGCTTATTAAGCTCAAGGTAGTACAAAGATAGCCCTTTATTGATGAAGTAAGGTATCTTTTCTAGGAGGATTACATCATCTGCGGAAGGAACATCAGTATGGGCAGCCACGTACTTGGCTAGCTCCGGTTCCTCTTCGGCTATCCCCTGTATAAACGAAGACTGAGAGGACGACCTAGGCAGCTTGATCGTCAGAGCTTCGATTGGTAGAGCGGAGCGTGGAGTTATTGGCAGACTAGCGACCCCCGGTCTGGTACTCGATGCTGGGCGGGGAGTGGTTGGTTCGCTAGAAACTCCAGGCCTTGTATCGGGATGACGACCCTTCTTGGGAAGGCGTATCGTCATTAACTTGTCGAAAGGATTGGGCTTCTCTGTTTATGGCTGGCCGACTCTCGGAAGCCTGATTGTCAATGGCTCCGTGGGTCTTGGTATTTGGCCAGACCTTGGCAGCCGAATTATCATCTGCTCTTCCTGTGCGGAGAGGCTGATTGCGTCCTTACGCAGAGTGGCGGTAAGGGGTGCAGACTTGCCAGGTTTGCGAGCTTGGAGGTTGATCGTCAGAGGTTCTTCTGATCCTGTGGCTGTCTCGGTACGAGCTTGTACATCTCCTTCATCAAGGTGCCTCTTCGACTTTTCGTATAGGCAGGAGTCTGAGTAGTAGGATTCGACCCCTTTGAAGGGATCGATATCAGCAAATTCCGTCCTCACGAAGCTGTATTTGTCGACATATTTGAAGCATTGGTGCAGCGTAGAAGGCACGATCATATAATCATGTATCCATCGGCACCCCAAGAGGATGTTGTAAGAGGTATCTGCATCTATGACGTAGCAGGTGATTTCTGATTGGAGATCGCCAATTTGACACTTCAGACGAATCTTTCCAATCGGGTAGCTCCTGCCCGAATTGAAACTACTGATGGCGGTGCTTGTAGGCGTCAGATGATGCATTAGGATGCGGAGATGATGTAGCAGACCCTTCAGGATAATGCTTATGGAAGAGCCAGGATCAATGTGCATCCGATCTACCTTTACATCGCCGATGTATCCGGTGTAGTATAACGGGCGATCGTGCAGGTTGGTTTTAATGAGCATGTCCTGCGGAGTGAAGACAATGTTGGGCATCGCTCCCGTGCAAGCGCTGTCTTAGAGATCTGTAGGCGGGTTCTCTCCCGTGAGGTTGACCTGAGCCAGGTATGCGTCGGCATTTTGGAGTGCATCGCTCAAAGCCGCACGAACATCCTTTGAGAGTCTCAGGACCTCGTATAATGACAACTTGGTCGGTGTGTTGGCCAATTGCGCTAAGATGTCGAAGTTGTAGGGCTTTTCCAGCCCTTGTGGTGCCTCCTTTCGGAGGGATTTGTCAAAGCGAGTCTTTTTCGGCCTAGGCTTGTCGGTCGTCGGAGGATGAGACGGTCCTGGAGTGTCAGCAGTAGCTGGCTGATGATCTTTGGTTGAGTTATCAGCCACAGGTTGAGATTGTGCCCCAGATCGAGTAACGACGGCCGTGACTTCTTCGATATCTACCGAGATTGTGCGACAGGATCTGACTTTTCTACCCTTTTTTATGCGAGTGGGAGGCGGTGTTAACTGGGTTACTTCAAGTAACAGGTCCGGATGGACCCACATGATCTCTCCTCGTGATGTGGTGAGGGGTACTAGATCAGCAGCCTGATCCCGAGGAGATAGAAGATTAGCAATCTCCATTGTTGCCAGAGGAACGGGTATTACGCCGTCTTGAGTCTCCGTTGGAGGGAAGCTGCCGAATTGTACTGACACCATATTGGCTGCGACTGTTACCTCTTCGAAATCGAAGGCCAGAGCGTTCGAATCGATGAGATTTTGAATGTACCATTTTAGTTGGTAGCAGTCGTGTGTGGCATGGTGGACGTAGCGATGGTAATGGCAGTACTTTGGGTTCTCCATGTCCTCCTGCCGCGGTTTCCGTCTTGGTGGAGGAAGCTGAATTCTGTCTCCTTGTATGAGCATGTCCGAGATGGGCTTGACGTGACCATCTTCTAAGGAGTAAGTGATTTGCGACCATTATTTGTCTGCTGGCTTTGGCTCAGGTTTCTGTGCTGTGTCGTCCACCATAGCCTGCTTACCCCTGCTATCCCGATTGTTGGAGGGGCTACCTCCATTGTTGTTGTTAGGACGCTTGCCCTTGTTCTCTCCGTCCGAGACGTGTAGTCCCAATTGGCGAGCCTTCTTCAATCGTTCTTCGGCACTTGTGGCACTGATGATGAACATCTTCCAGTCCTTGAGTTGACTTTCGCCCATCCAGAGACTGATTGTTGGGAGCAATATCTTTTGGAAAATTTCAATCAAGGAGGAATCCAGATTTCCAGATGGCAGCTTCATTGCGGTTTGGCAAAACCGCTCGATGTAGTTTCTTGTCAGCTCTTTCTCCCCATGGACGACGTCCATGAGGGTGGACATCGTGATGTCCTGTCATACTTTGTAGAATCTCTCCAAGAACATGCGCTTGAAGCCAACGAAGGAGTGGATGCAGTGGTCTGGCAGGTTGCGGTACCAGTCGAAGGCGACCCCTTCTAAAGCCCCGATGAATAATCGTGTGAGGATGGCATCGTCATGGGGCAGATGGTCGGTGGTGACCTCGAAGTAGGTAATATACCGACTTGCTGAGGTCTTGCAATCATAGGGATTGATATTGAACGGCTTATATCTTGGTGGGAATGGAACGTCCCTCCAGGCGGCAGGGTACGGTTGCCGTATTCTGAGGTCTTGAGAGTTTTCTCGAGCGTGAAACATGGCTCGGAGCTCCTGGACCTCTCTTCTCGCTTCGCGGGCCTCATCCACGGCGGTGGGGGCCGTTATTTCAGGAGGGTTGTTGCCCGGGTTCGGTGCTGCCGAATTCGAGTCCACATTGACCGCGGGACCCGTACTTGTTTGGCCGGGCGTCCCTTCTTGCAGAGCTGGAAGGGCCGCTTTGATCTCGTCCACAGATTTGACCAAGGCAAGCAATATGGCTTCGAGAGTGTCGATGCGTTGGCGATCACTGGAACCACCTTGGCTGCTATCTGTCATGAATACTGTCTTTACATGAGGGGAGATGGACGGAGCGGTGGAAGAAGCACCCTCTGAATCATACCCATGTACCGAGAAATCATTGGGATATGTGGGAATGTTCTCCTCGGGTTCAGACTCGGAAGGAGCAGTACCCCCAGCTTCAGAGCTTGCTTCATCTTGAGAGTCATGGACATTCTCGGGGACGTCAGTATTTGCTGTATTTGATGGGAGAGTTGCTTCCCTCGGCTCGTCTCCTTGGAACATCGGATTATCGTATGTTCGGAGGAGTGCTACCCCCAGTTCCAGCGACCCCCTGTGTTGTGGATGACGAACCTCCAACTATAGCAGTTTTTGTCTTAGAACGAGTACCTTGAAAAACTCCGATGGTAGGCACTCGTTTAGACGATAGTCTTTTAGTCGCAGTAGTTGAAATCTTCGGGCTAGGAATATTAGTCTTCTTCCCTCCTCCATCAGCGGGGACTTTCTGAGCAGATTTGCAGGGAACGACGGGAAGTGCTTCGTCCTCGGAAGACGGCTGTTGCAGTCTTTGAAAGACGGATTGCCGGTCTTCTCGCACCGTCGCGTTATTGCAGCAGCAGTTGATGATGACTTGGGTGCAGTGATGTCCGTGAGAGGACTCTTGGCATCCTGGGGCTCCTTCTCTTTCCTTGCATTTGTGGAAGATAGCCTCACGCAAGTTAGATGGATCCGGATCGACCATATTTGCTCCCTGGATTTTGGAAGACTTTTGGGAACCTCTCTGTCCGTTTGCCGCTGGGGACTGGACTCGAGTGGCTCTGTACAACTTCCCATCAGAGGCCCGCATAACATTACACGGGACGCTCGGATGGTCAGAGGTCGAATCAACGGACCGAGCTTGCCAAGCTCGTGCTGACTTAGACTTCCTTACTCTAGCGCGTAAGGGCACATAGTAGGAAGAGTCTAAGTGGTGCTGGAGGGAATCAGACATGTCTTCTTGGGAGCAAAGGAGATCAGGACCATAGGAGAGGCAGTTGAAGACAGAGCCACGTGGAGTAGGCGTCATGCGGCTGGAATCAGCAATCCTCATGCGGCTGGAAACCCTGGCCACATGAGTATTCTCCATGCGGCTGGAATCCTGGCCGCATGAGTGTTCTCCATGCGGCTGGAAATCCTGGCCGCATGAGTACTATGCATTTGGCTAGCGGTTTCAGCCGCATGGTCATCATTCATGCGGCTGGCAATCTGGGCCGCATAAGTCTTCGCTCTGCGGCTGGTGCCCTTGTAGGCTTCTTTCTGGAGCCCATAGAATCACTCTTTGCCCCTGCAAGTCCAGCATCGTAGTGCTTTCCTCTGTCGGACTTGGGGACAGCAGAGTCTTCTATGGCTTGAAGTAGGACCGCACGAGAGTCGCCTTCGCCGTCTTGGGTAGCAGAGAGTACTCCATCGAGGGCCTGGAGAGGAGCAAATGATTTTGGCCTCCACTCTTTGCGAGCCTTCGTTGTGCGGGTGCGCTTCTGGACCAGGCCAGCACTTCCTTCGGAGAGCATTTCTTCGAACGCCTGTTGGTCGAAGCGGACGACCATCTTCTGTTGTGTGGAGCCAAGTTTGGCTGCATCCGACTGCGTTACCAACTCCTCAGCCGTGGAGAAGTTAGTCCCCAGCAGAGTCGCCATTGTGTTTGGCATGAAATATAAAAGAGCAAAACAATTATCGGAGGACTGGACTTTTACTTCACGTTACAAACTCGCTTGTACAAAGAAAGCCTAGGGACGAAAACCTAGGTACAACAATCTAAGTACAATTGTTTATTTTAGATTCTAGGGGGTGACGATAGAGGCTCGGGAAAGCTACGGCAGCTCTGTCTTACTCCTTGGACGATCGGTATGCAGCCTTGGCTCTAGAAGATTGCTTGGCGTTGAAGAAATGCTCTATTTGCTCTCTCTCTCTGTTTTTTTTTCTCTAAGTATTCTGGTGCTCTCTCTGATCTTGATAATGGGGTCCTCTTTCGCAAGGAAATGGCACCTTGCTATTTATAAGAAGGGAATGCAATCATTAGGGTTTGCAATAATTGTCCCTTAGAGTGGCGACGGCCTGTTGATTGATCAATCTGGGCCATTGATCTTGAGTGTGATAAATCTGGGCTATTTAGTGTAGATTGCACCAAATCTTATCAGTAATTAATGCTGATTGGAATAAACCTCCGTGATGATGATTTGCTGATGTCTGCGAATCTGAATGAATAAGTTTAATTCATTCTCATGCCACGTGTCCCAGATTATTGGGATTTGACCCAATCTTTGATTGCAGTAAATCTGGGAAATTGATTGGCTTTATGACACGTGTCCTGGGTGTCACTGAGCCACATAAGGATTGAGCCGCATAAGCCTGGCCACGTGTCAGGGCTGCTTGGGGAGTGGCCCCCGAATCTTCGAACCACATGATAATCTGGACCACATAATGGGTAGTGAGCCGCATGGAGATGATCCTTGCGAGCCGTATGGGGAGGCCTCTGCTTCAGCCGCATGTAGATAGTCCTCTTGAGCCGCATAGGGAAATGTCTGCTTGAGCCGCATAGAGGGAGCCTCCGCTTGAGCCATATACGAACGTCCACGTGTCAAGGCTACGTGGCATTTTCTGGATCTCGGGGGATTGTGTCAGAGATCTCCTTCGTTTCCCTAGGGGTCTGTCATTATGACAGAGTCATCATTACCTCTTTGTGTTAGGGCTGTCACTTTGTCAGAGCTGTCAGCCGTCAAAGTAATTAATGCAGTATAGGGCGGAGGGAAGAACTGTTTACAAGCCACGTGTCTTCTCTTCTGAGCCGTATGGAACGTCTTGAGCCGTAGAGTCCCTCGTGCCGCATGAATCTTTGAGCCGCATGGGATATCTGAGCCGCATGGGGTTCCCTGGCCGCATGGATCTTTCTTTATTATTTTCCATGCTTTTCTAAATGGCGGACATCGTTTTGATCCAAAATTATGATTTCGGGTACTGCCAATTATTTTTGGACAACCCGAGTTCCTGCTTGGGTTATGAGGGCGGCGTCCTAGATGGTATCCGGGCCTGAAATTACTACAGTGCTGTCTGCACTCATACCATCTTTTCTCTTCCTGATACCGGGGGCTTGGTGCGCATCTCGTACATGGCAGCACTCTATCACGTCTTTATGAATGGGCCTCCTCATGAATTCGATGCAAGTACCAGTTTCATAATCGGTACTAAGCTGGCAAAATAGTGTGAGGAGTCTAAAAAGAGGAACAGGACAGGGAAGGCGAAGACTGTTGAAGTCTTTGACTCCAATTTTACTGATACAGAAGAGAAGGATGAATACAACGATCTGTTGCCCCCTGTATATATTCCAGTGATGCGCTCGCCTTCTCCTGTGCCGAGTCCTTGGCCTAAGCGAAGTAAGCGCGGACCTTCCGTTGGTAATAGGCCTCGTTCTCAAAAACGAATTGCATTTAGGAATCGAGGTTCTGATCTTGATGGAGAGGGCAGTGATGCCGAAACCCTTCCAGAGGTAAGTTTCATTCCAGCCGACCACCCTGTTACTTTTGGGATTTTATCTTATTGTTTCTCTTTCTTTCTTTTGTGCAGTCTTTGGAGGACCTAAACTCTCCAGAGCCCGATGCTACTTTCGAAACTCCTCCAGTTACGGGCACCCTGGTCGAAGAAGGTACAATCTTACATAATTGAATATCGAGGCTGCAGGGTCTCAGTTGGTCGCAACCGACCCAGCTTCACTTTCTTTTGGATTGACTGGGACTAGAGTGACAGATGTAGGTGATTTGGATATTGATGTAGAGGAGGATATGGGGGCAACGGGAGGAATTATGACTGTCCAGAGCGATTCGCTGTCCCCACCGCCCTCTCCTGGTAAGCTATGTCATATTCTTACCGACAAGGAGGTTCATTCGCTCTTTCTTCATATCCTTCGAGTCAAGATGATTGTTGGTTGTTCCGGACCTACAAAACCTGCCTCTCCCCTAACGATGGCGGATGTGACCGCGGAGGAGTGTAGAAGCATGGAATTTTAGAACCAGAAAGCCCATGCGCCAAACACTACATGCGCCAGAGCTCGGACAAAGTACTTCACAGCAAAAACAACAAATATAGACATTTAAAGAGGACTTTTTATTTTTCATATAAAAGTCTATTACATGTCTAGAAAAGATTATACAAAGGAGAATTTCTACAAAGAAAAGATCCTAAGTCTACAGCAAGCAGCCACCATGAGCCCTCAAATAGGCACAGCAATTACCATGCGCCCTCAGTCAGGCGCATCCCACCATGCGCCCTCAGCAAGGCCATCCTTTTCAGCAGCTCAGTTATGTGCATCCTCCGTTATGTGCATCCCTTCGGCAGCTCAGTTATGTGCATCCTTTCAGCAGCCCAGTTATGTGCCGCTCTTCCAGCCAGGCTCCGCCGTCTAAATGCTTCGACTAATGAAGCATTTATTGAACAGAACGAGGGTGGCAATCAACCCTCTAGCTGGAGGAAGAGCTCCCTAAATCGAGGAAGAAAAGAGCACCGCAAGACAACCTATGGCCAGGGGAGGCTTCAAAAGAACCTCCAAAGACCAAGGAAGACCGCAATCGAAACCGCGGCTAAAGGAGCGGCTTTCAACACAACCATAGTGGGCGACACCCACTTTGAAGGTAGAAAGAGCCCCCAAAGCTGCAACACCGCCATTCCGATCTGCGGCTCTTCCGGAATAACGAAGACGAGGCTCGAGCATCCTGATCTTTGGATGCAACAGGCACTTTCTGCCTGCCTCGGAAGCCCTCGACTCTGACTTTTGGATGTAACAGTCACCTTCAAGTGCATCAACGAAGACATGGCATCGCATTTTCACCCTCGGGAGCATCTCATCAACAGAATGCATCCGAGTAAACATGTTCATGTCGAAAGAACGTGAGAGAACGAGAAGCAAACTCTCTCCATGCCACTATTTATAGGCCGGGCAAATCAAACCCATGCGCCAAGTGGATGGCTCTCCGAATTCTGTACAATGAATTTGCATTAAATGGATGAACCTGACGCCTCAATTTCAGCCAAGTCAAAACGGCTATTTAAAGTACTCGAAGATCGTAACAGTCGCACCATTAAAGACGTATCACAAAGCGGATGTGCCGGCCAGACCGCGCATCACACAGACGCGCCCTTCAACATCAAGCGTATCACACCGACGCGC
This sequence comes from Iris pallida, assembly GCA_029216955.1. Taxonomy (NCBI): domain Eukaryota; kingdom Viridiplantae; phylum Streptophyta; class Magnoliopsida; order Asparagales; family Iridaceae; genus Iris; species Iris pallida. The sequence continues at coordinate 158,396 of JANAVB010015550.1, read as the reverse complement.
CCTTCAAACATCAAGCGCATCACACAGACGCGCCCTTCAGCACCAAGCGCATCATAGGGGATGCGCCCCCATGCATCGCCATACGCCTAGTAGAACGCCGATCGATGCGCCCACTCAGCTGTCCATCGAATGTCGAAAACATTAAATGCTGAAGTCTGACGGAGTTAACATCACGCCTCCGAAATCTGAACAGTTGACAGCTTTTTCAAAAGACGAAGCATCGCCAACGTCAGCATCATCATTATTTTCCTCCGACGGCTACTGCCACGTGGCCACCCAACCACTCGCATGCGCCTCCGCAGCCATGCGCCCAAATCTGCATGCGCCTCAGACTTTTCACTGATCCCTAAAGACAGAAGGAAAGTCACCATTAAAGCTCTGCATGCGCCTCAAAAGCCATGCGCCCCAGACTTCTCTCTGATCCTGAAAGACAGGAGTAAAGTCATTACTGAAGCCTCACATGCACCTCAAAAGCCATGCGCCCAGAATGGTTCGTGACTCCTAAAGGTTATGAGCCAAAGTCTCATCGTACGCCCAATCCTAGGCACATCCTACCAGATTATTCCCCCATCAAATATGAGATCTCCGAGCCATGAGTCGACGACACGTGTCTTTTGACTCAACTAACCCAAGATCTCAGCAACAGAAAGATCCTCTTCTCTGCTACGTGCCGGCTCACAACAGCAGTATGAAGAATTTAACCCCTTGATCAGGGCGCATCGTCCATGCACCTCCATCAGCAATCACCACGTGGCGTTCCCGCATACAGGCGCATCCTACATGGGCGCATGAGCAGCCAGCCTACAAAGCTATAAATAGAGGAATCATTTCCTTCTCTCTCATGCACAGAAAACGAAGAAACACACACAGAGACTTCGCAACACCAGAGAGGCAGATACAGACACTCAACGTCTTCCTCCTCTCAGCAAGCTCCAGCACCCAGAGCAATCCAAACCTTCAGAGAACCGATAACCGTCGTCAGATCGTCAACGGAGTCAACGTATTACCACTCGCTCCATCGGCACAAGGGACCCAGATAAACAAAAGTATACTCCAAGGACTACATCTAAGTCCTATATTGTAACATTGTTCTGTTTGTATTAAAATTTGCAATAAAAGAATTTTAATGGCAAACAAGCAGGCGATTCTGCTGGGGACCTTTTTCTCCTCCACCGAGAAAGTTGTGTCGCAATCCGACGATGTGAAGGTGGGCTCCTTCCACAAGACGCTGGTCGTACGCCTCAATCAACAGGCGTATGAGGAGTTCATCTCTGAAGGCAGTGCGAGTCCTTTGAAGCGATTGCCAAAGTCGAAGAAGACCCGCCGAGTCTGGGTGCGCAAGGTCGACGCCTCGGGCACCACCACCGAAGGGGATGCACCGATCCAGCCTTCCTTTCCTGCTGACGTCCTCAGCAACCAAGATGCGCCCACTGGTGCAGCGCATCTCTCGAAGAAACGTACGGCTGACCACATTCCCCAGCCATCTCCCTCTCAGGCGAGAAAGATGCATCGACGGAGCAGGGGTGCAGCCAATATCCCGCGCATCACCTCTGATGCGCCACAGAAGGTCTCCGTCTTTGACAGACTCACTCGCTGTAATAGCAAGAAGAATTTGGATTCTGAGTACTATGTGCCCCAGCGGACTGGTACGAAGAAATCCAAGGAAGTACGGGTCATGCGCCCCAAACGTGCTATGCCAGCAGCAAACCAGAAGCATGCGCTCACATTCATGCGCGCTGCTGATGGTAAGTTGTACAAGGTCGACTCAGGTGTTGCTGCGCCAGAAACGAGCCGACCTTCAAAGTCCTTGTCTCACTTGGGCGCATCTATTGCGTGCACAACCAAGTCGAGTGAGGCAAATCCAGTGGTCTTGAACTCCCGCGCCTCCTCTGGTTGTGCGTCTGAGGTCCGTTCAATTCACTTTAAATGTTCTTCCCCCACTACTGATTGGGATGCCTGTTTGGTGTTAGATCAGGGGGCACAGCATTCACCTGACCACCCCGGCGCTTGGCCTTGCCATATGCCTGAAGGGGGTATGAAGGTGGCACTCTCCTCCAACGATTTACGCAACGTGATCACTCATAAGCGCCAATCAGGAGAGTCGACTGACAAGCATGATGCGCCCCTCACAGGGCACACTTGTGCTGTGGTTACTATCAACTGCTGTTGCAAGGCGGCAGTCCCACCAAGGCAGTCGGTGTTCCAGCGGCTGCAATCATCGATACCCCTCCAACGTTGCCTCGGGAAGAAGGTGTTAACAAAATAAGAGCCAAGGGTTTCTTCATACAATGTGATCTCCAACTCCACGTCAGTCCGAAAGACGACTAGCAATTCCTCGTCCTCGTCCAAGAGCCAGCCGAGGAAAACCAAGGCAAGTATCACGTCCTCCGGAGTGTTCGAAGGCACTCGGGGGAGGAAGGAGATCTTGGAGGAAGCTGGGGGTAGTCAGACCCTTGTCGAGCCTCCTTCCGAAGACGAGGGTGTCTTCCAAAGCACAGCTGGGGCGGATCTTTATCCTCGGGGCGAAGTCAGCCTCCCAGAAGCCCCTCAAGACGAGGGTATCCCCAGAACATGGCTGGAGGTAGTCTAGCCTTTGCGGACACAAGTCCCGGAGATGAAAAGGCCCTTCAAGACGGAGCTGAGGGTAATCAGGCCCTTGCAGATGCGCCCGTTGTGAACGTTCTCCAGAACATAGCCGGCGGTGGCCAAGACGAAGCTCCAGGGGAGGCAACTCCCCTACAAGAGAGCGAGTCTGAGAGTGAAGCCTCAACCGATCCATCCACTTCCAGCCGTATCATGACAGTATACATGACTGGGGGTGATACCGAGTCTGATGCGCCGCCAGCAGACCTCATCCAGCGTATGGACACATTAGAGGGAGGACTCAAAACCCACTTTGCCTCTATACAAATACTGACTCAAACAGTGTTTGAGATACGGTCAGCTTTGGCCAGGACACCTTCTACCGGTCCTGACCCAGGGGCCAATGGAGAATCAAGCGTACCCCTTCAACGGGTATCCTTGGATACGGATCGCCGAAAAGTGCCTCGGATATCGGAGCCCTCAGATGCTCAACTTCAGGTGGTACCACCTTTTCCGACTCCCAGCTCCACGGAAGACATGGTCGAGATGATCAGGGACTTGCGTGAGCGTTTTGAGTCCAAGACGAAACAAGAGGAGCGCCAAAAGATGGGCACCTCCCAACATTATCCTCTCGAATGAAACAAGGTGGTTTATCCTCCTAAGTATAAACCATAAACACTGACGCCATACGACGGAAAGGACTCTCCGCGTCGCTATCTGACGTACTTTCAGTCTCAGACGGGACATCTTTCGAAGGAGGATGCGCTACTTACCAGCACATTTGTCGGGGCACTAAAAGGAGTGGCGTACGACTGGTACTTCAGCCTCCCCGACAATTCAATATCTTCCTTCGACGACCTGACGCATCTTTTTCTCGACCGTTTCTACGACGGCGGAAAGGACATGACAATGGCGTCCCTCATAGAAATACGCCAGAAGGAGAAGGAAACAGTTCGAGTGTTCTTCGAACGCTTCCGTCAGGCCTACTTCAGACTGTCCCCGGGCATGCCAGAACATGCACTCCTCTCCTCCTGCAGCATGAACATGCTGCCTGCAGTCAAACTCTGGCTCAACTCTACTCCTCCTTCCGACTGGAGCTCCTTGATCGTTGAAGCGGAAGCCACGGAAAAGAAGGCAGCCAATGCTCGTCTTCTGGGAGTCAGTTTCTCTGCCTTTGAGTACAAGGGGAAACGACCTGCAGCCAACAACCCCGGACGAGAGACAAAGGAAAAACAGGCATTGACTGTCAATGCCTCAAAAGGTGCATTAGCACCTACTCAGAAGCCTCCACTTGCACCAAGACCAAAGGAGGTTTATTCGTTCAACGACGAAGACACCCTGCAACTCTTTGAGATACTAAAGCAGGGTGACAAGATCAAGCTGCCGAACCCGAAGCGTCCCGACGAGGTTGGGAAAGTAGACAACCCGAGGTAATGTCACTACCATCGGTTTGTCGGACACCCAACCAAGGACTGCTATGTCCTCAAAAATTACATCCAGTGCATGATCAATGCGGATGTAATATCCGTCGACTACGAGGAGAAGACGGTGTCAGCCAACGTGGTGTCACTCCAGTTTGGCACCCTGTCGTCTACTACAAAACAAGATGGCGTCATCCCCATCCCTAAGGCGACAATGGAGGTGGTTAACTTACCACCTACTCATGACAACGTGAGTGGACTCATCCCACTCACCACATCTCGGGGAGAGATCCTCTGGGTTTATCCTGATCTTGTCTCCGAGGTGACTCAACCGGAGGTACGCCCTACCTCCAAATCCAAAGGTAGGAAGATCAAGTCTTACTGCATGGTCTCTTCCTCAGCAGAAGAGGCACTTCCTGTACAGACGCGTTCATAACAGAACGCCCAACCCGACAAAGCTGCCGTCCAGGTGGTGCCTCCTTGTACCGTCCCTGCTGTCCAGGAGGAGGGCCCGTCTAAGCCCCCAGCAGCCAATAAGCAGAAGCAGATAGAGGCCCGCTTCAATAGGCCTCTGCGAAAGGAGAATGCTTCGGGGCTAGCCAAGCCCCACAACTTTGACATACTGGCACAACTGGCCAGTACTCCTGCCCGTCTATCTCTGTTCGAGCTCTTTTGCCTTTCCAAAGACACCCGAGAAGCTCTCTGTCAAGCTCTGAAGGATGCTGAGTCCTTTATCAGTCAGGTCAAGCAGCCTGAAGATCTCCTGACTATATGTGTGCACTGTCATTGTGCGGATGAGGTTATCCCTAACATAACCTTCATCCAACAAGACATGCTGCTCAAACACAACCGACACAACAGGCCGCTGTATTACACAGGGTATATCGGTTCAGTCAAGGTGAAACGGATTCAGATCGACCCGGGGTCTTTCCTCAGCATCATCCCGAAGACGCTGCTCTCAATACTGGGGATCGGAATGTACTGACTGGCGCCCTCCAACACAAGAATAAGTGGCTTCAACTCCAGCAAAAGCGAACCACTGGGCAAAATACGACTAAAGTGCCATATCGGTAACCTCAGAACCGAGGTCACTTGTTATGTCGTGGACGCCGAAGTCAACTACAACCTTCTGTTGGGTCGCCCATGGCTGCATGAGTACATGGTAGTGTCATCCACGCTCTACCAATGTATGAAGTATGTGTCCACCAACAACGTCATTTGTACGGAGTTCGCGGACATCGACCCTTTCAAAGGGATTGAAGCCTACTTCACCGATGCCGACTTATACAAGTCACCTGACGAGGAGGAAGCCAACGATGCTGACGACGAAGCAGAAACATCAGCAGAGCCGGACATGGAGCCTGAGGTCACTCTCGACGCTCCTTTGAAGATCCGACTCAAAGGCAAACCACCTCAGAAGTTGCCTCCCATGAGCATTAAGCTACCCGGGAAAGCACCAGCCGCTCCTGAAGCTCCCCTGAAGATACGGCTCAAGGGAAGCCGTCTCAAACATCGGCTCCCCTCGTGGCAAAACTACAGGGGAAGGCGCCAATTACCGGAGGCACAGTGGAGGCACCTCTAAAGGTCCGCCTCAAAGGCAAGCCCCTGCCATCCAAGCTGCCAGAAAAGGCCCGCATAGTCCTCTCGGACTCCAAAACCAACGCTATGGTAGAATCTCTCGATCCTACTCCAGTACTCACAGACGAAGAGCTAGGGAAATATATCTCTGCTGATGTAGATGCCCCCTCTCTGGACAATGTAATCCCACGGGATAAAATCTCGTATTTCATCAATAATAGAGTGTCTTTTAATTACTCTAGTCTTCCACATTGGAATGCCATGTATACATTAGATAACGCTCTACGGTCGTTACAAACACAAATAACGATCGTCCATCATGTAAATCGAGTAGTCCCGTCCCGGGGGTCTGTTACATAGTCCCGCCACGGAGTCGAGGCGAAGAATCCATCATCTTCGACAAGGTTGAGCGTCATCAAGATCTCCTGCCACTCGAGCCAGAACCAGATACCGACAGAATGCAAGTTTATCGGTACACGGACAAGGCAAAGTACTACATCCAAAAGATGGGTTACGACCTAAAAAGCAATAAAGGCCTGAACTACGAAAAAGGTCGACGTCTCCCTCTCCAGCTTCCGACACCTAAAGGAAAGCCGCAGGACTACTACAATAGAACTCGACGGGGGGTAGGCTATGTCACGCCACCGTCAACTCCAGAGAGTTCAGACGCAGAAGAAGTAAAGCATTCTCACTTGTCCGAAGCATCGACTTGGGATTCCGATACCAGTATCGGATCAGTCTTCAAGAAAGTTCTGTCAGCCAACAAGACATCAGCACAACCTCAAGAAGATGAAGGCGAGGACCAAATGCCAGAATTCTTCGAAGAAGAACCTTGGGCTCAACACCTAGGAGAACAGTGGGAGTCTCGTTTTGAACTACGTAAACCTCCCACCGAAGACGAGGTCAAGCAGATCCACCTTGGGGATGGATCCTCTTCCAAACCCATCTTCGTCAGCAAAAGCCTAAAAGGAGAAGATCGAGAATCTTTAATCCAGCTGCCTAAAGAGTATATCGACGTCTTCACCTGGAGCTACGAAGATATGTCGGTACTTGATCCCCAGATCGCGATGCATAGGCTGAACATCTTATCTGATGCCAAGCCTATCAAACAACAACAGCGATGCTTCCGTTCGGACATCATGAACGCCATCTATCAGGAGGTGGACAAGCTCTTGACCAGCGGCTTCATCCGTGAAGAACAACACCCAGATTGGGTAGCCAATGTCATCCCCGTCACCAAGAAGAATGGGAAGATACGAGTTTGTATCGACTTCAGGGACCTCAACGCTGCTTGCCCGAAGGACGAATTCCTACTTCCAATTACCGACGTGATGATCGACAACACATGTGGCTTCGAACGCGTATCTTTTATGGACGGGTATTCGGGCTACAACCAGATCAAGATGTTCCCCGATGACGCAAAACACACGTCATTCAGGACTCCAAAAGGTGTTTTATGCTACACAGTGATGCCCTTCGGCTTAAAGAATGCTGGTGCGACATACCAACGAGCTATGAGCACCATTTTTCGTCAGCATCTTCGTAAGACAGTCGAATGCTATGTTGACGACGTCGCAGTTAAGAGCCGCCTCAAAGGAGATCACCTGCAAGACCTCAAGACAGTCTTCGATCTCATGCGGGCGCACCAACTCAAGATGAACCCCGCTAAATCCTTCATAGGGGTTTCTAGCGGAAAGTTCTCGGGCTTCATCATCACGGCGAAAGGCATTCATGTCGATCCCGAAAAGACCAAAGTCATCATCGATATGGACCCTCCGAAGAACCTTCGAGAACTTCAAGGCCTACAGGGGCGTCTGGCATACATCTGGAGGTTCATAGCAAACCTTTCCGGCAAATGTCAACCCTTCACTCAGCTCATGAAGAAGGAAGTCTCTTACGTCTGGACAAAGGAGTGCCAAAAGGCTTTCGACGACATCAAGGCTTATCTGACAAGCCCACCAGTCCTGGTGGCACCCGTCGTCGGCAAACCATTTATCCTCTACGTCCGTGCCATGGATCATTCCCTCGACGCTCTGTTAGCTCAGAACAGCGATACAGGCTATGAGCAAGCAATCTACTACCTCAGTCGAACTCTGATCGGGGCCGAACACCGGTACAACGCCATTGAAAATGAGTGCTTGGCTCTGGTATTTGCCATCCAAAAGACTCTCATTATGTCTCGGGCCAGACAATTCATGTCATTTCCTGAGTCAATCCGCTCAGAGTCCTCATGACGACGCCAGGATCATTAAACTCTCGACTTGCCACATGGGCGATCTTGCTAACGCCATACAACATGGTGTTCGTTCCACAAAAAGCTGTTAAGGGTCAAGCTCTGGCCGACTTTTTAGCTGTACAACCCATCCCAGAGTCCTCAAAACTCTACGAATATATCCCGGATGAGGTCCAAGAATTAAATGTCACCGAAGAAGGCTCCGTCTGGCGAATATTTTTCGATGGCACTTCAAGAACAGGCCCCAAAGGCCAGATCATCGCAGGAGTTGGGGTAGTATTAGTCTCCCCCGATCAGTTGGTCATCCAGCGTGCTTACTCCCTTTCAAAGCCGTGCTCCAACAATGTTACTGAGTACAACGCGCTCATTATGGGACTCCAGCTGACGCAACAGCTGGGGGTGAATCATCTGGATGCCTACGGTGACTCAAAACTCGTCGTAAACCAGATCAGAGGGCAATACGAGGTTCGCCATGAAGATCTGATCCTTTACCATGAAGTTGCATTGAACATCATTTCAACCTTCATCGGGTTCTTCATCGAACACGTACCTCGTCTACAAAATCTGGAGGCTGATGCTCTGGCTGGCCTCGCAGCCTCATTGACAGCACCCTCGGGACTGAACACTATGTCACAGTAGTGGGTCGAGACTTGGTCTGTCCTAAAAACAACCTGTGCTCACGAGTGGCCCATGCCATGTCAACCAGTACCGGTGTTAATGTTCGAGACTGGAGATTCCCGTTTATCGACGTTGCCGTCTACGAAATCCTTCCAGAGGACCCGAAAGAAGCCATCTCAGTCAGGAGACACTCTCTTCGATTCTACTACGATACAGCTACAAAAATGTTGTACCGACGCTCCTACGATGGACTTCTCCTTCGATGTTTGTCTAACGAAGAAGCAGTCGAAGCCCTTCGAGAAGCTCACAATGGAACCTGCGGAGCCCATCAACCTGGCCCTAAGTTGTAGGACCGATTACGACACATGGGTTACTACTGGTCAACCATGGCCGCTGATGCTGTTGAATATGCTAAGAAGTGCCATGCGTGCCAGCTTCATACAGACTTTATTTATACACCGTCAGAACCACTACATCCTACAGTCGCCTCCTGGCCCTTCGAAGCTTGGGGCATGGACATTGTGGGACCGATCACCCCTCCTTCATCGAGAGGACACCGCTTCATCCTAGCCATCACTGACTACTTCTCCAAATGGACAGAAGCAGTTCCACTGGCAGAAGTAAAAAGCTCCAGGGTAATCAGTTTCATCAAATACCACGTCATCTACCGTTTCGGAGTACCCCGAAGGATCATCCACGATAATGGTCCTCAGTTCATCAGCCACATTTTTAGCAGATTCTGTGACAAGAATCGCATTCAAAACATGGCATCAACCGCCTACAATCCGACAGCAAACGGATTGGCCGAGGCGTTCAACAAGACTATCGTCAGGCTACTCAAAAAAGTCGTGTCATCCAACAAATGCGACTGGGACGAAAAGCTCCGTGAATGCCTTTGGGCCTACCGCACAATGGTACGGACCCCGACAGGCAATACACCATTCTCCTTGGTCTACGGGAGCGAAGCGGTACTGCCTCTCGAGATCCAGATACCCTCTCTCCGTGTAGCGATCACAAACCAACTCACAGAAGAGGACAATCAACGTCGTCGTCTGCGGGAACTGGAGGCACTTGACGAAAAGCGTCTCCTAGCTCAACAACGCATCGAACTTTACCAAGCCCGTATATCAAAGGCTTTCAACAAGAAGGTCAAGCAGAGGACTTTCCAAGTAGGCGACCTGGTTCTGGCAGTCAGGAGGCCGATAGTGCTGACTCACAAGACACCAGGAAAGTTCGAGCCCAAGTGGAAAGGGCCTTTTATCATAGAGACGGTATACTCAAACGGTGCTTACCGCCTCGCCAAACCCAATGGGGACTTGTTCATGATGCCCATCAACGGCAAGTTCCTAAAGAAGTACTACTCTTGACATCTTTCAGACATGTGCTTCCACCAGGGGATCTGTGGACCCAATCATCAGGGCTCACAGATAATTCCTCTCCACCAAATCATACGCTTCCGGAACCCAGTTGTTCCGTAGCATCCTCCAGTAGAAGGACAACCACGTCCACATCACCTGTGAGTTGTCCCCCTTACACCCTACAAAACAAAATCTTACATCCCATAAGACTATGCTACCCATCATATTTACCACGTCCACATTACCTCTGAGTAAACATCCCGTACAGACAACCCCCGCGTTGCCGTACATTAATCGCAGAACTTCCACGTCCACATTACCTCTGAGTAGTTTTGCGTATCCTCTAGAGTTATTCCTACCACGTCCATAACACCTCTGAGTGGAAAGATTCTATCATTTTGAATCTCATATTTGCAACGTCCACATTACCTCTGAACAAATATGTTGGTTCTTTGAAACTTACTATCTGTACCTAAAAACCATGGTGCGCAAGAGATAATAGGTCCATACAAATCATCAAAGTTTATGACAAGCAAAAATGAACACATCACAGAAAATTGTGTACTTCTTTATTTTCTAAAAAAGAAGAGTAAAGGATTACACTATCCCCAGCAAAAGTTGCAAATACACAAAAAGAAGAGACTCCAAGCCCTAAATATTCCCAGGGTTGGCTGAAAGCTCTTCAATTCGACGCCTCAAATCTGCCGCCCGAGTCTCCACAGTCGCCAAGACTCGACGTTCAGCCTCTTGACGCATCGCTTCAATGGCCTCAGGAGAGGTGTCATTCTCATGCTTCTCATCCAGCTGCTGCCGTTGTTGAGCTAGAGCAAGAGCCCGGTGGGTGAAAGCTGCCTCCTTCTTCTTGAATTCTACGTGTTCAGCCTGGACACGTTCGGCATCTAATAGAAGTCGGGCCCATTGGTCCTCAAGGCAACGAATTTGGGCATCAATCTTCGTGATACTAGCGTCCAACGCAGCTCGCGCCTCCACCGTCTCCCGCGTAGACTGAGACAACCGCTCCACTGCAGCATCAGTCTCAGCCACTTCGCGTTTCCAGACACTCACAGTGGCCTGGTAAGAAGACTCAGTCTCGGCGATCAGCTTTTTCTTCTTCGCATCTATCAGGACGGAGATGTCATTTCGTTGGATGCGTTGTAATTCAGAAAGTCGTTGGTCCAACTCAACCACTGAGGCTTCTAGAATGTCGACTATATGATCATGGCCCTGATGAAGATGGATCAGGTTGATATGAGGCATTGCCAGAGTCCTTTCCGTCGCAAACTCCCATTGGCGTCCATCACTGCAGATACTCCTCTCTGCAGTATTTTATACATTACCTCGATGATGAATTTCATATATTTATCTGCATCCGCTAGCACCTGCGGCATCATAGCAGGAGTCGAAAGAGCTGCTTTAGAAGGCGGACCGCAAGAAGGCCCGTCTGCCTCAATCCGCGAGGCTGGACCGTCGGTATCGACAGGATCTTCATTAGCAGGGGCTTGACTACTAGCCCGAGGAGCCAAAGAAACAGAAGAAGCCGAAACAGGCGTCGAAATAGTATCCTAAATGGAAGGAGCAACAGAGGGTTCCATCACACCCTTACCCTTCCCAAACTCGGAAGAACCACCGACATCAGCGGCTGCCTCATCAGCCCCCAACGTGCTATCAGCAGCCAGTATGGGACATTCCCTCTCTGGCAAAACGAAGAGATCAACACTTGTCTCCTGGCCCACCCCGGGAGTCAGGATCGCCAGACGAGTCTCATTCTCCTCATCAACTCCCTCTACAGGGACAGGATCTGTCGCTACCTCCTGATCGGTAGCTACCTCAGCTTCCGCTGCTAAGTCTGGGGTAGGGCTCGACAATTTTACAGTCGACCTCCCCTCATTATGACAAGGAGGGGAATCAACCCAATCCTCTGTTCCAACCGCATCTGTTGCCCCCGCAATAGCCTCTTGCAGCTCTGGAGCAACGTCATCTGAAGACGACGAACTCCACCCCACTTCATCACCAGGAAGCCCCGTGTCTGCTGGACCCTCGGCATCCAAGGCCTCCGTTGCGGCCTTCATCATCTCGGAAGCTGCTGCATCCTCAGCTTCCCTTCTGACATAATCTGGGGATCCTGGAATCTCCACGACAATAACATCATCCGATTTTTCCTCCATGGGAGACATCATAATCGACGGGATGCGCATTTCCGACGAGCGCGCCTTCTCCTTTGGCCTGCTCCTACCAGAATTTGGAGTACGGGGCCTCCTTTTTAGCGGCTCCTACAAGAAGGAAGCATCGGTTACATGAAATGTTGAACCTAAACCAGACTATGTAGGACATCCTTACCTCTGCAGATGTTGAGTTCGATGACACCGTCGGTGACGATGCCTTCTTCTGCCTCTTCGACGCAGGAGATCCAGCCTCTGTATCTGTACGTCGTTTCGATTGATCGACCGAGGGTTCTTCCTGACCCCCTGTGGATACGGAAGGGGCACCCCGATAACCCGCCTCTGGCGGAATGTACGATCGAGCTTTTGCCGGCATATTCCCGGCCACTGCTAATTGAGTGCCTGCGATAAGACTGGTCTCCCTATCATATCCGGGAGGTGCGGCAGCCATAACACAGTAAAATTTGGCGGCCGAGTAAAGAATGGACGGCCGCAGATTCTGGACGGGCCGCGTAAAGCGAACCCCGGTACATCCGGCATTATAGTAATGCCATGCTCGTGCACCATCCAACAAACTTTCAGCATACCCCAGGGTGATACTGGGATTATCCAACATCAGTTGAGCATAACCGAATTGCCGTGCAAAGCGGCTCGGTAAATATGGTTCCAGATAGCACCGATTCATGTTCCGGTACACTAGATGGGATGGCCGAATACTTTACAACCAGCGGAATCCCCATGGAGGCAGAGTGGTGGCGTCTTCACCCGAATCACTTAAGTCTTCGTTGGCCTCAAAACCCAAGAAGATTGGACCAACTTTGGTGATCTCCTATCCCTGAAGATGGGATAAAACTTTTCTGCAAACAGAGACGCCAGTGTGCGACTAGCTCCTCTGGTGGAAACGGCGGAGGAATACATCTCCGGCCCTGTAGTCTTCCTCTGAATCCGGACTCATCACATTGGGATGGTGTAAAATTAACCACCCCATCAAATAATAAAACGGCAGTTCGGCGTACGAAAAGTTATTGTTTCCACCCCGGTCATGAACCACATCTCCCGCAAACTCTTGTAAACCTCGCAGCAGGTTACACACCATGGCGGGGAGTAGAGCCAAGCGCCGGCCAAAGACCAACTTCACAGCTGGTAGGATTAAGTTTCGGGTCACCCTCTCTACAGAGCCGGATCCGCCCGAGAAGATATACTCTCAAAGCCAAACCATAAGATATGCGACTAATACTGCTTTTGGCGACATCCGATGAGTGAGGTGCCAGAAACAGCTATATGAGCGTTCATTCGACTGGCGGTCCTCGTTTTCTCGGGGATTCTTTTTACCTAACCAGCTCATTTCGGAGAGCACCTCGTTACGGAAAAGCGCTGGCGGAGTGAAAAACTGCGAAGGATCCTCCTTGCCTTGCTTAAAGACGTAATCTCTCCAAGCGGTCACATGAGGCTGCGACCGCTCTTATCCCTCTTCTGCATATAGTAATGATGACTAGCCACTTCCTTAAAGACAGCCATCATCTCCTCAGCCTTGTCCTCCAGGATCTGGATCTCCTCGTTGGTTGGAAAGTACTCCTCATAGGGTTCCGATCCCCAAGGGAGCTTTGATACCTCGTACATCTCATAAAGTGCGAGCCCTAACTCCCCTACCGGAGTAAAGAAGGTCCCAGTATAGGTATCAAACATCTCCAGGAGCGCGAGAAACATATGCCTGTTTATGTCAACACCTGCCTGAGTAGCACGGATCACGACAGTCAGTCCAATCTCTCGGAGCTCTGTCTGAAACCGCGATAAAATCCAGAGTATCAGTTTATCCTATTTGGAAACGTAATGACACCAACCCTCTATCCGAAATTCTCCTTTCGGGTATGAGCGCTCCATCAACAGCATGCGATTTGCAAAAGTCGAGACACTAAAAGCAAATGTATCGATGGAAATATCACTGTAAATGCTTCCAAGACGTAGAGTCCGCCAGGTAAAAGAATGCCCAAACCGCACGGCGGTCAAATTATTCCTTTGATCGGAGGTAGAATCAATTTTGATGATGCCAGTCATTGCTCCCCCCTGAGAGGGGGTAAGATCCCAAGACATCCTCCTTTTGGAAGCAAGATGACAGAAGGCCGTCAAAGGCCATTGACGTTCGAGTTGCTTAACAGTCATGTGCACTCCCCTTGCTGTAAAGAACCAGTCTTCCTTAACCTTCAACACCTTTGCTTCAATAGAAGTAAGGCGGTCCCCAAACAGGAACTCAGGCTTCAAGAAGGTCACTTTATCAGATGTGACAGATTTCAAAACACCACGCTCCATCATCCGTTTGAGGAATCCATACGGTTGCTCCCGAATTTGAGTCATTCTTTCGGGATGCTGATCCAGCATAATAGCAGCTTGAGCAAGGTTTATCACTTCCTCGTCATAATCTACTCCCATCTGGCAGAGAGCAGCGTCCAGAAGCACTTCATTCAAGAGTGGGATAGCCATCGACACTAGCAAAGATTCGAGAATGTTAGAAATAACAAAAGAATTTGAGTCTCATCAAAAGCGCATAGCACGTCTAAAAAAAGAAGCTTCGGCGAATCATCAGGGTGTAACCCCATGTGCATGCTTCAGCGCATCATCAGGGTGTAACCCCATACGCATGCTTCAGCGCATCATCAGGGTCTGAACCCATGCACGTTAGTAGTGGAGCTTCGGCACATCATCAGGGTCTAAACCCATGCGCGTTAGCAGTAGAGCCTCAGCGCATTATCAGGGTGTAAACCCATGCACGTCAGCAGTAGTACCTCGGCACATCATCAGGGTGTAAACCCATGTACGTCAGCAGTAGAGCCTTGGCGCATCTTCAGGGTTTAAACCCATGCGCGTCGGCGGCAAAAACCTCAGCACATCATCAAGACTCAAGGTCCATGTGCGTTGGTGTATATGAAAATGATAAAACTCACCAACCAACGCCGGCCGAACCTCGACAGGCCGACGGGGAACGTCAGCCGCGGCAGCCTCTACAGGCTCCTTTCCTTTGCCTCTTTCCTTGCCAGCATCGCCACGAGGAGTCTTGGGAGCCATTTTTTGAGAGAAGAAAATTAGGGTTTTTGTGAAGAAGAACTCTAAAAAAAGCAAAATCAAAGAAAAGAAGAACTCTCTCTCTCTCCATCTCATGCCTATTTATAGGCATGGTCGCACGCGTGAACCGATGAAGTGTGACCTCAGCCGTCGTCTCGGGTTCTGTGAAGAGATAACCGTAAAAAACACCAAAAAGACATTAATCTTTTTCGGTTATCGAGACGTTATCATTTGCATTAACTGAGCGGAGCATGCGCCCCATCACTGATCCGCGGAGTATCTATGCGCCCCGACAGTCATGCACCTCTACCACCATGCTTCTTATTCAAAGTATTCCAAAACTTGTCCAAAAGTTTTGAAAACCTTGAAGGGGGTCTTGTAGAAGCATGAAATTTCAGAACCAGAAAGCCCATGCGCCAGACGCTACATGTGCCAGAGCTCGGACAAAGTACTTCACAGCAAAAACAACAAATATAGACATTTAAAAAGGACTTTTTATTTTTCATATAAAAGTCTATTACATGTCTAGAAAAGATTGTACAAAGGAGAATTTCTACAAAGAAAAGATCCTAATTCTACAGCTAGCAGCCACCATGCGCCCTCAAATAGGCGCAACAATCACCATGCGCCCTCAGTCAGGCGCATCCCACCATGCGCCCTTAGCAAAGCGCATTCTTTTTAGCAGCTCAGTTATGTGCATCCTCCGTTATGTACATCCCTTCGGCAGCTCAGTTATGTGCATCCCTTCAGCAGCCCAGTTATGTGCCGCTCTTCCAGGCAGGCTCCGCCGTCTAAATGCTTCGACTAATGAAGCATTTATTGAGCAGAACGAGGGTGGCAATCAACCCTCTAGCTGGAGGAAGAGCTTCCCAAACAGAGGAAGAGAAGAGCACCGCAAGCCAACCTGTGGCCAAGGAAGGCTTCGAAAGAGCCTCCAAAGACCAATGAAGACCGCAATCGAACCCGCGGCTAAAGGAGCGGCTTTCAACACAACCAGAGTGGGCGATACCCACTTTGAAGGAAGAAAGAGCCCCCAAAGCCGCAGCACCGCCATTCCGATTTGCGACTCTTCCGGAATAACGGAGACGAGGCTCGAGCATCCCGATCTTTGGATGCAACAGGCACCTTCTGCCTGCCTCGGAAGACCTCGACTCCGACTTTTGGATGTAACAGTCACCTTCAAGTGCATCAATGAAGACATGGCGTCGCATTTTCACCCTCGGGAGCATCTCATCAACAGAATGCATCTGAGTAAACATGTTCATGTCGGAAGAACGTGAGAGAACGAGAAGCAAACTCTCTCCATGCCACTATTTATAGGCCGAGCAAATCAAACCCATGCGCCAAGTGGATGGATCTCCGAATTCTGTGCAATGAATTTGCATTAAATGGATGAACCTGGCGTCTTGAATTCAGCCAAGTCAAAACGGCTATTTAAAGTACTCGAAGATCATAACAGTCGTACCATTAAAGACGTGTCACAAAGCGGATGTGCCGGCCAGACCGTGCATCGCACAGACGCGTCCTTCAACATCAAGCGCATCACACCGACGTGCCCTTCAAACATCAAGCGCATCACACAGACGCGCCCTTCAGCACCAAGCACATCATAGGGGATGTGCCCCCATGCGTCGCTATACGCCTAATGGAACGCCGATTGATGCATCCACTCAGCTGTCCATCGAATGTCGAAAATATTAAATCCTGAAGTCTGACAGAGTTGGCAGCAGGCCTCCCGAAATTTGAACAGTTGACAGCTTTTTCAGAAGACAAAGCGTCGCCAACGTTAGCATCATCATTACTTTCCTTCGACGGCTACTGCCACGTGGCCACCCAACCACTCGCATGCGCCTCCACGGCCATGCGCCCAAATCTGCATGCACCTCAAAAGCCATGCGCCTTAGACTTTTTACTGATCCCTAAAGACAGAAGAAAAGTCACCATTAAAGCTCTGCACGCGCCTCAAAAGCCATGCGCCCCAGACTTTTTACTGATCCCTAAAGATAGAAGGAAAGTCACCATTAAAGCTCTGCACGCGCCTCAAAAGCCATGCGCCCCAGACTTCTCTCTGATCCCGAAAGACAGGAGTAAAGTTATTACTGAAGCCTCGCATGCACCTCAAAAGCCATACGCCCAGAATGGTTCGTGACTCCTAAAGGTTACGAGCCAAAGTCTCCTCGTGTGCCCAATCCTAGGCGCATCCTACCAGATCATTCCCCCATCAAATCCGAGATCTCTGAGCCATGAGTCGATGACACATGTCCTTTGACTCAACTCACCCAAGATTTCAGCAACAGAAAGATCCTCTTCTCTGCTATGTGCCGGCTCACAACAGCAGCATGAAGAATTCAAACCCTCGATCAGGGCGCATCGTCCAAGTGCGTCCATCAGCAATCACCACATGGCGTCCCCACGTGCAGGCGTATCCTACATGCGCGCATGAGCAGCCAGCCTGTAAAGCTATAAATAGAGGAATTATTACCTTCTCACCCACGCACAGAAAACAAAAGAACACACACAGAGACTTCGCAACACCAGAGAGGCAAATACAGACACTCAACGTCTTCCTTCTCTCAGCAAGCTCCAGCACCCAGAGCAATCCAAACCTTTAGAGAACCGATAACTGTCGTCAGATCGTCAACGGAGTCAACGTATTACCACTCGCTCCATCGGTACAAAGGACCCAAATAAACAAAAGTGTACTTCTAGGATTACATCTAAGTCCTATATTGTAATATTGTTCTGTTTGTATTGAAATTTGCAATAAAAAAATTTTAATGGCAAACAAGGAGGAGGAGATAGCGGACGGCGTAGGGGCGAACCTCTTGCTGAAGAGAAGAAATGGCCCTCCTCTCCTTCAAATCGAAAAGAACCCTGTTGAGCAGAGTTCAGAGCCGTTTATACCAGAAGTACCAATGGTAGAGACGGTGGTACCTATACCAACATCGGTGGATGCAGGGTTGATTGAAGCTGCCTCTTCCCCGGAGACTGAACTCTTCACTCTGCCTAGTCTTCGGCTTCTTCGGGCGGCAGAAGAGGAGATCGCTGCTGTGCAGGAGTCTCATCGCTCGAAGTTTGTTTCCCTTCTGACAGGGTCATCAAGCTCCACTATGCCTTCTTCTCACACACCTTCAGGTTCCTTGGCTGATATTTCTTCGACGCCGTCATCTTAGATCATCTAAACGAATCATCGAGGGATATAGTTGAAAGATTCTACCATCATCTAAAATGAGGGGTTGAAGCTACTTCAATGAGAGGGACTTTATTTGTCGTAGCCCATCACTGTGCCCAAGGCTAGATTGACCTGCTGAAGTTGCTTCCAGGTGGAGAAGGGGTAGCCTTCCTTCTGGAGCACAAGCTGGCAGAGGCTAATCAGTGCCTAATCCAGTTAAAGAAACTGCGACAAGTCGATATGTCTGCTGCGGTGGAGTAGGAGCATGTTTTCCTTATAAAAGTAGTAGAAAAGGTGAAGGTTGTTCAAGAGACGACCAAGCCCACTTTGGAGAAGGACCTCCAGAAGTTGTCCCTTAAATATGACAAGTTGAGACAAGAGGGAGAGATTTACTTGACTCGCGAGGAGAGCACCATTCATGCTATGGCCAAAACTAACGAGCAGCTCCTCTAGCTCCAAGCTAGGATAACATCTCTGGGAACTGAGCTCCAAGCCACTCGTCAGGAGAGGGAGAAGATCTGCAAGGAGACTGATGAAGTCACACGAACCTCTGCTTCTCTAGAGGGAGCACTGAAGAAATTAGAAGAAAATTGGCAGGCTCATGCGCATCTCGAGGACACCGAAAAGTTATCCCAGGAAGCTGAACGTCGGGTCAGACTGAGAATTGAGCGCTCAACTACGCAGTTGGAGGGCATCCTCATCAAGCTATGTGTTGCTGATGAGTAGTAGATTTTTTTTCCCCCTTTTTTGAGATATAGTTTTGTGAATGTAACTGGTTTTGAATAAGCAGAATACATTTACTCCACTCTGAGGAGCTTGTACTAGAGGATTTAATAGCATTTTGTTGAAAAATATCCCCCTGGGAGGACTTTTTGTGGACTTATTGCCCTTTTGTGCATTTAGAAATGGGAAAAAATAGATTTAAATGATATTTTGTGGACCTACTACTCTTTGGTACACCGATGGTGCGAGTAATAGATTAGGATAACTTTCATGGACTTATTACCCTTTTTGTGTACTGGTGATGCAAATACTGATAATAAGTGAGGAGATGTAACGCCCTAGAACCAGAATACTGAAGAGCGGGGACGTACATAGCCAGCTACGTATATTGAAGTGCAACCCACCTCGCTATACGGTCACGACTGTCTAGATACATGAGAGTTTAACTACAAGCCAACAGTATCATATGGTCATGAACAAGCCTATTGTCTCAATCTCAAGCAAGCAATAATAGTTGCAAGATGTCAGAGCACCAAATATATAATAGCAAGGCGTCCCATAAATTACATATTGGATGATCATGAAGCTAGTCATACAAAATATCAAGACTAGCAAGAGTTCAGTCATACATGATCAACCCTAGGATCTGTCAATCATGTTACAGCCCGTAGATAGACAGTAAGTAAAGGTGCAACCGAGCTAACACGTGCTCATCAGCTAAACGTCTCAAAAGAATAATTTTACAATTAAGTGGGAGGACAAAAGAAATTCACTCGTTGCCAGGGTTATGCCTGGTGGTCACCATCTGGCTGGAAGGTTGGTAGATCCTCTGGAGCTGCTCCGATATCTGGCTATACAAAACCAGCTGGGTCAGACCCCAGATAGAGCAAATGCCACAAAGGAGGCTTCACTTAGGAACTAAAACCAGCATATCACAAAAGAATATTAAAGATAATAAATAAAGAACTGATAATAATAGGGATAACAACAGTAAACTGAGTACGAGGAAACCATTCAAGTAGCCAGGTCATAACCCTTAAACCAAACAAGGACCGAGGTTGTAACCCTTCACCTGAATAGAAATCCGTCTCAAATAATATTAGTACAGTAAAGACAATAAACGAAGAGAGGACACAGAACTGCTCCGGGAGCCAGGTGACAACCCTTAAACCAAAAAAGGACCGGGGTTGTAACCCTTCGCCTGAACGGAACTGGACCCCTGATCTTTATTGCTAAGGCCAGTATAAATAACCATGTCTTGTCATAATCTTGCACCGGATCGAGTATAGCATGTATTAAAGTAACTAAAACGTGATGAGCATGGCATGTATTGAAGTAACTAAAACATGACGAGCATGGCATGGGGAGCAATAAAACAATAAATGAAGAGAGGACACAGAACTGCTCCGGGAGCCAGGTTACAACCATTAAACCAAACAAGGACCGGGGTTGTAACCCTTCGCCTGAACAGAACTGGACCCCTGATCGTTATTATTAAGGCAAGCATTAATAATCATGTCATGTCACAATCTTGTACAGGATCATAACAAGACTAAGCTGAGCTAGATTCTATCCAATCAATCACAGCCAAGCAAAGAGTACGGCTTGATATTTTAATTAACTAAGGTTATCACAGACCTAGTTACTAGCAAGATGTAATGAGATTATTCCAACAGCCACAAGCCCTACAGACTGTCCGGTTATCCAGGTCGAATGTCCGTTTATGAAGAATATAACACGTGACTGTGTGCTGGAAATGTGCCCTACTCGTCGGTAGGCTACAAGTCCACTTAATGCGCCCAGATAACGGGATTGTATGTAGCTGAGAATCTCTTCATGTCTACTGAATTATTCTAGATTATTAACCTTAGTCAATTACTGTAGGTATCCCTGACCGTGGTACTCAGGGATCCCTATCCTAGACATGATCCAAGACAATACTGGTTTATTTGTACAAACAAAATCGCCCACGGTGTCCAGGTCATTCATACTTGTCATGTCAGGCTAGCTGTCGTAATAGCATGTCGAGTTATATCATGTCAGTTTACTTGTTAAAAGTATGCCACGGCGGGCCACTATCATGTTCTATTCTGACATTATCATGAATGAGAGAAACTTGCATAAAATAACTAGTGACATATTCTTGAAGCCAAGAAAAAGATCTACAACTTTCATGTTTTGAGTTTTTTAATAGTCTAGCTACAAAACAACTTAAATAGGCAAAAACAGTGAAATAGAGCAATTTCGGCACATGGGATTCCTACACATACGCACGTGGAAATTCCTGCACATCGATGCGTGGGATTCCTGCACATCGGCGCGTGAAAATTCCTGTGCATCGGCGCGTAGGAATTCTTGTACATCGGCGCATAGGAATTCCTGCGCATCGGCACATGGGATTCCTGCACATCGGTACGTGGGAATTTCTAGGCATCGGTGCGTGGGATTCTTGCACATCGGCGTATGGGAATTCCTGCGCATCGGCACGTGGGATTCATGCAGATCGGCGTATGGGAATTCCTGCACATCGGTGCATGGGATTCCTGTACATCGGCACGTGGGAATTCCTGCGCATCGGCGCGTGGGATTCCTGCATATCGGTGCGTGGGAATTCCTGCGCATCGGCGCATGGGATTCCTGCAAATCGACGTGTGGGAATTCCTGCACATCGGCGCATGGGATTTCTGCACATCGGCGCGTAGAAATTCCTGAGCATCGGCGCATGGGATTCCTCCACATCGGCGCGTGGAAAACTCACGTTGCGTCTTCAGTACATGCGCATAAGGAATCTACGCACATGACACGCTCGAAGTTAAGGGATGTATTGCCGGGACTTCACAACGCATGGCCTTCCGGCACATGGCCTTCCGGGCGCGTGGGGGTCATCGTCCCCAATCAGCAAGTTCAGCCATAAAAGTTTCGAAAACTTGCCATGGCCATAACTTCCTCATCCGAAGTCGAAATCAAGCGGAACAAAAGCCAAAACTGCATGAAATTGAATTCTCTACAACATAAAACCATTATTTTCGAAAATAACCAAGTTTTAAAGATCAAAACCAAGAAAACCGAAAAGTTACAAACTTAGATCTACGTGTATCCATCCATCAAATCCAAGAATGCCAAGTCCTAAAGAGGCTAAGAATCAAGTAAAGAAGAGAATGGAACAATAAAACTTGAGATCTATCATGAAGCAAGTTGCACTTGCCTAAGCTCTCTCTCTCTCTCTCTTTCTTTCTCTTCTGGCGGTTGAAGGTGTAATGGTGGACAAGAAGTAGTAAATAAAAAGAAAGAATGAGGGAATGGTTAATAAAGGATGATGGTGGTTGTAGGAAAGGGTTCTCCCCTTGGTTCATGATGAACCAAGGCAACCCAAGCCTAGCCGAACCAACCCAAAATAAACCAAGCCATGTAATACCAAGATAACCAAGCAAGGAATCATGCAATACAAGATAAAATACGCACACGTATTTTAAAATACGTAATATGAACTATAGACATTACAGGAGAAGACTAACGTATTTACTTAGAGGTAATAAGGACATGGTAAATATGGGTCTGAAGTAGAGCCTGCCTACTAAGATGTCACGCCCCAGTTCCGGAATACGGGATACGCACGGCCAGCTACACCATACAAGGTACGAATACGGTATACGGTGATGACGACTGTCCAGTCTGGTTGGGTATCCTAGCATGCAATCAATCTATGGCCTAAATCCGATCTCATATCCACAGGTAAATCACAATAAAACAATATCAAGAGAGATAATCATATGAAAAACAGGAAATACTCATATGAAAATCTGGAATCTACAGTACAGGATAATAATGTAGACAAGTATACCTTCCTACAGTTCCTAGCATGGTCTGGAACTGAAGCACACCCTCCAAGTCAAGTCTGGAAGATCCACCGGGTCGGTCTCAGACAATCTGGGAACAATCCAGGGTTGGTCAGGCCAACCGCAGCAAGTACCAGAAAGGAAGGCTCAAGGATGGGCGAAGAAAACAGCATGATGAAATAAGACCAGAATAACATCTAAAAACAGTAAATAAAGGTAAGGGATCGTGCGATACCAACGCACGATAACGATCTACAAGTATAGTGAAGCTAACACAATCACAATCTTCCTAGCATCCACTAACACCTGCACTGCCAGCTGAAAATCAATATCAGCTGGCTAGCAAACAACAAGCCAAACAACACAGAAGGACAAGCGGCCACACAATGCCTACGGCTTGCTATTATTAACTAACTAGGGTTATCACAGGCCTAATTACTAACAAGATGCAATGAGACTTCAAAGTCCAGCTCCTGCTTGCTACTACCTGAATGGCCCCAGCAAAAGAAAAAGATAGATATAGCAGGCACACTGCAGTAAGATACATGTGCCCTAAAGAAGTGCCACACTCGACGGAGGGCTGGGAATGCGCTCATCTCGACGGATAGCAACAAATCCCTAGTATATATATAGATACATATGGCCGGGGTCAGACAAGCAACAGGTCACTGGGAAGTCCCTATGAACTACATGATTAATCTAGTTATTAGCCAAGTCAGTTTCATTATGGATCCCTGACCGTGGTACTCAGGAATCCATATCCTAGACATGATGCAAGACAAGACTGGACTGGTGGCTTATACAAGCACAATCAAGAGAAATCATCAACGGTGTCAAGACGGGGTCATGCTGCGCAAGTCAGGACTAGCTATCGCAACAGCAATCAAGAGTAAACATATCATGTCGAGAGTACTAGTCAGGAGTGTGCCACTACGGGCCACTATCAAGAATCAAGAGTATACATGCCAGGTTTACTGTCAAGTCCAGAGTGCTAGTCAGGAGTGCACCTCTACGGGCCACTAATTAAGAATCAAGACAGGTCCAGGTCATCGTGTAATACCAGGAACAAGGTCAAACCTATCATCACAAGAAGTTACATGTCCAAATCGTGACATGGATATCAAGTCAGTTACAAGATCAAAATCTCTACTATAATAGTCTTTCAAGTACACATGGGAACCTATAACTCAAATCATCAAGTCGGTCCATCCACCAGATCAATCTAGCAAGGGTCTCCCATCCATGATGGAGTGAATATAACGTCAATAAAGACAACCACCAAATACCAAGCTCATTCCCCTAACAATGCTAGGCCCTCTGACTCACAAGAATCCTCCAAGTCAATGATCACAAGCCACTAGAAAACAAGCCCCTCAACTACCAAGACACAGCAATCAAACCAGGTTCTCCAACTACCGGAATACACAAAGGTACCAGGTTTTGGGGCGTTTGGAAAGTTGAGTAAAAATTATATAATAATACCCTCGATATTCTCTTCGTTCCACAAAATATTCGAAATCACCAAAATCTAAGAATCCACATAGATCTACCAAGTCAATATCCCGAGATCGTACTCTCCATAATACTCAATCCTCAGTTATATCCACAAGTCACAACTCCCAATACCTATGACAACTGTCAGCTCTATCTCGCTAGACTAGGACAACTCCTAGAATAAATGGTCAGAGGACAAGTATATATTAATTAAATACCATCAGAAAAGTGGCAAGGATTGCGTGAACCACTCTGGAGCAGACCCACAACCCTTAAACCAAACAAGGACCAGGGTTGCAGACCGTCTTTCGAGTAGAACCGCGCTCCTTACGCTATCCGACGGACAAGACAGGTCAGGAGCTAGGCGACTAATCTAGTATGGAGTCTACCTAGCAGGTAATGGGATCAGGTATGCTATACCAAGGTGAACAGGCACGAGCCCAGTCCAGCAAACCAAAGGAATGGTTCTGCCTAATCCTTTGAACCAAATTCCCGATCAGGAATTTTAGAAGAATCCGGCAGAGTCTCCTCTGTATTCTGGACAGGAGCTCCCAGCGAGTTGGGGCTAAAATCTACTCGGCGCAACCCGCCGCAGAATCGCAGAATCGCAGACTGAGAACACTAGGTCTCAGCTACCAGCAGCACTATGATGTGTACTGGGAATAAGTCGAGAGCCGAGAACACTAAGTCTTGGCCTCCAGCAGTACTACGATGCGTACTGGAAAATCAATCGAACCCGAGACCACTAAGTCCCGGCCTCCAGCAGCGCTATAATGCGTACTGGATGCCAAGCCAACATGCATAATAATAAAATAACCGCATCGCAGGGCACACCACAACACATGCCCATAAATCCCTAACCCAAGCACAATCACTGCCACAAATAAAGTTAGCCAGAACCGTTACCCGACCGCGAGTCGGACACTGGGCACATAGGGATAATCCGTACAAGTGAGTCGTGCTCATGTCCTCGGAGGTGTGGATGACCCATCCGAGTCGTCCGATACGGTCTATCCCGGTATCGGACCAAGCTATCCTAAGTTATCATCATGGCAGTTCTACTACTAGGCTACACTAATCGTGGTTATAAAATTTACAAGTACAATTTAATTAAATGAAATAAAATCTAGGAGAGAGGGCAAGAGCCGTCGATGAGCAAGGGATACTTGCCTAGAGGGCTCGGCTAGGTAAGCAAGTCTTCGGCAGTCGCGATCCATGCTAGCACGCCAATCGAGATCCTCAGAATATACAATAAACAATTATTAGAATTAAATAATACAATAATAGAATAATCACAAGAGATGGCAGAAGGCTATACCGTGTGGGTCCCGCAAGCAGCGCAGGGATCTGGCACAAAAACCGAGGCACGCGGATCGATACGAGCATGTAAATCGAGATGCGCACGTATATCGAGACGCACACGAGAATCGAGATGGCACGAATATCGAGACGAACGAGAAACATAAACGTGCACGTAAATCAAGACGTGCACGTAAATCAAGACAACCCAAGCTCCAAGGAGCACGTAAATCGATGCGGCACACAAATCGATGTGTGCACGTAAATCAAAAATGTACAGAGTCCAATACGGCACATAACCGAGACGGCACGCAAATCGGTACGTGTACGCAAACCGAGGCAACACAAGATATAATGTGATACGCAAATCGATACGACACGCAAATCGGTGCATGCACGTAAATCGAGGCGATATGGGTCACGAGGTAGGCAGAAAGGCCGAGACACGGAAATCGAGACAGTGCACAAATCAAGATGGCACGGTACCCGAGGCAGCGCGAGGCTCGAGGCGTCCCACTGCCCTAGGCAGCACGTAGATCGAGGTATACGCAAAACGAGGCTACATGTACACCGAGGTGCACATGACCCGAAAACACGAGGAACGAGGAAGCGCACCAACCGAGGTGCGCTGCCCGAGGTGACACGCTGCACAAGGCAGCATACTGCTCGAAGCAGCATACTGCCCAAGGTGCGCCGATCAAGGGGCTCGCTGTACGAGAGTACGCTGCTCGGGATGACACGCTCGACGAGACAGCACACAAAACGAGAAAGAGAGAAAGAGGGGAGCTCGGGAACCTCACCGGCGTACGCAAGGCGGCTCGGCCAGGTCGGTCTGCCGGACCGGAGAAGGAAGTCTATGGGGAAAGAGAGAGAAAGTCGGAGGAGGCTCACCGGGGCTAGCCATGTCGCGGCGGCTCCGGCAGAGGGAGGATAGCAGCAACAGGAGGAGCTGGTGGCGGCGAATGACGGCCACGGGGGCTGGTCGCCGGAGATCGGGCCGAAGAGGAGAAGAACGAGGGGGAGATGGCGACGATGATGGTGGTTGAAGGGGGCCGGAGGAGAAAGGGGGGCAGTGGTGGTGGCGACTGATGGCAGTGGCAGTGGCGGTGCTGGAGGGTGATGGCGACGGTGGAGCCAGAGATGGAGGCGGTGGTGATGAGGGAGGCGATGGCGGCGGTGGCTGGAGTAGTGGTGGCTGGGAGGAGAACGAGGGAGAAGGGGGAGGTGAGCCCGGGAGGGGAGAAGAGAGGGGCTAGTCTAGTGAGGGGAGAGAGGGATCGGGAGAGAGAGTGAAGAGAGAGAATTGGGGGGAGGGCGGCTGAGAGTGGAAGTGAGGGGGAGAGAGAGAGAGTTAGGGTTTGGAGAGGGGTTTAAATGGGGTAGATATAGGAATATAAAATAATAATACTAATAATAATGATAATAAAAATGATAGTAACAATAGTAGCAAGAATAATAATGTGAAATAAATTCACCCTCAAGAAAATATCAATAAAATTTTAACAATACCCAAATTTAAAATTCCCAAAAAATACAAAATACAGTCAGATACCTATTTCAAAAATAGGGATTTGACATCCTACCCACCTTACAAAAATTTCGTCCTCGAAATTTCAAAATTATCAAAATAGGGTTTTCAAAAGTAGTACATATATATCTGCCATGAAAAACTCTACCCACCTTACAGAAATTAAGTAATACAATAAGAAACGAACAAAATCTCAATATGAAAACATCAAAGAAAACAAGGTCTACCTAAATAAATCAACTTGCAAGGTAAATCCAAAACATCGAAAGAATCTCGAAAATCAAAGTCTCGCATACACGAAATAACCCCATAAATCAAAACAAGTATAGAATGTCGAAAACAATGTCAGAAAACGTAAAATCCCAACTGCATAAAGAAGAATAATAAATCCGCATAAAATCATAAAATACAGGATATCTGTCTCGAACCGATGACCGTAGTTTCCTAATATCCGAAAAATGTGTGTCATGGTCATTCCTTGCCACGCCATCCGGAATGGCTGCAAGAGATTCACCAAAACACTATAATCGAGCGGCTGCAACTTTCGTTACCACGCCGTCAAGGTGTACTAGGGCCACCCGGTACTCTCGACAAATACCCAAAATAAATCAAATCCATAACCCAAATATCCAAATCACTAAAATCATAAAATCTCTAACAATGTAATGAGAGTCCGAGAAAACAATCAAAATCCAAAATTCAGGTGAATCGTAACACACATCCAAAAATATCTTCAACAATAACCACAAGATAGCTTTTCTAGGAAAATACTCCAAACCAAGAATCCACATCAAAATATAATGTATAGAAAGTATATCTATAATCAAAATAATATCTGAAATAGATAATCATGAGTACGGAAATGTCCGGAATCAAGGAAGCCGAATCGATACGAGAATAACCCTCGGATACTCAACAAATGCTAAAATATCCAATCTCAGAGTCCAGACGAAATCTTCATTCTGCAGCAATCCAGCCAACGCTCGAAGAGGGCGATAATGATACTAAGTCAACACGAAGTCAACGCACGAAAGGGATAACAGGAAATCAACCAAGGCGAAACACCGGTAGAGAGTACAGAACCCAAGATAAATAATCATGTAACCCAAATGATGGAGATAACATCTCATCAAATAAGGTGATTGACATAACCAACTATAGGATCATATCTATCAAACAAGGATCAAAGGTAGATAACACGAATAAGACATGGCCAAGCAAGATAGGTCCAAGTAGAGATGAGGACCAATTCACAGGTTCAAGGGAGCGAAGGACAAGTGTAACAAGTGGGAATACCAAGGAACAGTGGACTGAGATCAATAATCATGTGATACCCAACAAAATCTCAAAACGAGACCTGCATGGGCTACCACTAAAACCATGTCACGCCCCAGTTTTGGAATACGGGGACGCGCACGGCCAGCTACACCATATAAGGTACGAATATGCTATACGGTGATGATGGCTGTCCAGTCTGGTTGGGTATCCTAGCATGTAATCAATCTATGGCCTAAATCCGATCTCATATCCACAGGTAAATAATGTAGACAAGTATACCTTCCCACAATTCCTAGCATGGTCTGGAACTGAAGCACACCCTCCAAGTCAAGAGAGGAAGATCCACCGGGTCATTCTCAGACAATCTGGGAACAATCTAGGGTAGGTCAGGCCAACCGCAGCAAGTACCAGAAAGGAAGGCTCAAGGACGGGCGAAGAAAATAGCAGGATGAAATAAGACCAGAATAACATCTAAAAACAGTAAATAAAGGTAAGGGATCATGCGGTACCAACGCACGATAACAATCTACAAGTATAGTGAAGCTAACACAATCACAATCTTCCTAGCATCTACTAACACCTGCACTGCCAGCTGAAAATCAATATCAGCTGGCTAGCAAGCAACAAGCCAAACAACACAGAAGGACAAGCGGCCACACAATGTCTACGGCTTGCTATTATTAACTAACTAGGGTTATCACAGGCCTAATTACTAACAAGATGCAATGAGACTTTATAGTCCAGCTCCTGCTTGCTACTACCTGAATAGCCCCAGCAAAAGAAAAAGATAGATATAGCAGGCACACGGCAGTAAGATACATGTGCCCTAAAGAAGTGCCACACTCGACGGAGGGCTGGGAATGCGCTCATCTCGACGGATAGAAAAAAATCCCTAGTATATATATAGATACATAGGGCCGGGGTCAGACAAGCAACAGGTCATTGGAAAGTCCCCATGAACTACATGATTAATCTAGTTATTAGCCTAGTCAGTTTCATTATGGATCCCTGACCGTGGTACTCAGGGATCCATGTCCTAGACATGATGCAAGACAAGACTGGACTGGTGGCTTATACAAGCACAATCAAGAGAAATCAACTACGGTGTCAAGACGGGGTCATGCTGAGCAAGTCAGGACTAGCTATCGCAACAGCAATCAAGAGTAAACATGTCATGTCGAGAGTACTAGTCAGGAGTGCGCCACCACGGGCCACTATCAAGAATCAAGAGTATACATGCCAGGTTTACTATCAAGTCCAGAGTGCTAGTCAGGAGTGCACCTCTATGGGCCACTAATCTAGAATCAAGACAGGTCCAGGTCATCGTGTAATACCAGGAACAAGGTCAAACCTATCAGTCACAAGAAGTCACATGTCCAAATTGTGACATGGATAGCAAGTCGGTTATAAGATCAAAATCTCCACTATAATAGTCTCTCAAGTACACATGGGAACCTACAACTCAAATCATCAAGTCGGTCCATCCACCAGATCAATCTAGCAAGGGTCTCCCATCCATGATGGAGTGAATATCACGTCAATAAAGACAACCACCAAATACCAAGCTCATTCCCCTAACAATGCTAGGCCCTCTGACTCACAAGAATCCTCCAAGTCAATGATCACAAGCCACTAGAAAGCAAGCCCCTCAACTACCAAGACACAGCAATCAAACCAGGTTCTCCAACTACCGGAATACACAAAGGTACCAGGTTTTGGGGCGTTTGGGAAGTCAAATAAAAATCATATAATAATACCCTCGATATTCTCCTCGTTCCACAAAATATTCGAAATCACCAAAATCCAAGAATCCACATAGATCCACCAAGTCAATATCCCGAGATCGTACTCTCCATAATACTCAATCCTCAGTTATATCTACAAGTCACAACTCCCAATACCTAGGACAACTGTCAGCTCTATCTCGCTAAACTAGGACAACTCCTAGAATAAATGGTCAGAGGACAAGTATATATTAATTAAATACTGTAGCACCCAATTTTCCAAATGAGGGTAATTTTAAAATTTCATGTTTATAATTATTTTAATAATGATATTTAATTTATGATATGATTTTTGGTGATTTTAAATCATTTTAACATTATTTAAATTAATGACTTGTGGTTTTGACGTTTTGCTAGTAAAACCCTAGAGACTGTTTGACCTAGAGCCTAACCATGTGATTATGATATTTTAATGTCATTTTTGGCCTAAGAATATTTTTGCATTTGACCTCTTTGAATTATTTTGATATTATTTTATTATTTATGATATTGTTTTAGGGTTATTTGAGTCGGGTTCGATTTTCAACTCAATCCGACTTGAAACGGGGACCCAGGGGTAGTTTGACTCTAGTGGGACCCACACACAAGTTAGGCATGGCCCACATGATATTAATTTTAGTCTACATGATAGAAATATTTTAGTTAGAGGTTAGACTAATTATTATGGATAAGGTTAGTGTGATTAGAGACTTTAGAATGACTAATTTAGCCCCAACCAATTAGCCCTTTCCTAATACTCATAGAATAGGTTAGTAGGAGCTTTTGGACTTTTCCTAATAGGACAAAACCACCTTTATGGCCAGCCACAATAAGGATAGGGTTGAGCCTCCCATTTTTCATTATCCATCTATTTTTCTCTCTCTTGTTCTTCCCCAAATTCCTAGAGAGCAATCCCTAGCAATTTCTCCACTAAATCCTTCTATTTCACCACCAAATCTTCTTCCTTCCTTCTCCATTCTAGCCAAGGAGGAAGCTACCCAAGTTTGGGAGGATTCGGAGCTCGTTTGTGTCCTTTTAGAATCTCTACGTGTCGGTGTCGCTCCGGGAAGGTTTTTCTTCGATTCGATCTACCGGGAGGTATAAATCCCTTCTCCTTTTTATTTCCTCATGCATATAGGTCTATTTTGAACCCATAGGAATGACCCCCATGGTTGTATCTCCATTTGTGTCCATTTTGTGTCCATTTGGAGGTCATAGGAGTGTCCTTTGTGTTGTGGATGTGTTCATGTTACATATATAGATTTATATATATATATTGTAATGAGAGTGTATCTATATTTATATATGTAATAAATGGTTCATGATGATTATATAATCAAGTTTGTGAGTGTGGTTCCTTATATTATTATTGCTATAATTGTTATGGATAATTAGGATATATATTGTGTATTCTTTTGGCTCAAACTATCTAAATCCGTCATGATTTTTATCCACGTTTTTAATTTCAGCCCTAATTTAGAAATGTCATAACTTCTAGCTCAAAGCTCGGTTTAATCTCCCATTTTTTTTAAAAGAAGCGTATTGAAGTTAGCTTTCCAAAAACATGTATTAACAGGCCTAATTCTTTCTGTAACTTTCTGGAGAATTATTTGAGTGTCAGATGTACGAAAGACAAACGCGTTCTCGGTGTTTTCGCGATTCCGGGAGTTTTCGGAAACGAAAATGCGATCCGTTTGAAGTTTCGGAAAGCTAACACATAGATCTATAATATACTTTAATCCTAAATTTTAATTCATGCTGAGATGGTACAGTATAGATTATTAGTAGGAGTTACTATTCGGCATATGCATTTTGTGCACCCTTGTGTGTAATATAATGTTCTATTTGATTTTAACCCATGTTAATGTATATACATTATGTAACTAAATAGGGAATACAGGCATGAGTAAATGGTTAAATAAATAATGTATGAGGTATAAGTATCCTATTTAATGTAAGCATGTATAAGTATGGCTTGTAATGAATATATAGATTCCATAGTATGTAATGTATGGTGCATATAGTGGTGCAAGAGAATAAATGAATGATGAATGAATGCAAGCATGAATGTAATGTAATAATAGATGTAATATATGCAATATACAAGTTAATGAGATGTAATGTTCTATGTTAACACAAATCCTATATTACCTCATGTACCCCCTTACACTATGTTAACACTATCACACTTGACACTTTGTTCACTTACACTTTGACACTCTTTGATATGTATACACTATGTATGCCCATTTAACCCTCACTTGCCCCTTTGTCATGTTCACATACACACACATAGCCTCTTAAATAAGTATTTATGAATATAGTTAACTTAGCTATGTATGTATATTATATATATGTTAGCATATTGTATTGTAATATATAAGTTTATATAACCATTTGAAATGCCATGATTATAGACCTAATGTTGAATACCAATATATGCATGTGTATATATGTGTAGACATATATAGCTTAAAGTAATAGATTACCTAGTGTATATCCAATATGAATTCTTGTCTATTTGAGTATTGAATAATTGCATGCTATATAGAGTTGGGTGTATGTTGGTTTGTATAGCCTTGTATTGATGTGTGTTTGCTAGGATAGTTTTGGTTAGGCCTAGTAAGACTTGCTGGGTTAGGACATGACCAAGTTTGACCTAGTTTGACTAGTACAGTTGACCAGAGTTGACCAAGGGTTGACTTTGGCCTAGTTTGACCTAGATTCATGTAGAATGCATTGTAGTGCTTTATATTACCCTTCTGGACATGTTGTGACTTGTACTGTTCTAATTAGGAGCCAGACACCTCTCCTCGGACAGTATCTTTACCTTGGACATTCAGATATCAGGCGAGTACATTCTCTGATCATTTCATATCTTGTTTAGGATTATATTTCCTGCTTTAGTTTACTTTACATGATGCTGACACGTTAAAAACATGGATTAGTACTATATGGATCTTGTTGTGCGATGTTATCCCCTTAGCGGATACATCGGGTATTTGTGTTCGTGTACTTTATCGTGAGCATCGTGTACTCCTTGTATTCGTGACATTCGTGTACAAATCGTGTGAAATCGTGTATATTCATATATTCACATGATCTCGTGTGCGACTATACTTCGTGTGCAATAACATATCATATCTAGATCCTTGTGTATTGATTGGGACGGGGGAGTAGAAGTGGTTATGTAATCAATCCAGTAGATTACTCATGTACAACCTCTGTAGATTACTCGTGTACAACATCGTGCTGTTTACATAACCATCTTGTGCTCTGAATCACTAGTCACTAATAGTTCTCTATATAGTGTAGCTATTTACTTACAGTCTCTCTCTTTTTCATCATGTTATTTCTTCAGATCCTGTATCTTACTCTCTAGCATGTTTATATTTTCTAACCTGTTATGATATTGTTGAGATGTACTGTACTCGCTCCTGTCCTGACTGGACCCGTTGATAAATTTTACAGATAGCCTGGAGGTTGTCTGCTAGCCTAGAGGAGACAGTAGAGGTTGCATAGATAGCTAAAATTTTTGCTTATAGTTTATTTTCAGTCATCTTGAGTTGTATTTATGGATTACTGTATTTGGGTTTTGAGATGTATTCTGAGTTTGTATCTTAGACACTTAAGACTTCTATCTGTTATATCTCTTTTCGATTTCATGTTTTATCTATCTTTCTTTATGCTCTACCTTAGATGTGATTGAGTTTACATCCTGCTATGTCACCCCCATTCGGGGAGTATAAACTGTTTAGTCTTATACTGTTAGATGCATTGAGACCTAGGACAGCGTTCTACCGCCGACACTGCGGCGTAGGCTGGGCGTTGTTACGTTCTCGTGCCCTAACTCTAGGGTGCGGGTCGTGACATGTTTTTAGTGGTGGCCCATGCAGGTCGAGATTCGCATTAGTGCGATTTCGTAGTAGCGCAACGACTTAGTTGTACTACTACGAGCCTGCTATAGGATATATAAATTAAGATGTTAGAATGAGAGGATACTCAATCACTGTTAGGATTCCTTGAGAGATTCCTGGAATGATCCTTGAGAATCTCATTTTGAATTCTGATTTAAACTCATTTTTCTTGTTTTGATTCACCTTTTTCCTTGATTTGAATTTGATTTTGCGGATTTATTGTAGAACTTTGAATCCTGGTATTAGTTGATAATTTTGATAAAATTTTGTAGTTGTTGATTTAATTTTGTATTTAGATTAATATTTTCAAATCCAAGGTACTCAATCACACTTAGGATTCTTTGAAAGATTTCTGGGACGACCCCTGAGAAACTCATTTGAACTTCAATTGGAATTCCTTTTCCTCTTGTTTGGATTCACCCTCATTCCTTGCTATTGAATTTAAGCTTAATGGGTTCCTCTCATTTGAACCGATGAGAAGGAACATATCTTCATTATTCTTTCTCGCCATTATTCTCTTGCATTCTTATTTACCTCTTATCTTAAACTCTATCTCATTACATTAATTACCCATATCCTGTCGTCCCTACCAGATGTACTTCGAAACCCTTGAATCTTCGTATCTTTTGCATGGGGAAGGCTAAGGAAGTGACGTAAATTATGTAGCTCAGAGAAGACGTAACTGGTTATTTTATGATGATCTAAAGGAAATCAAATGTGGAGTGTTCCATATATAAACTTGAGATAGAAATATGGTAAAGGTCTCGAATAGAATAAAGAGATGTATACTGCCAATCTGGAAACAATTACATTTAGAGAAATTTTGGGGTTATGAGATAGTTTATAAGTGTATTCAAACTAATGAGGATATCAGAGGTCAACCTAGTTATGAGAACTTAGAAAATCTTGGTTATTGATTCTGGAGAAAACTTTTACTCTGAGGCTATGTAGAAGGTTAGTAATGGAAAAGAGAAGTTAATTGTGTTTAATAAGAATATTAAACAAGATGTTGCAAGGAAATGACTAGGGATAGAGAGAACACAAAGTTATGGAAGTTTAGAGATTGTTGTGAAATATTTTTAGGAGAATAATATTCAAGGGTGTATGTCGAAGAAAATACGGAAGTTGATTTTATGATGAAAAATAAGTTTTATAAGGCCTAAAGATTTAAATTAAATAATATGAGGAGAACAATTTGAACAAGTTCAAGGAATTCGTAAACGGGATTTAGAGGTTTTGGGTCAAATTTAAGACAAGGTGAAAGAACTTAGAAATTTAAATAAATGGTTAATGTTGATTCCAAAATGTGAGGGTTGTGCTTCAAGAGTGATGTTTGGAAATTGGGAATTGCCTACGGTAGTCATGGTAAGGGTTTAAGTAAAGGTTAAATTTTCATATGGAGACTGGTGAGGTAAAGATATGATTGGCAAGTTATGACCAGATGAACTTAAGAGTATCAGAAGCAGATGACTAACTCGATCTTCATTATTTTTGTGTATTAATTACCACCTCTTGAACTCCCACTTTCTAATTGAGATCCTTGACGTTCCTTATCATGACTTTGATATTCAGAATGTAATACTAGCTGTTACCCTCCAACAAATCTTATATACAAGACCTAGACGAGCTCACCTTCGTGTAGGTATATCATGTCCCACTAAAACCCATCTTCTTGTACTCTATTTTTTTGATATAATTTTCTGGTCAACTGGCTAAACTATAACCTCTACCATTATACTAAATTTCTTCTTATTTCAATTAGAAATCCAGCCTTGACTCAATTCTTTCGACCCGACATGTGATGGTATTCTGCTTGTTTCCTTAGATGCTTAACCGTGTACCTTATCTGATTACT
The DNA here is from genome assembly GCA_029216955.1 of Iris pallida. Classification (NCBI taxonomy): domain Eukaryota; kingdom Viridiplantae; phylum Streptophyta; class Magnoliopsida; order Asparagales; family Iridaceae; genus Iris; species Iris pallida. The sequence goes on along the minus strand of JANAVB010015550.1, from coordinate 122,524 downwards.
TGACCCGTTGGTTAAAAAAATTGGACTATGTAATTCCTTTCATCATTACCACCCTTATATCTTGTGCTGCTAAATTTGCCTTAGTTTTGCAAGCTTATCTATTTTCGAGCTTGGTCATGACATATTTTATTGGGTGGCCACCCACTAACATATTGTCTAATCAGAACCGGTACATGATGGTCTGATCAACCTATTGTACTTTGGTTCGCTTTTTCATGTATCAATCTACGAGAATGGAGACATAGTTAAACTTGACCCTAGAGTCTCATTCGCGACAGCCTTGACAATTCTTCTTGAAATCTTTTCATTGCCTATGAACCTCGTATTCGTACTCAGTTGAATTAAATTTAATCATGACCTGAACCTCCATCATTGGATGCTCGTGCTCATACTTTGATTTTATTGATTTTCCTTCTTGCCTAAATCTCGTTTTATCCCAAAATTGATCAACTTAGATCGTGTCAAGAAAAAAATCTATTTGTGATTTGTTGTGCCTAAATTTTCAATTTTTGCCATTTTATGGAATAGTAAAATTTTAATAATTTCTTAGTTGTTTGTTAATGATCAATTTTTATATAGGATGGTAGACATCCCTACAACCTTGATGATTGTTGTTCCCTTACCCTCCCAATTAGAACACCCTAGATTGTTTGTGTGTTGATACCATAGTACTGTTTTGAACTAGAATGATTAGTGTACCTAGGTGAGACTTCCAACTGCTACGGTATGCCCTGACCTTGTATACTTTTCCTTCAAATTGCATGATTTAGAAAAAAATTAGACCTTGATTGTTGGGAGATAGGGACGTCACCCCATTAGTATCAGTTGTAGATATATATAGGTTAGTCCTTGATGTGGGGATGTGTGTCTATAAACATGTAGCTTATGAGATTTATGAGAGATTATAGTATCAGCCTTGATGGGATGTACTAGTCTTTTGGTGAGCATAAATGTGTTATGAGAGATAGGGGCCTATATGTCTTAGTAATGCATCGTTCCTATGGTAATAGAATGTATTAATAGATGGTTAATAGGAAGATAATAGTTTGAGCATACCTATAGCCTATGATCAGTTCCTTTTCATCCTTAGTTAAGACCACTTTAAAATAGGTCCAGTCCCTTGGATATAGGTTCCAGTCCATATTCTATTGAAGTTCCATTACCGCCGTACAGCAGAGCAGTATTGGAGGTATTCCTAGATTGACACTTTTTAGATGTCCGTTTATTATTCCAGTGTTAGGAAGTGTTATCTTAGATATTGGGTAGGTTAGAGGCTCAAGAAGGAGTACTATCGATCTTAAATTTCGAGGACAAAATTTTTCTAAGGTGGGTAGAGTTGTAGCACCCAGTTTTCCAAATGAGGGTAATTTTGAAATTTCGTGTTTATAATTATTTTAATAATGATATTTAATTCATGATATAATTTTTGGTGATTTTAAATCATTTTAACATTATTTAAATCAATGATTTGTGGTTTTGACGTTTTGCTAGTGAAATCCTAGAGACTGTTTGACCTAGAGCCTAACCATGTGATTATGATATTTTAATGTCATTTTTGGCCTAAGAATATTTTTGCATTTGACCTCTTTGAATTATTTTGATATTATTTTATTATTTATGATATTGTTTTGGGGTTATTTGAGTCGGGTTCGATTTTCAACTCAATCCGACTTGAAACGGGGACCCGGGGATAGTTTGACTCTAGTGGGACCCACACACTAGTTAGGCATGGCCCACATAATATTAATTTTAGTCCACATGATAGAAATATTTTAGTTAGAGGTTAGACTAATTATTATGGATAAGGTTAGTGTGATTAGAGACTTTAGAATGACTAATTTAGCCCCAACTAATTAGCCCTTTCCTAATACTCATAGAATAGGTTAGTAGGGGCTTTTGGACTTTTCCTAATAGGACAAAACCACCTTTATGGCCAGCCACAATAAGGATAGGGTTGAGCCTCCCATTTTTCATTATCCATCTATTTTTCTCTCTCTTGTTCTTCCCCAAATTCCTAGAGAGCAATTCCTAGCAATTTCTCCACTAAATCCTTCCATTTCACCACCAAATCTTCTTCCTTCCTTCTCCATTCTAGCCAAGGAGGAAGCTACCCAAGTTTGGGAGGATTCGGAGCTCGTTTGTGTCCTTTTGGAATCTCTACGTGTCGGTGTCGCTCCGGGAAGGTTTTTCTTCGATTCGATCTACCGGGAGGTATAAATCCCTTCTCCTTTTTATTTCCTCATGCATATAGGTCTATTTTGAACCCATAGGAATGACCCCCATTGTTGTATCTCCATTTGTGTCCATTTTGTGTCCATTTGGAGGTCATAGGAGTGTCCTTTGTGTTGTGGATGTGTTCATGTTACATATATAGATTTATATATAATATTGTAATGAGAGTGTATCTATATTTATATATGTAATAAATGGTTCATGATGATTATATAATCAAGTTTGTGAGTGTGGTTCCTCATATTATTATTGCTATTATTGTTATGGATAATTAGGATATATATTGTGTATTCTTTTGGCTCAAACTATCTAAATCCGTCATGATTTTTATCCACGTTTTTAATTTCAGCCCTAATTTAGAAATATCATAACTTCTAGCTCAAAGCTCGGTTTAATCTCCCGTTTTTTTTTAAAAGAAGCGTATTGAAGTTAGCTTTCCAAAAACATGTATTAATAGGCCTATATCTTTCTGTAACTTTCTGGAGAATTATTTGAGTGTCAGCTGTACGAAAGACAAACGCGTTCTCGGTGTTTTCGCGATTCCGGCAGTTTCCGGAAACGAAAATGCGATCCGTTTGAAGTTTCGGAAAGCTAACACATAGATCTATAATATACTTTAATCCTAAATTTTAATTCATGCTGAGATGGTACAGTATAGATTATTAGTAGGAGTTACTATTTGGCATATACATTTTGTGCACCCTTGTGTGTAATATAATGTTCTATTTGATTTTAACCCATGTTAATGTATATACATTATGTAACTAAATAGAGAATACAAGCATGAGTAAATAGTTAAATAAATAATGTATGAGGTGTAAGTATCCTATTTAATGTAAGCATGTATAAGTATGGCTTGTAATGAATATGTAGGTTCCATAGTATGTAATGTATGGTACATATAGTGGTGCAAGAGAATAAATGAATGATGAATGAATGCAAGCATGAATGTAATGTAATAATAGATGTAATGTATGCAATATATAAGTTAATGAGATGTAATGTTCTATGTTAACACAAATCCTATATTACCTCATGTACCCCCTTACACTATGTTGACACTATCACACTTGACACTTTGTTCACTTACACTTTGACACTCTTTGATATGTATACACTATGTATGCCCATTTAACCCTCACTTGCCCCTTTGTCATGTTCACATACACACACATAGCCTCTTAAATAAGTATTTATGAATATAGTTGACTTAGCTATGTATATATATTATATATATGTTAGCATATTGTATTGTAATATATAAGTTTATATAACCATTTGAAATGCCATGATTATAGACCTAATGTTGAATACCAATATATGCATGTGTATATATGTGTAGACATATATAGCTTAAAGTAATAGATTACCTAGTGTATATCCAATGTGAATTCTTGTCTATTTGAGTATTGAATAATTGCATGCTATATAGAGTTGGGTGTATGTTGGTTTGTATAGCCTTGTATTGATGTGTGTTTGCTAGGATAGTTTTGGTTAGGCCTAGTAAGACTTGCTGGGTTAGGACATGACCAAGTTTGACCTAGTTTGACTAGTGCAGTTGACCAGAGTTGACCAAGGGTTGACTTTAGCCTAGTTTGACCTAGATTCATGTAGAATGCATTGTAGTGCTTTATATTACCCTTTTGGACATGTTGTGACTTGTACTGTTCTAATTAGGAGCCAGACACCTCTCCTCGGACAGTATCTTTACCTTGGACATTCAGATATCAGGCGAGTACATTCTCTGATCATTTTATATCTTGTTTAGGATTATATTTCCTGCTTTAGATTACTTTACATGATGCTGACACGTTGAAAACACGTATTAGTACTATATGGATCTTATTGTGCGATGTTATCCCCTTAGCGGATACATCGGGTATTCGTGTTCGTGTACTTTATCGTGAGCATCGTGTACTCCTTGTATTCGTGACATTCGTGTACAAATCGTGTAAAATCGTGTATATTCATGTATTCACATGATCTCGTGTGCGACTATACTTCGTGTGCAATAACATATCATATCTAGATCCTTGTGTATTGATTGGGGCGGGAGAGTAGAAGTGGTTATGTAATCAATCCAGTAGATTACTCGTGTACAACCTCTGTAGATTACTCGTGTACAACATCGTGCCGTTTACATAACCATATTGTGCTCTGAATCACTAGTCACTAATAGTTCTCTATATAGTGTAGCTATTTACTTACAGTCTCTCTCTTTTTCATTATGTTATTTCTTCAGATCCTGTATCTTACTCTCTAGCATGTTTATATTTCCTAACCTGTTATGATATTGTTGAGATGTACTGTACTCGCTCCTGTCCTGACTGGACCCGTTGATAAATTTTACAGATAGCCTGGAGGTTGTCTGCTAGCCTAGAGGAGACAGTAGAGGTTGCATAGATAGCTAGAGTTTTTGCTTATAGTTTATTTTCAGTCATCTTGAGTTGTATTTATGGATTACTGTATTTGGGTTTTGAGATGTATTCTGAGTTTGTATCTTAGACACTTAGACTTCTATCTGTTGTATCTCTTTTCGATTTCATGTTTTATCTATCTTCCTTTATGCTCTACCTTAGATGTGATTGAGTTTACATCCTGTTATGTCACCCCCATTCGGGGAGTATAAACTGTTTAGTCTTATACTGTTAGATACATTGAGACCTAGGACAGCGTTCTACCGCCAACACTGCGGCGTAGGCTGGGCGTTGTTACGTTCTCGTGCCCTAACTCTAGGGTGCGGGTCGTGACAAATACCATCAGAAAAGTGGCAAGGATTGCGTGAACCACTCTGGAGCAGACCCACAACCCTTAAACCAAACAAGGACTAGGGTTGCAGACCGTCTCCCGAGTAGAACCGCGCTCCTTACGCTATCCGACGGACAAGACAGGTCAGGAGCTAGGCGACTAATCTAGTATGGAGTCTACCTAGCAGGTAATGGGATCAGGTATGCTATACCAAGGTGAACAGGCACGAGCCCAGTCCAGCAAACCAAAGGAATGGTTCTGTCCAATCCTTCGAACCAAATTCCCGATCAGGAATTTTGGAAGAATCCGGCAGAGTCTCCTCTGTATTCTGGACAAGAGCTCCCAGCGAGTTGGGGCTAAAATCCACTCGGCGCAACCCGTCGCAGAATTGCAGAATCGCAGACTGAGAACACTAGGTCTCAGCTACCAGCAGCACTATGATGCGTACTGGAAACAAGTCGATAGCCGAGAACACTAAGTCTCGGCCTCTAGCAGCACTACGATGCGTACTAGAAAATCAATCGAACCCGAGACCACTAAGTTCCGGCCTCCAGCAGCGCTACAATGCGTACTGGATGCCAAGCCAACATGCATAATAATAAAATAACTGCCTCGCAGGGCGCACCACAACACATGCCCATAAATCCCTAACCCAAGCACAATTACTGCCACAAATAAAGTTAGCCAGAGCCGTTACCCGACCGCGAGTCGGACACGGGGCACATGGGGACAATCCATACAAGTGAGTCATGCTCGTGTCCTCGGAGGTATGGATGACCCATCCGAGTCGTCCGATACGGTCTATTCCGGTATCGGACCAAGCTATCCTAAGTTATCATCATGGCAGTTCTACTACTAGGCTACACTAATCATGGTTATAAAATTTACAAGTACAATTTAATTAAATGAAATAAAATCTAGGAGAGAGGGCAAGAGCCGTCGATGAGCAAGGGATACTTGCCTAGAGGGCTCGGCTAGGTAAGCAAGTCTTCGACAGTCGCGATCCATGCTAGCACGCCAATCGAGATCCTCAGAACATACAATAAACAATCATTAGAATTAAATAATACAATAATAGAATAATCACAAGAGATGGCAGAAGGCTATACCGTGTGGGCCCCGCAAGCAGCACAGGGATCTGGCACGAAAATCGAGGCATGTGGACCGATACGAGCATGCAAATCGAGACGCACACGTACATCGAGACGCACACGAGAATCGAGATGACACAAATATCGAGACGAACGAGAAACATAAACGTGCACGTAAATCGAGACGTGTACGTAAATCGAGACAACCTAAGGTCCAAGGAGCACGTAAATCGATGCAGCACACAAATCGATGTGTGCACACAAATCAAAAAGGTGCAGAGTCCAATGCGGCACACAACCGAGGCGGCACGCAAATTGGTACGTACACACAAATCGAGGCAACACAAGATATAATATGACACACAAATCGATACGACACGCAAATCTGTGTGCGTACATAAATCGAGGCGGTACGGGTCACGAGGTAGGCACAAAGGCCGAGATATGAAAATCGAGACGGTGCACAAATCGAGATGGCATGGTGTCCGAGGCAGCACGAGGCTCGAGGCGTCCTGCTGCCCTAGGCAGCACGTAGACCGAGGTATACGCAAAACGAGGCGACACGTACATCGAAGTGCATACAACCCAAAAACACGAGGAACGAGGAAGCGCACCAACCGAGGTACGCTGCCCGAGGTGACACGCTGCACAAGGCAGTGCACTGCTCGAGGCAGCACACTGCTCGAGGTGCACCGATCGAGGGGCTCGCTGCACAAGAGTGCGCTGCTCGGGACGGCACGCTCGACGAGGTAGCGTACAAAACGAGAAAGAGAGATAGAGGGGAGCTCGGGAACCTCACCGGCGTACGCGAGGCGGCTCGGCCAGGTCGGTCCGTCGGACAGGAGAAAGAAGTCCATGGGGAAAGAGAGAGGAAGTCGGAGGAGGCTCACCTGGACTGGCCATGTCACGGCGGCTCCGACGGAGGGAGGACAGCAGCGACAGGAGGAGCTGGTGGCGGCAGATGACGGCCACGGGGGCTGGTCGTCGGAGATCGGGCCGGAGAGAAGAAAAATGAGGGGGAGATGGCGACGATGATGGTGGTTGAAGGGTGCCGGAGGAGAAAGGGGGGCAGTGGTGGTGGTGACTGATGGCAGTGGCGGTGGCGGTGCTGGAGGGTGATAGCGGCGGTGGAGGCCAGAGATGGAGGCGGTGGTGATGAGGGAGGCGATGGCGGCGGTGGCTGGAGTAGTGGTGGCTGGAAGGAGAACGAAGGGGAAGGGGGAGGTGAGCCCGGGATGGAAGGAGAGAGGGGCTGGTCTAGTGAGGGGAGAGAGGGATCGGAAGAGAGAGTGAAGAGAGAGAATTGGGGGGAGGGCGGCTGAGAGTGGAAGTGAGGGGGAGAGAGAGAGAGTTAGGGTTTGGGGAGGGGTTTAAATGGGGTAGATATAGGAATACAAAATAATAATACTAATAATAATGATAATAAAAATGATAGTAACAATAGTAGCAAGAATAATAATGTGAAATAAATTCACCCTCAAGAAAATATCAATAAAATTTTAACAATACCCAAATTTAAAATTCCCCAAAAATACAAAATATAGTCAGATACCTATTCCAAAAATAGGGATTTGACATTAGAGGTAATGAGGACGTGGTAGGAGTAGGCCTAATAGGGATACACAGAACAACTCAGAGGTGCTATCGGCGTGGAAGTTCTATGTATTGGGTGGTTTGTTTGTGATAGATGGAAAAACAACTCAGAGGTAATATGGACGTGGTTGTTTTTCCCGTTGGGGAATTTTGTGGACCTATTACCCTTTTTGTGTGCCGATGGTGCGAGTAATAGATTATGATAAGTTTTATGGACCTATTACCCTTCTATGCACTGGTGGTGCGGGTAATACATTTTGAAACAAAATCCAACAGAGGTAATATGGACGTGACATATGGCAATCAAAATGTCAAAGCGGAAGTTCAGAGGTATCAATATACATGACTTGTCATTCGTAGAGATGCAATGCGAGTCCCCTCGAGAAAGAACAAAGTGTAAGTTCAAAGGTACCTGATGTACATAACTCGACACTCTAGGTACTATATTATATATATATATATATATGATCTAATCGGCAGCCTCTTATTGATGAGATAAGGAACTCTGTCCACGGAGATTACATCATCAGGAGAGGGACTATCCGTCTGTGCCACCAGGTATTTGGCGAGTTCTACGTTCTCTTCGGCTACCCCCTATGATCCCAAAGGTTGGGATGCTATCTTGGGAAACTTGACCACCAAGGGTTGAACTTGTGATATTAGCTTGCCTGAGTATGTCGGATCGGCACTTAGTTGCCGGCTCGTATTGAAAAGACGGGTGACAATTGGCGCGACAAGGGACTTTGTGCCTTTCGATTGCCTTTGAATGGAATTTGGCAATCGGATCACCATCGACCCTATGACGGGCTTTGTCTCTTGACTTTGGGAGTCAGATGACGATTGGTTCCGACTGTGCAGCTTGGACGAGAGAACCGAGCACCTCTTTATGCAAAGTTGCGACAAGGGGTGCGGTTTTGCCTAGTTTATGGGTCTGGAGATGAATTACCAAGGGTTTCTCTGGCCCTGTGATGGTCTCCAGTTTGTCAGTAATGTACTTCTTAGATTATTCATATAGACAAGCCTCTGAAGAATAATAAGACTCAACCCCTTTGATGGGATCGATGTTAGCAAATTTAATCTTCACGAAGCCTTGCCTACTTACATACTTGAAGCACTGGTGGAGGGTGGATGGCACGATCATATAGTCATGTATCTACATACGTCCCAGGAGGATGTTGTAGGAGGTGTCTGCATCTATGACGTAGCAGGTAACCTCCGTCTTCAGGTCACCAATATGACATTTCAATCGGATCTTCCATAGGGGATAGCTCCTTCTCGAGTTAAAACCGCAAATGGCAGTGTTGGTCGTCGCTAGCCGGTGCATAGGGATGCCAAGAAGTTGGAGCAAGCTTTTCGGGATGATGCTTATTAACGAGCCAAGGTCGATATGCATTCGATCCACCTTGATGTCGCCTATGTATCTAGTGTAGTACAAGGGGCGATCAAGCAAATTGGACTTGATCAACATGTCCTGTGGAGTAAATATGATGTTGGGCACTGTATCTGTGCCATTGCTTCCCTATAGATCTGCTGGCAGGTCTTTTCCTGAGGCTTGACCTGAGCTATGTAGGATCAGCATTTTGGAGTGCTTCGTTCAATACGACACGAAGATCATTGGAGAGCCTTAGGAGCTCGTATAACGATAATTTTGCTGGCATATTAGCCAATTGTGCTAATATGTCAAAGTTGTAAGGTCTCTCCAGTCCCTAAGGTATATCGTTACGGAGTGGCATGTCGAAGCGGGTTTCCTTTGGCTTGGACTTATCCGCCAGTGGAGGCTGAGATGGCCTTGGAATATCAGAGGGCGGCAACGTTGCTGGCTGAGGATTTTCGACTGAACTATCCCGTACGGGCTAGACTTGTGCTCCAGACCGGGTAATAATGGCTGCAGCTTCCTCAGCTTCGGCTGAAATTGTGTGGCAGTATCTAGACTTCTTATCCTTTTTTTATTGGTAGGAGATGATACCTCCTGGATAACTTCGGGCACTAAGTCTGGATGCACCCACATGATCTCTCCTCGCGATGTGGTGAAAGGTTCCAATCCAGATGTCTAGCTCCGGACGGGTGGAAGATTAGTAACCTCCATTGTTGCCCGAGGGATAGGTATTACCCCGTCTGGAGTGCTTATTGGAGAAAAGTCGTCGAACTGAATTGACACCATATTTATCGCCACGGTAACCTCTTCAAAGTCTATCGACAGAGCTTTGGAGTCGATAAGAATCTGAATGTACCACTTTAATTGGAAGTAGTCATGAGTGGAATGATGGACATAGCGGTAGAAGTGATAATATTTTGGGTCCTCTATTTCTGCCGCTCGGGGCTCGCACCTTGGTGGATGGAGATGGATTCTACCCCCTTGCAAGAGTATATCGAAGATAGGTTTGACATGACTATTTTTAAATGAGTAATTCACCTTGGGCCACTGACCTTCCGCCTGTTTTCGTTCGAGCTTACAGGTCGCATCAGCGTCCATGGCCTGTTTGCCCTTATTATTCTGGTTGGAGTTGGCACCACTATTGTTGTTGCTAGAGGTAGAACCAGGACGTCTGCCCTTATCCTCTCCATCTGGGATGTGTAATCCCAACTGGCGAGCCATCTTCAATTTTGTCTCTGTATTGGTAGTACTTATGATGAAGGTCGTCCAATCCCTGAACTGATCGTCACCCATCCAGAGGCTAGTTGCGGGGAGAAACTTTTTCTGGCAGATTTCAATCAAGGAGCTCTCGGGATTGCCTTGGGTTAATCTCATTATGGTTTGGCAGAACCGTTCGATATAGTTCCTTGTTAGCTCACTCTCTCCCTGAACGACGTCCATGAGAGATGACATCGTTACATCATGTCCCACTTCGTAGAATCTTTCCAGGAACATGTGCTTGAAGCCGTCAAAAGAATGGATGCAGTTGTCGAAAAGATTGTGGTACCAGTCGAACGCGATCACCTCTAATGCTCTGATGAATAATCGCGTGAGGATGGCATCACTATACGGCAAGTGGTCAGTTGTGACTTCAAAGTAAGTCATGTACCGACTAGCGGAGGTCTTTTCGTCATATGAATCAATATGGAATGGCTTGTACCGCGGTAGAAAAGGCACATCTCTCTATGCAATGGGATATAGTTGTCGTACTCTAAGGTCCCAAAAGGAGTCTCGGGCATTGAACATTACTCGAAGCTCCTGGACTTCCCTTCTTACCTCCTTGGCTTCATCTGCCGCTGAAGGAACGGATGCCCCTAAGGGATCATCACCAAAAGGAGGGGCGATCATGTTGGAGTCTGCGTTGACTACATGTCCCAAGCTTGTTTGTCTAGACATCCTTGTCGGTTGGGTTGGCAAGACGGCTTTGATTTAGTCCACGGACTTGACTAAGGAAAGGAGCATGGCTTCAAGTACCTCTAGACGTTGTCGGTCAAATGGCGCTTCATGATCATCGTCAGCCATAAATACTATTCTTACGTGGGTAGAGGTAGAAGGGATCGTAACAGAGGTGCTCTCTGAACCATACCCTTGTACAGAGAAATCGTCGAAGAATGTCGGAATGTCATCTTCCTCGGACTCGGAAGGGGTGCTACCCCGTGTGCAGGAAGTTGCATCATTTTGGTGAGGGTGGTGGGCCTCAGGGAAGTCCAAGTCTGTTGTGCAGTTCTGGGGAACCTCTATCCCTTGTATGTGCTCTTGGTACACCGGGTTATCACATATATTGAGGGGACTGCTACCCCCAGTTTCATCTACTCTGAAGGAGGTCGAAGGTGCACCCCCGGATGCTGGAAGCTTATTTTTGGATCGAGAGCCTAAATAAACACCCCCTGTGGTTGTCGGTGGCAACCCTCCATATCAGGGTCTCCTTGCAATACTGGTCGAGATCGCCGGACTGGAAGAGCATGTCTTCTTTCCTCCTTTGAGAGGAGGAACCTTTTGAGTTGAATTAGAGGAGGCAAAAGAAAACTCCTCGTCTCCCAGAACTTGTACTTGTTTCTTGAGTTATCGTCGGACAGGTGCTGGCTGCTGCAGTCATTAGAAAACTGATTGCCGACCTTCGGGTGCTGCCAATTTGTCACAGCAGTTTATGATAACTTGGGTGCAACGACGTCCTGAGAGGGACTCATCGCATGCCAGTGCTGCCACCTTGAGTTTGTGAGTAATCACCTAATGCAAGTCGGTAGCAAGCTGATCGACCTTTGCACCAAACTTGTGGACTCGGGTATCTCGAGCGCACGGGTACTTAGGTATCATGTTTGCTCCCTGATCCGTGGCTAGTAAAAGCACTTGCTCTAGATCGTTGGAGGAAGACTTTAAAGACCTACCCTGTCTATTAGCCCTGGAGGACTCGACGCGGGTGGTTCTGTACAACTTTCTATTAGGAGCCCGTGTAACAGTCAACGGGACCCGCTAACAATCAGCAACTTGGACAGTTGACTGGCTTATTGGGCCCGTACTGTCCTAGACTTCTTTGACTTAGCTCCCGAAGGTACATAGTAAAAAGAGTCCAGATTAATATATCCTATATTCTCAATGGGCTATATGGCGTCGGGCCCGCATGAGAGATGGTTGAACACAGAGCTTCTGACAGGGTCGTATGAGACATCTTGTCTGAGGCTAGGATAGGCTACCGTATGGGCTATCTTCTTGCGGGCAGAGCTGGCAGCCGCATAGGCCATCCCCCTGCGACCAGAGTTGGATGGCGCATGGGCCATCCTCCTGCAGCCAGAGTTAGTTGTCGCATGGGCCATCCTTCTGCGGCCAGAGTTAGCTGCCGCATGAGTTGTCTGCCTGCGGCCAGAGTTGGCTGCCACATAGACAGACTGTCCATCTCTCTTATGCGGCTTCTTCTTTGTCCGTATGGATTTCCCTTGTGCCCCCAAAAACTCAGCATCGTAGTAGTTTCTTCTGCTGGATTTGGGGGCAGTAGGGTCCTCTGCGGTCGAAAGTAAAGCCGCAGGAGAGCTTTGGTCACCGTTTTGGGCTGCAGAATAAGCTTCTTCGAGAACTTGGTCAGGGCTAACAGTTTTGTGCACTGACGTCCTGCGAGTTCTCTTTGGGTTGGCTCGCTTCTGAGACGGGCTGGTGCTCCCTTCAGAGAGCATTTCTTCGAAGGCTTGTTGGTCAAAACGAACCACAAGCATTTGCTGCGTAGAGCCGAGCTTGGATGCGTCAGATTGTGTCACCAGCTTCTCATCAGAGGAGAAGGACGTCCCCAGCAGAGTCGCCATCTTGTTTGCCATTAAAAATCAAAGACAGGTATCACAGAAACACTGAAATTGATTGCAAACTCGTTTGTACAAAGAAAAGTCTAGAAAGAAATCTTAGAAAACAATCTAAGTACAATTGTTTAGTTTTTGTTTCTCGGGGGTGACAGTAGAGGCTCGGGAAAGTGTTTTCAACTTTGCCTTACTCTATGGACTATCTGACGCAGTCCTTAGCTCTTGAAAAATTGCTTTTCGAAGGATGCCAGCCTTTTGTAGGGGTGTAGCATCCTGATATTTATAGTGGTATGTATATTGAGCCGCATAGATGGCCGGTGCCACGTGGCTAATTAGCACGTGAAGACCCGCTCTTTGGCCGCCATATGTCGATTTATTGGGATATATTGAGCCGCATAGATGGTCGGTGCCACGTGGCTAATTAGCACGTAAAGACCCGCTCTTTGGCCGCCATCTGTCGATTTGTGCACTGACGTCCTGCGAGTTCTCTTTGGGTTGGCTCGCTTCTGAGACGGGCTGGTGCTCCCTTCAGAGAGCATTTCTTCGAAGGCTTGTTGGTCAAAACGAACCACAAGCATTTGCTGCGTAGAACCGAGCTTGGATGCGTCAGATTGTGTCACCAGCTTCTCATCAGAGGAGAAGGACGTCCCCAGCAGAGTCGCCATCTTATTTGCCATTAAAAATCAAAGATAGGTATCACAGAAACACTGAAATTGATTGCAAACTCGTTTGTACAAAGAAAAGCCTAGAAAGAAATCTTAGGAAACAATCTAAGTACAATTGTTTAGTTTTTGTTTCTCGGGGGTGACATTAGAGGCTCGGGAAAGTGTTATCAACTTTGCCTTACTCCTTGGACTATCTGACGCAGTCCTTAGCTCTTGAAAAATTGCTTTTCGAAGGATGCCAGCCTTTTACAGGGGTGTAGCATCCTGATATTTATAGTGGTATGTATATTGAGCCGCATAGATGGCCGGTGCCACGTGGCTAATTAGCACATGAAGACCCGCTCTTTGGCCGCCATCTGTCGATTTGTTGGGATTTTGTTGCATCAAATTTGGGTAGTTAAGACTTGGTCAGCATGCCACGTGTCCTATCACAGGAATCATTTTGAGCCGCATGAGTCTCTCAGTTTTTGACCATGTGGGGCCGTATGAGACTCATGCGGCTTAAGTCGCAAACTTCCTTAGCCCGCATATAGCTTAAGGACTTTTAAGCCGCATAGATTCTGTATTTTGGCAGCATAAAGCTCATGCGGCTTGGGTCGTAGTCACCCTTGGCCGCATGAAGTTCGGAGACTTTGAGGCTGTATATGTTTGAGCTGCATAAGGTTCATGCGGCTTAGGTAACACTCCTTCTGGCCGCATGAAAGCGTATGAACCCTGCTTTTGGTGACGTCTCACGTCTTATCTTTTTGTCAAAGTGTCTGAGCTGTCATTTTTGTCAGTTTTGACAGAACTTTTCAGCATTATCAGATGAACTAATCCTCTTGGTCGCATATCTTTCTTCTGCAGCTGGTTGTCGACGGGTCGCATAAGCTACTGAATTTGTCATATGGCCCTCCTTTATGCAGACATGTTCGGCCCAAAGTACATATACGGTAAATTGTGATCCGTATGAACCCCATATTTTCTATACTTCTATAACGAGCCAAAGCTTGTTGGATATACCGATGCTGATATGGCTGGAGATGTAGACACGAGGCGATCGACTTTGGGCTATGTGTTGTTGTTTGCTGGAGAAACGGTATCGTGGCAGTCGCGGTTATAGAAGTGTGTTGCCTTGTAAACGATAGAGACAGAGTACATTGCGGCGACGGAGGCTTGCAAGGAGTTGCTATGGATGAAAAAGTTGTTGCATGAAATAGGGCTAAAGCAAAAACAGTATATTTTACCTCGCGACTGTCAGAGTACTATTCACCTTGTGAAGAATTAGACCTTTCTTATCCGGTCCAAGCACATCGAGACTCGGTATCATTGGATATGGGATGTGGTTGCGAAAAAGGACGCAGATCTTGAGAAGGTTCATATAGATGATAACGAAGCAGATTTGTTCCCCAAATTTCTACCAAGGGGAAGTTTGAGTTCTGTAGGCAGATCATCGGAATGACGATCCCCTCCATATAGTTGTGAAGGGAGAGAAATGTTGGAGTGGCTGGGGTTCCCAACCTATGTGGAGAAGATCCTGAAGTGCGACGAGTACCGTCTGTATGTCAGAGAAGCTTGGGGAGGTGACGAGGCCATTCGGAGACGAAAGAAAAGCTCGGGAGCCATTATAGGACATTCTAGAACAGGGGAGGCCGAACTCGGGCCGAGTTTTCTCCTTTAGTGTCTAGAACTGTTATGGAATGCCCACACAGAGTTCTGGTCGAACTCTGTGTCGTCGGACTGAGGCTAATTTCAGGTATCTTTTGTACCGTTGGATCGTATCCTACGGTCCAGATTTCGTTACAGGATTAGGGGATATACATATGGTTTTTCCTAACCCTAATCACATACAACGAAGAGAAAAAGAGAGAGGAAGGAGGCAAGAGTGCCATTGCAACTTTGGGAGAGAAGAAGGAGGATTGAAGGTCATTTTCGAAGGAGGGCCGTGTTCGGGTAATGTCTACTCGTCGTCTTTGTTCTTCGTAGCCTTGTAATCAATATTTCTTGCTTTCAAGTGTTGTAGAGATCCATGTTGGATCGGAAGAAGTTTGTAGAGGGTGTACCTTTAATTCATTAGTGAAGTCTTCTCAAGAGTTGGACTCTGATCGTCCCGTATTTTTTTTCCCGCAAGGGTTTTCTACGTCAAAAAATATCTGTGTCTGCATGGATTGTGTTTTGGTGTTTGGTTCATACGTTGTATTGCTCGGTTCTTTCGCAGGTACTCTCTAGTTTGGGAAAAGGTTTTTGCGTTTCTTTTCTAACATAAATTGACTGGCATGATATTATTATGTCGGCAAAAAGTCTCAAAAGTCGAAACTACGCAAGATGATCTCAGATGATGGCACCGACCATGCCATTGAGTCTGAAATAGTCAAATTAGCTTGGGACGATATAGAAAAGTTCGAGATTTGCAAGAAGATAGAAATCTGACTAGTTAGGAACAAGATTTTATATCGAAGAGATTTTGTATAGATAAATAAATAACTATTCTAGAAAAATATATATATGAAAGACTCTACTTTAGTCAAAATATTTAATAACTATTTTAACTGTATCGGGCTCTAATACGGCCTTGGTATCGCGACACGACACGTCGTGATGATGTGTCAGGCTCTTAGACACGTAGCACTACTCTAGGCGAACACGTGGACACGTGCACGAATGGTGTTGTGTCGTGTATCGTGTCCTGGACTCACACACACGCATGCACGAGACTATGCGTGTCGTGCGTGCCAGTGATTGTTCGAGAGGGTGTGGACACGTCGTGTCTTGATTTTGTGAACACTAATCGACATGTATGACTCTTACACACGTGCTTGATTAATTACCAACTAATTAATTTGAATTTAAGCTATGTTTGAATGGTATTTGGGATTTTCCCTAAATTTCTGATACTTACTCTTCTTTACTGATATTTCGATTTTTAAAATAAAATTAATGTTATATAATATTAATGATAATGATGTTTAACATGTGTATCACCTGAGAATTATGTGAGATAAACTGGGGATCAACATTAATGCGTGTGGGTTGGTTGATTTGTGAATTAGAATTTCTGAATGAAAACTGAGTGTTCAATGATATTCAAAACTGGTTTCAAGTTCAAAATAGACTTTGTTTGAGTTTCAAATTTGATTGGGGTTGATTATGAAGCTGTGGTTTGTCTGATACTTAAGTTTTGCAATGTAATGTGAACTGTTTGGGTCTTCATTTGATTTTAGTTTTCGAATTCCTAAACCTGATTTTTACTGAATACCCTGTATTCTGAATACACTTTTGACTATCACCAACGCACACACACATCCTACTGTCCACACACACACACACCACTCACACACTCTCTAACCTGGAAACTGAATTACACACACACACACACACATCTAAACTGTTAACTTGAAAGCAGTGTAGATGTATAAATGTGGACTTGGTTTAATGTATAATGTGAAGATGGTTATATGTAATTACTGAAAACTGAATATAGTTATATATAGATATGTAAACTGTGTTATGAAACTAAGATTAGGCGATGTTTACATGCTTTAGGATGTTGTTGAATGTTGTGGTTGTTACCTAAATCCTAAAACCTGAGCATAAACCCCTGTGCATGCTTCATACAAAACCCCTTGATATGTTAACTTGCTGTCGTGTACCTTTTAAAACTGTCACACATGTTCCTGCACATCTAAAACAGCTGCACTCTCTCACTTTCTCTATACACATATATATACTATATATTCATGCATATTAAAATATATTATGACACTTTACTTAATGCAAATAATTGAATGCACATATTTATGCATGTATGTAATATTTGCTATGTATGTATACATGCATGTTATAAATGTAGAATACTATGTGTGTATGCTTATATGCTTGTGTGGGTTCCCTTGACTTGTGATTGTGTGTGAGTGCTAGCCTAGGCTTGGTTAGGCTTAATGAGACTTGTTTGGGTTAGGACTTGACCTAGTTGACTAGTGTAGTTGACTAGAGTTGACCAAGGGTTGACTTTAGTCTAGATTTGACCTAAGATCATGTAGAATGCATCGTAATGTTCAATTATTTCATTTTGGACATGTTGTGACCTGTGTTGCTCTGTTTAGGACTCATCTACTCTGTCCGGACATATATATTCATCGGATACTCAGGATATCAGGCGAGTACATTCTCTGACTATTTCATACTTGATAGGATTTACATTTATGCTCTAGATTACTTTACTTGATGTTATCGCATTGTTAACATGGATTGGTACTATATGGATCCCTTCATGAGATGTTATTCCCTTCGGGAGCATCGGATACATCATTTCATGTGCGTTTCACTTTCATCATGTATTCTTGTGCTTTTACCATTCATATGCACTCTTGTGATTCATGTACTCTCATGTTCACGGAGCCCCCATGTTTACATTCATGTGCACCCATTTATGGGCCTTCATGTGATATCATGTGCAATAACATAACCTGTCTGGATCTTTGTATATTGATTGGGGTACGGGGGAGTATAATTGGACATGTGAACAATTCCAAAGTTGTGTAGTCATGTGCAAACTTTTATGTTTATTATCAAGCCATTCACATGTCTTTCTTGTACTCTACATCACTAGTCACTGTTAGCTCTTTACTTATAGTAGATATTTTTTACAGTCATCTCTTTTACTTCATATATTTTCCAGCATTTTTTGTATCTTACTCTATAGCATATTTATATATCCTATCATATTATGAACTGCGTGAGATGTATTGTGCTCGCTCCCTTCCTGACTGGACCAGTTAAAAATATTACAGAGGATGAGGATGAGGCATGTTGTACCACCTACTACGGGCAGCATTAGTGGACACCTATGACTTGGACCTCCAGCAGGATCCATTACCTGCTGACGACAATCCCATAGTTTAGTTACCTTATTTCAGTTGTATCTCATCTGGGTATTTGTATTAGAGATTTTATGATGATGTGGATTTGTGGAGTAGTTAGATGTTTATCTTAGACACTTTGGATTCTCTCTTTTATCGTATTTCATCTATAGATTATGTTGATATTCTTATCTATCCTATCGTACATCTTCCTTAGCTGTGATTGAGATTTGTACTTATATTATTCCTCCATTCGGAGAGTATAACTATGCAATGTACCTTAAATTGTTAGATGCATGTGACCTAGGACAGCGTTCTACCGTCGACACTGCGGTGTACGCTGGACGTACCCACTTCTCGTGCCCGTACACTAGGGTGCGGGTCGTGACACATTTTTAGTGGTGGCCCATGCAGGTCGAGTTTATGTAGTGGTATTCGAACTAGAGTATCACTACAGTCTGCAGTAGGATTGTCACGCACCAGAACCAGAATACTAGAGAGCGGGGACAGACATAGCCAGCTACGTATATGAAATGGAATTCATCTCGCTATACGGTCACGGTTGTCTAGATACATGAGGGTTTATCTACAAGCCAACAGTCTCTTAAGGTCATAAACAAGCCTAGTGTCTCAATCACGAGCAAGTAAGTAAAAGTCACAAGATGTATGATTATTAAATATACAATAGTAAGGCGTCCCAAACATTACATATTCAGTTGATCATGAAGCTAGTCGTTACAAAATGTCAGGACTAGCGAGAGTTTAGTCATACATGATCAACCCTAGGATCTGTTAATCATGTTACAGCCCGTAGGCAGACAGTAAGTAAGTGCAATCGAGCTAAACAGGTGTTCGTCGGCTAAACGCCGCAAAAGAATATTTTTTTACAAGGGAGTGGGAGAGCAAAATAAAACCCACTCGTTGCCAGGATTCCTTCTAGTGTTCACCATCTGGCAGGAAGGTCGGTAGATCCTCTAGAGCTGCTCCAAAATCTGGCCACACAAAACCAGCTGGGTCAGACCCCAGAAAGAGCAAGTGCCACAAAGGAGGCTTCACTTAAGAGCTAAAACCAGCAATCAGCACAAGATATAAATAAAAGTAAGAACTAGAAATAAAGAAAATACACCAGGTTGATATATGAAGAGGTAACCATGGAACTATTCAGATAACCAGGTTACAACCCGTAAACCAAACAAGGACCGGGGTTGTAACCCTTCGTCTGAACAGAACTTGGAATTCTCACCAATTATCGGTAAAATAAATACAAGCATTCTGGTCATTCAATAATCTGGAACAGGATCAGGGCAAGACTAGACTGGTTGGACTCCATTCAATCACTTCACGGCCAAGCAAGAATTACGGCTTGATATTTTAACTAACTAGGGTTGTCACAAGCCTAATTACTAACAAGATGCAGTGAGATTATTCTACAGCCACAAGCCCTGCAGACCATCCAGGTTACCCGGGTTAAAAGATTAGAGTTGAATTCAGGTGGGTACATAGTCCAGGAAACGAATGTACCCTTAGGTAGCTTGAAGGGCGCAACACATGACAGTGTGCTGGAAATGTGCCCTACTCGACGGCAGGCTACAGATCCCAAGGCGTGCCCAGGTAACGGGATTGCCTGTCGCTGGAAAATCTCTTCATGACTAATGTATTAATCTAGTTATTAGTCCTTAATTCATTTCAATAGGTACTCCTGACCGTGGTATTCAGGAGTCCCTATCCTAGACATGATGCAAGACAGGACTGGTTTATTTATACAAACACAATCGCCCACGGTGTCCAGATTAATTATACAGGTCATGTCATGTCAGGTAGCCGTCGCAACAACTATTCGAGATAATCATGTCAGGTTATCATGCCAAGTGTACTTGTCAGGAGTGCGCCACGACGGGCCACTATCAGGTCATGCCAGGTTACTCATGTCAGGAGTGCACCACTACGGGTCACTATCGTGTCAGGCTCAGTTATCAATTCCCAACATATCAAGTAAATTCGTGATTATCAAGTTCCGGACAAAAGGCGTAAGGATATAAAATGGGCGTAAAATATCTAATAAAATATCAATATACAGGGCTACAAAAGAGCCAAGCTTAAGAAAAATAAAACCAAATCTGACATGCTGACATAAGACCAAGTCAGCCAAAGGCCATACGCTCAGTGCAAGAGTCATACGCTCAGGTCAGGCTACACTCACGTCGAGCTACGCTCAGGTCAAGCTACGCTCAGGCCAGCGTATGCAAGTCATACGCTTCCAAAAGGTAGCGTATGTACTCAATACGACTCCTCGTCAAGCAAGCGAGCGTATGCGAGTCATACGCCTCCAAAAGGCAGCGTATGGGGTCCATACGACTCCTTGTCAAGCAAGCGAGCGTATACGAGTCATACGCTCCCAAAAGGCAGCATATGGGGTCCATACGACTCCTTGTCAAGCAAGCGAGCGTATACGAGTCATACGCTCCCAAAAGGCAGCGTATGGGGTCCATACGACTCCTCGTCAAGCAAGCTTGCGTATGCGAGTCATACGCTCCCAAAAGGCAGCGTATGGAGTCCATACGACTCCTTGTCAAGCAAGCGAGCGTATGCGAGTCATACGCCTCCAAAAGGCAGCGTATGGATCGGACTGCGCTATGCTAAAGAGCGCACGCAGCTCAGTGACGCAAGCTAAAAAGCTCATGCACTGCTCACTGTCTTCTCCAAACAGCAAGAACTTCATGGTTGAACCCAAGCTTCAAAAGTCCATAACTTGGTCAAAATAAGTCCAAATCCAACTTTTAAAAGGTCAAAATTGGGTAGAATAAAATTCTCTACAACATGGAACCATTAAAACATGAAAACAAAGAAGTTTGATAGATCAAAACCACCAAAATCTGAAAATAACTAATTTCTAGATCTACAAAAATTAAAGCCTCAAAATGGAAAATGACAAGTTCTAATGTGTCTTAGAAACATGAGGAGAAGCTAATGGAACAATAAAATGAGTTCTCTTGTGGAAGCAAGTTGCACTTGCCTAGACCTCTCTCTCTCCCTCTCTTTGGTAGGTAAGGAAGTAAAGGAGGAAGAAGAAGATGAGTAATGAAGAGAAAGAAAGAAGAAATGGCAATAAATATCAAAGGTGGTGGTAGGTAGGGGGTTTATCCATGGTTCATAATGAACCAAAATAATCCCAACCGAACCAAGCCAACCCGGGCCAAGAATAAACCAAGCCAAGCCATGAAGAAAACTAAACAAGGAATCATGCGATACAGAATAAAACACGTATACGTATCCCAAAATACGTAATACGAACACAGGCATTACAACTCTACCCACCTTAAAAGAATTTCGTCCTCGGAATTTAATCAAGAGGCTAGAGGAGCAATGACAAGCTACATTAATCACATGCAAGCTGTAACTAGGCATACAATCACTCATTCAAGCAAGGAATCGAAGGCATGAGGCATAAGAAAGACTTTATACCTCACGAGTCAAACAAGTTGGGATATCGCGATCGGATATCATCCTCACGCTCCCACGTTGACTCCCCCAAAGAGTGATGACCCCAAGCAACTCGGACTAACTTGATAGTCTTGTTCTTGAGGATCTTCTCTCTCCGGTCCAATATAGACACGGGCCTCTCCTCATACGAAAGGTTGGTCCCAACAACTAATTTCGAATGATCCAGGATGTGGCTCGGGTCCGGGATATACCGTCGTAATTGGGATACATGGAACACGTCATGCACCTCGCTTAGCGACGGTGGAAGAGCGAGACGATAGGATACATCTCCTACTCGCTCCAGAATATCAAACGGTCCTATATACCTAGGACTAAGCTTGCCCCGTACGCCGAAACGAATGACGCCACGGTTAGGCGAAATCCTCAAGAATACATGATCGTCGACCAAAAATTCGAGAGGGCGCCGATGAGAATAGGCCCAATGGCGCTGGCGATCTTGGGCAACTCGAAGATGATCTCTGACTCGCCTGACCACTTCAACTGTCTGGGCAATCATTTCTGGACCGAGCATCTGTCTCTCTCCAACATCATCCCAGGCTAGCGGGGATCTGCACTTCCTACCATACAGTGCCTCGAACGGTGCCATCTGGATACTGGCCTGAAAATTGTTGTTGTACGAGAATTCCACCAGATGTAAGTGATCTTTCCATGAGCCACCGAAGTCAAGTGTGCAAGACCGCAACATGTCTTCAAGAGTCTGGATCGTGCGCTCCGACTGGCCATCTGTCTGCGAGTGATATGCAGAACTGAACTGGAGATAAGTTCCCAAACTCTCTTGCAAGCTACGCCAAATGTGCGACATAAATCTTGAATCTCGGTCCGAGGTGATACTGACTGGCATACCGTGCAATCTGACAATCTGCCTGAGGTACATCTCTGCTAACTGAGCCGTCGACTGACCAACTCTGAATGGAAGAAAGTGAGCCACTTTCGTGAGCCTGTCAACTATAACCCAGATAGCATCTCTACCAGCTGGGGATTTAGGTAGTCCAGTCACAAAATCTATGGTCACATGCTCCCACTTCCATACTGGAATCGGTAAGGGCTGAAGAAGTCCAGCCGGTCTCTGATGTTCGGCTTTAACTTGCTGGCAAACCAAACACCGAGAGACAAACCGAGCTATCTCTCGCTTCATGCCATTCCACCAGAAATGCTGCCGGATATCACGGTACATCTTCGTACTGTCGGAATGGATGGAATACTGTGAACTGTGCGCTTCTGACATGATCTCCTGTCGGATATCTTCGCTAGGTACACAAAGACGCTTACCATGTCGAAGTGTACCATCCTCATGAATGCATAACTCTGGTCTTCGTCCTGCCTCACACTCTGCTCTGAGTCGCTGAAGCTTGGAATCTGCCGACTGCGCCATCCGGATCCTCTCGACTATAGCGGACTGAACTTGCATACTGGCCATCAAGGCCACACTGGAAGGGAGAACAACTTCAATACCCATCTTCTGAAGATCTGCTAACAGCTCTGGTTGCGCTGTTAGAAAATAAACTCCCGCTCTCCTGCTCAATGCATCCGCAACAACATTGGCCTTCCCAGGATAATACTGCAGGTTGACATCATAATCCACAAGAAGCTCCAGCCACCTCCTCTGACGCATATTAAGATCCTTCTGGGAGAAAACATACTTCAGGCTCTTGTGGTCGGTGAAAATCTCCACCCTATCTCCATACAAGTAGTGCCTCCATAACTTAAGTACAAACACCACTGCTGCCAGCTCTAAGTCATGGGTTGGGTAATTCCTCTCATAATCACGAAGTTGTCGTGATGCATAAGATATTACCTTCCCATGCTGCATCAGAACGCATCCTAAACCTCTGCCTGAAGCATCACAGTACACTGAGAATCCTTCGGTCCTATTTGGAAACGTGAGAATAGGAGCTGTTATCAGGCCTCGCTTCAACTGCTCAAAAGAACTCTGACACTCTGCTGTCCAAGCAAACTGTGCATCCTTGCGGGTCAACTGCGTCAATGGTGCTGAAATTCGAGCAAAGTCTGAAACAAACCGCCGGTAGTAGCCGGCCAATCCAAGAAAACTGTGAACCTCTGCAACTGTGCTGGGTACTGGCCATGACTCAATAGCCACAATCTTCTAGGGATCCACTTTTACTCGTTCTCGAGTGATGATATGACCCAAGTACGAAATGCGATCGAGCCAGAACTCGTATTTACTGAACTTGGCATATAACTGGTGCTCTCTGAGGATCTGAAGAACTATACGGAGATGCTGCTCATGCTTCGCCTCACTCTTGCTGTAGACCAGAATGTCATCCAAGAACACAATCACAAACTGATCTAAGTAAGGCATGAAGATGCGATTCATGAGGTCCATGAATACTGCCGGCATATTGGTTGCTCTAAAAGGCATAACAAGGAATTCCTAATGCCCATATCTCGATCTAAAAGCTGTCTTCGGGATGTCCTGCTCTCTGACTCTGATCTGATGATAACCTGAGCGCAAATCAATCTTCGAGAATACTGAAGCCCCCTTGAGTTGATCAAATAAGTCATCTATCCTCGGAAGAGGGTATCTGTTCTTGATTGTCACTGAGTTCAAGGTACGATAATCAACATAACCTGGACGTACCATCCTTCTTTTTCATAAGAAGCATCGGGGCTCCCCAAGGCGATCCACTAGCACGAATAAATCCCTTGGTTCTAAGTTCTTCAATCATCTTGTACAATATCTCCAACTCTGACGGCGCCATCCTGTAGACTCTCTCTGACACTGGGGCTATCCCGGGAATCAAGTCTATAGTGAACTCAATCTTCCGCTCCGGAGGCATACCTGGAAGTTCTTCTGGGAAAACATCTGGGAACTCCTCGACTATCCTGGGCAACTGAACTGCTGCTACTGCCATCCACAATACTGGAGGAGATGACTCAACTTCGCCTCGGGAGAAAGAAAACTTCGGCTTGCCTGGAATGCTAAAAATAACCCTGCCAATGTGGCAGTCTATCCTAGCATACTGGTTCCTCAACCAATCCATCCCTAGGACCACATCATAATCGGCCATCGGGAATTCTATCAATCTAGCGGGGAATTCTCTACCACTAACTACGATCTGACCCGAGGAAAACACTCTATCTACTCCTATAAGTCCGTTACCAGTAAGTATATTAAGCCTTACTGATAATGACTCGGGCTCCAATCCTACCCGTGTTGCGAATCGTGCAGACATAAATGAATGCGATGCACCAGAATCAAATAAAGCCCAAGCTGGAAAGGAGTTGACGAGAATAGTACCTGCCACTACCTCTCCTGGTGCCAATCCTTCCTCCACGGTCATCACCATAGCCTGACCGTGCCCTCGGGGTGCTGGTCCCCTCTGCTGAAATCCTCGCTGCCTGGTCTGACTCTGGGCTTGGACTTGAATATGCTGCTGGGGGTTCTTCTGCTGGAACATCTGGGACTGAGGCGGCAAGGGCCTCGACAATGGATACTGCTGCTGCTGGACCGGAGCTGGTCCTCTCACCGAAGAGCTAGAAAGGTTGGACGATGAAGAACCACCCCTATTCGGGCAGGATCCTACCCTATGGTCTGGTGCTCCACAAGCCAGACACAATCCTTGTGCCCTGCGACATTCTGCCACCACATGGCCTGGCTTTCCACAATGAGAACAACACACTGCGGAAGATTGCTTCTGCTTCTGCTTCTGAGGGTGCGTCGGAGTTGAATGCTGAACCGACATTACTGAGGCCGCTCGCCTCGGAGCTCCAATAGTCAAAGCCCTGGCTGCCGGGGCCAGCGCTGAAGACTGATTCATCTGGCCGTGAGATCTCTTTCGACCTCCGGCCCTATCCACAATCCTCTGGGAGGTATACTCATGCCTCCGGGCTGCTCTCAAGACTGCATCAAAAGTCTGATGCTCAAACTGCTCAACTGCCAATAAGACCTCCAGGTGAAGTCCCTGCTGGAATCGCTGGGCTCTATCATACTTGGTTGCCACCAAAGTGGGAGCAAACCGACTGAGTCTGGAAAACTCGACCGTATATCCGTCGACCGTCCTTCCTCCTTGCTTCAGATTGGTAAACCTCGTCTGCAGATCATACCGAGCCACGGCATCGAAATACTTGGTCTGGAATCTCTCTCTAAATACTGTCCAAGCAATGGGTGCTGCTAATCCAACGGCCTGCGCTGCCCACCAGCTGCGGGCAAGATCTAACAACTGCAGGCGCACAACGGCCACCTTCTCATTCTCTGGAGTCCTGGCTGCTTCGAAAATCACCTCAGTGTCCTGAAGCCATGCATCTGCCGCGATAGCATCTTCACTACCGTCGAAGAATGGAGGGTTCAAGCACTTGAAGCTGTTGGCCGCGTTATTCCTTGGATGACCGCCTCTGGTCAAAGCATTCGCCACTGCCTGTTGCAATGCATCTCTACGACGATCTTGAGAAGCTATCAAGGTCCTGACGAGCCCTACCAAAGTGCCATCATCAGGCTCGGCAGGCTGAACTGGCTGGACTGGTTGTTCTCCGCCAGAAGGCACGACTCTGGAGGCTACTCCGGAATGCTGGGCTTGATCTCCAGGTTGCTGCTGGTCCGCGGGAGGTGCTCCGCCTTGCTGGTCGTAGGACCACGAACAATGCCGCTGAAGAAGATGACATAGGGAACAATAAGAAGGACCAGGACAGATTAACGATACAAGCATATGATCAGGACAAGAACCCAGGGATTCAGAAGATACGAGCAGAGATCAAGGACGAATACTGATTGAGACATCTATTCGGTAAACCCTCACATATCTTGATTTACAAGACCTGCATGGTCCACCACTTAAACCATGTCACGCCCCAGAACCAGAATACTGGAGAGCGGGGGCAGACATAGCCAGCTACGTATATGAAATGGAATCCATCTCGCTATACGGTCATGGCTGTCTAGATACATGAGGGTTTATCTATAAGCCAACAGTCTCTTAAGGTCATAAACAAGCCTAGTGTCTCAATCACGAGCAAGTAAGTAAAAGTCACAAGATGTATGATCATTAAATATACAATAGTAAGGCATCCCAAATATTACATATTCAGTTGATCATGAAACTAGTCGTTACAAAATGTCATGACTAGCGAGAGTTTAGTCATACATGATCTACCCTAGGATCTGTTAATCATGTTACAGCCCGTAGGCAGACAGTAAGTAAGTGCAATCGAGCTAAACAGGTGCTCGTCGGCTAAACGCCACAAAAGAATATTTTTTTTACAAGGGAGTGGGAGAGCAAAATAAAACCCACTCGTTGCCGAGATTCCTTCTAGTGTTCACCATCTGGCAGGAAGGTCTGTAGATCCTCTGGAGCTGCTCCAAAATCTGGCCACACAAAACCAGCTGGGTCAGACCCCAAAAAGAGCAAGTGCCACAAAGGAGGCTTCACTTAAGAGCTAAAACCAGCAATCAGCACAAGATATAAATAAAAGTAAGAACTAGAAATAAAGAAAATACACCAGGATGATATACGACGAGGTAACCATGGAACTATTCAGATAACCAAGTTACAACCCGTAAACCAAACAAGGACCGGGCTTGTAACCCTTCGTCTGAACAGAACTTGGAATTCTCACCATTTATCGGTAAAATAAATACAAGCATTCTGGTCATTCAATAATCTGGAACAGGATCAGGGCAAGACTAGACTGGTTGGACTCCATTCAATCACTTCACGGCCAAGCAAGAATTACGGCTTGATACTTTAACTAACTAGGGTTGTCACAAGCCTAATTACTAACAAGATGCAGTGAGATTATTCCACAGCCACAAGCCCTGCAGACCATCCAGGTTACCCGGGTTAAAAGATTAGAGTTGAATTCAGGTGGGTACATAGTCCAGGAAACGAATGTACCCTTAGGTAGCTTGAAGGGTGCAACACATGACAGTGTGCTGGAAATGTGCCCTACTCGACGGCAGGCTACAGATCCCAAGGCGTGCCCAGGTAACGGGATTGCCTGTAGCTAGGAAATCTCTTCATGACTAATGTATTAATCTAGTTATTAGTCCTTAGTTCATTTCAATAGGTACTCCTGACCGTGGTATTCAGGAGTCCCTACCCTAGACATGATGCAAGACAGGACTGGTTTATTTATACAAACACAATCGCCCATGATGTCCAGATTAATTATACAGGTTATGTCATGTCAGGTAGCCGTCGCAACAGCTATTCGAGATAATCATGTCAGGTTATCATACCAAGTGTACTTGTCAGGAGTGCGTCACGACGGACCACTATCAGGTCATGCCAGGTTACTCATGTCAGGAGTACACCACTACGGGTCACTATCGTGTCAGGCTCAGTTATCAATTCCCAATATATCAAGTAAATTCGTGATTATCAAGTTCCGGACAAAAGGCGTAAGGATATAAAATGGGCGTAAAATATCTAATAAAATATCAATATACAGGGCTACAGAAGAGCCAAGCTTAAGGAAAATAAAACCAAATCTGACACGCTGACACAAGACCAAGTCAGCCAAAGGCCATACGCTCAGTGCAAGAGTCATACGCTCAGGTCAGGCTACGCTCATGTTGAGCTACGCTCAGGCCAGCGTACGCAAGTCATACGCTTCCAAAAGGCAGCGTATGTACTCAATACGACTCCTCGTCAAGCACGCGAGCGTATGCGAGTCATACACCACCAAAAGGCAGCATATGGGGTCCATACGACTCCTTGTCAAGCAAGTGAGCGTATGCGAGTCATACGCTCCCAAAAGGCAGCGTATGGGGTCCATACAACTCCTTGTCAAGCAAGCGAGCGTATGCGAGTCATACGCTTCCAAAAGGCAGCGTATGGGGTCTATACGACTCCTTGTCAAGCAAGCGAGCGTATGCGAGTCATACGCTCCTAAAAGGCAGCGTATGGAGTCCATACGACTCCTTGTCAAGCAAGCGAGCGTATGCGAGTCATACGCCTCCAAAAGGCAGCGTATGGATCGGACTGCGCTACGCTAAAGAGCGCACGTAGCTCAGTGACGCAAGCTAAAAAGCTCGTGCACTGCTCACTGTCTTCTCCAAACAGCAAGAACTCCATGGTTGAACCCAAGCTTCAAAAGTCCATAACTTGGTCAAAATAAGTCCAAATCCAACTTTTCAAAGGTCAAAATTGGGTAGAATAAAATTCTCTACAACATGGAACCATCAAAACTTGAAAACAAAGAAGTTTGATAGATCAAAACCACCAAAATCCGAAAATAACTAATTTCTAGATCTACAAAAATTAAAGCCTCAAAATGGAAAATGACAAGTTCTAATGTGTCTTAGAAACATGAGGAGAAGCTAATGGAACAATAAATGAGCTCTCTTGTGGAAGCAAGTTGTACTTGCCTAGACCTCTCTCTCTCCCTCTCTTTGGTAGGTAAGAAAGTAAAGGAGGAAGAAGAAGATGAGTAATGAAGAGAGAGAAAGAAGAAATGGCAATAAATATCAAAGGTGGTGGTAGGTAGAGGGTTTATCTATGGTTCATAATGAACCAAAATAATCCCAACCGAACCAAGCCAACCCGGGCCAAGAATAAACCCAGCCAAGCCATGAAGAAAACTAAACAAGAAATCATGCAATACAGAATAAAACACGTATACATATCCCAAAATACGTAATACGAACACAGGCATTACAAGGATTGGGATATATTTTTGAAGGTACTCAATCACATTAGGAAAAACTCTTAATCAGATTCCTATTACATAAAATTGTTGCATTATTGTCTTTCCTTGAAAATAAACTGTCCTCCCTTGATGTTATTACTTCATTCTAAGTGATTGCCCTCTCGTTTGATCTGTCTTCAGGATGGTTATGGAGACACGATCTCATCATTTCGATCGAAAAGATACCACTGAGGTGTATGCCACTTCTCGTCCTGATCAGCAGGACCCCGAGACTGCAGCTCCTGTTATGCTTGCTCAGGCTAGGATATCTGCAGTCTTTGGGAGTACACCTCTTCCTACTCTGAGACTTTTCCCAGTCATCTCGGACATTCTTCAGCAGCAGCAGTCTCCGTCAGGATCAGAGGACATGGCACGGTTGTTCTCCTTCTTCCAGCAGATAGTGGAGACTCAGCGGCAACAGTTGCTCAAGAGGGGACATGACACTCATAGAGCCAGTAGTAGTAGAGGCCAGGCCAAGAGGCCTCGTTTACAGATTCAGTATCAGTATCAGCAGAGGCCTGTTCGGCAGCACCTTAAGGGTAAAAGACGTACATAATTCCACCAGGCATCCATGCAGCAGCAGGACGCTAGCTGCAACTTCTGCAAGAAGGTAGGCCATGAATGGAACGACTGTAGGATGAGGCTTGGCAGGTGTTTTTTGTGGTTCAGCGGAGCATCAGTGTAGGGAGTGTCCCAAGAGCCAGACACCATTGACTCAGGCAACAGCGGGAGCTAGGGCTCCGACGGAGCAGCAGAGAGGACCACCGTTACAGATGCAACAGACCCCTAGACAGCAATATGTTATCAGTTACCCTTTCTGTAAGAAACCAGGGCACGATTGGAGTAAATGCTGAATGTGGTTAGGCAAGTACCTACTTTGCGGAGCATCATATCACCAGTTAAGAGAGTGTTCCAAGTTTTCTGGACGGACAGGTCAGGAAGCAAGGACGAGGGCTCCGGTGAGCCAGCAGAAGGGACTACCCTTACAGACTCAGCAGCAGAGATTCGTACAGCATCAGGCTAGAGGAGGCCGGCAGGGGTGAGCTTACGCTATGGCAGCTGAGGGTGCACAGGCAGTAGGAGAGCTTATCGCAGGTTCTGTTTATCTCAATTCCGTTCCTCCCTTGCCATATTCTAACCATCTCGAAATTCATTTCCAACGGATCTTGCTTATCGTTCTTGTTCGTAGATGAATCTGATTTTTGGTATTCATTGTTAATTTAATTTTCTGCCAAGATAAATTATATGGGCTAGGTCATCTCAGTTATGGAATCTAGTCTTCTACAGTCATATTAGCCAGCATCGCAAGGAACTACAGTCTGATTTTAGATATATTTCTTGGGTGTGGGAATTTATGGTTTTTGCAGCCAAGCTAGTGGCAGAGCAAAAATTTTAAATACCATTATTCTAGAAGTATGTATATTAGTTGGGACTCTATGGTTATCGTAGCCATGCTTACTAGTATGACGAGGATTCAGAGTACCATGATTTTGGATGGACGCATATGATTATCAGATTTCATCTTAAAAGTTTTTGAACATATCATCTCTACTTTTCGTTTTAGTCTTTCAAAAAAAATTTGTTGTTGTTTGTTTTGTTTTGCTTTCTCATCATTCAACTTAGGAGTAGGAGTAGGAGTAGCTCTAACTGTTAGTATAATCCTTGTATAACTTCTTTGTTATGAATTTCTCTTAATGAAATAATGATTGTGATAGGCCTTTTGACTTAGAAGTGATAGTGTAGCTCTGACCCTAGAATGGTAACCCTTACAGCCCTGTTTGATTCATTGTTTTCCTTATCTTCCCAGCCTGACACCCATGACCCTAGACTGTCCCACTTACCTTATCTTTTATACTATTTTGGCAACACAACTTTCTGTCCAATTTAGGCCATTTGACCATTCCCACTTTAATTATGATTATTTCATATACATTACCATGACTTTTAGTTTAGGAGATCAAGACTAGTTGTTTTCTCCAAACCAACTTCTCCTTCATGACCTATACATGACCCCCTACACTCATGACCTTCGTGTTCTACTCAAACACAGCATTTTGTGCTCTGTTTGCTTCATACGACTTTACCGACACAAGACACCATCTTAATTCACCCCATGGAGTCACTTCTATTTTTGACTCGATTGGGAACACCTTTTTGACCCAACCTGTCGACCCAAATTTCGGATATGACATATTTTAAGCCTACTGCCCATATTGGACTTGCTGACCCAGGATGCTGCTAGATAGAAGCTTTGACCTTGATTGTTGGGGGTTGTCCTACAGGATTACGACCTTCTAAATTTTGAGGACGGAATTTCTCTAAGGAGGGTAGCCTTGTAACACCCAATTTTCTAAATGAGGGTAAATTCCAAATTTTATAATTTTAATCTTTTAATAATGTTATTTAAATCATGATATAATTTTGGTGATTTTTAATTATTTTAAAACTATTTTATTGGTAAGTTGTGATTTTGGAGTTTTGCTAGTGAAACCCTAGAGACTACTTGACATAGAGCCTAACTATGTGATTAGGATATTTTATTTACCATTTTGGCCTAGGGGTATTTTGGTCATTTTGGTTTTTTGGAATTAATTGTAAATTGTTTGAGTGATGGTTGTTATTTTTGACCTTTGCTAGTTGAGACTATAGAGACTAACCTAGATGTTGACTTTAGCTATGGTGACTTGGTTAGCATGATGGGACCCTAGTCTAACTTAAGTCGACCCAATTGACTTATTTTGAACCAAGTTTCATAGAGAGATTAAGTGTTTTAGTTGCATGAGTTTTTTACTCAGAGATTGACCCATTTATCATGGCACTTGGCCCAAAGCCCATTAGTCATCAATCTTAACCCTAATTCTTCCATTCTTGGCCGGCCCCCTAGGGATTCCCCCTCAATTTAATGTCTCTTATTCCTTTATTGCCTCTTTTTACTCCACATCCATTTTTGGCAAGAGCAAGGTTTGTCCATTCTTCAATCCTTCCTATTTTATTCATTCCTTTTCCTTTTTAACCCTAGTCTTTTGCAATAGGATCTAAACCATGTCTATTTCTGTTCATGATGTGAAATCTCAGCTTTTGAACAATTTGGAGCTTTTGTGTTACAAGAAGGATTCTCATTTTTGAAGCTTTTTCTTGAGTTTGACACTCAATAGGTAAACTATCCAAACCACTTCATTTTTTTGATTTTTTTTATGGTTGCATAGATCTAGGAGTCCCCTAGCTATAGGTGAAATTTGGTAGGATTTTGTGTCATTTTTATGTCCGTATCGGATACGTATCAGTGTATGTACTAGATGTTTGATAAAATGCCACAATGAATAATTTCATGATATTTTTAAAATATTTTTGAATGGAATTATTGATCTTTATGTGCACTGTGATTCCCTGCATGACTGAGCCACTTTTCGAGTCGTAGCCGTGTACAAAATGGGCACGAACACGCTCGCTGGACACTCGAGCAGTGTCCTGCTGCTCAACGTGTCGTGTGCACTGGACACGACATGAGTAGGAATAATTTTTCTTGGACACAAAGTAGCATTGACTGACATCTCGTACACAAAGAATGAGGCAAATCCCTCGAGTGTTTCGTGAAAAATTGAGCTCGCATGGGATTTGCACTGTACGTGCACAGCCTGTATCGGGATCTGATACGACCTTCGTATCGCGACACGACACATTATGATGATGTGTCAGGCTCCTAGACACGTAGCCCTACTCTACGCGAACACGTAGACACGTGCACGAATGGTGTTGTATCGTGTGTCGTGTCTTGGACTCATAAACTCGCGTGCACGAGACTGTACGTGTCGTGCGTGTCTGTGAGTGTTCGAGAGGGTGTGGACATGTCGTATCTTGATTTTGCGAACACTAATCGACATGTATGACACTTACACGTGTGCTTGATTAATTGCCAACTAATTAATTTGAATTTAAGTTATGTTCGAATGGTATTTGGGATTTTTCCTAAATTTTTGATACTTATTGTTCTTCATTGATTTTTCAATTTTTAAAATAAAATTAATGTTATAATATTAATGATGATGATGTTTAACATGTGTATCACCTGAGAATTATATGGGATTAACTGGAGATCAACATTAATGCGTGTGGGTTGGTTGATTTGTGAATTAGAATTTCTGAATGAAAACTGAGTGTTCAATGATATTCAAAACCGGTTTCAAGTTCAAAATAGACTTTGGTTAGAGTTTCGAATTTGGTTGGGGTTGATTATGAAGCTGTGGTTTTTCTGATACTTGAGTTTTGCAATGTAATGTGAACTATTTAGGACTTCATTTGATTTTAGTTTCCGAATTCCTAAACCTAATTTTCACTGAACAACCTGAATTCTGAATACACTTTTGACTGTCACCAACGCACACACACATCCTACTGCTGTCCACACCCACACACCACTCATACACACTCTAACCTGGAAACTGAATTGTACACACGCACACATCTAAATTGTTAACTTGAAAGTAGTGTAGATGTATAAATGTAGACTTGGTTTAATGTATAATTTGAAGATGGTTATATGTAATTACTGAAAATTGAATATAGTTATATATATATAGATATGTAAACTGTGTTATGAAACTAAGATTAGGCTATGTTTACATACTTTAGGATGTTGTTGAATGTTGTGATTGTTGCCAAAATCCTGAAACCTGAGCATAATCCCCTTT
Source organism: Iris pallida (assembly GCA_029216955.1). Taxonomy (NCBI): domain Eukaryota; kingdom Viridiplantae; phylum Streptophyta; class Magnoliopsida; order Asparagales; family Iridaceae; genus Iris; species Iris pallida. The sequence goes on along the minus strand of JANAVB010015550.1, from coordinate 88,328 downwards.
GGATGCTTCATACAAAACCCCTTGATACGTTAACTTGCTATCATGTACCCTTTAAAACAGTCACACGTGTTCCTGCCCATCTAAAACTGTTGCACTCTCTAACTTTCCCTATACACATATATGTACTATATATTCATGCATATTAAAATATATTGACACTTAATGCAAATAATTGAATGCACATATGTATGCATGTATGTAATATTTGCTATGTATGTATACATGCATGTTATGAATGTATAATACTATGTGTGTATGCTTATATGCTTGTGTGGGTTCCTTTGACATGTGATTATGTGTGAGTGCTAGCCTAGGCTTGGTTAGGCTTAGTGAGACTTGTTTGGGTTAGGACTTGACCTAGTTGACTAATGTAGTTGACTAGAGTTGACCAAGGGTTGACTTTAGTCTAGATTTCATCTAACATCATGTGGAATGCATCGTAATGTTCAATTATTTCATTTTGGACATTTTGTGACCTGTGTTGCTCTATTTAGGACTCATCTACTCTGTCTGGACATATATATTCATCGAATACTCAGGATATCAGGCGAGTACATTCTCTGACTGTTTCATACTTGATAGGATTTACATTTACGTCCTAGATACTTTACTTGATGTTGTCATATTTTTAACACGGATTGGTACTATATGGATCCCTTCAGGAGATGTTATCCCCCTCGGGAGCATCGGATACATCATGTAATGTGTGTTTCACTTTCATCATGTATTCCTGTGCTTTTACCATTCATGTGCACTCTTGTGACTCATGTACTCTCATATTCACGGAGCCCCCATGTTTACATTCATGTGCACCCATTTATGGGCCTTCATGTGATATCATGTGCAATAATATAACCTGTCTGGATCCTTGTGTATTGATTGGGGTTCGAGAGAGTATAAATGGTCATGTGAACAATTCTAAAGTTGTGTAGTCATGTACAAACTTTTATGTTTATTATCAAGCCGTTCACATGTCTATCTTGTACTCTACATCACTAGTCACTGTTACTCTTTACTTATATTAGATAATTCTTTACAGTCATCTCTTTTACTTCGTATATTTTCCAGCGTTTCATGTATCTTACTCTATAGCATATTTACATATCCTGTCATATAACGAACTGTATGAGATATATTGTGCTCGCTCTCGTCCTGACTGGACCTGTTGAAAATATTACAGAGGACGAGGATGAGGCGTGTTATACCACCTACTACGGGGCAGCATTAGAGGACACCTGTGACTTGGACCTCCAGCAGGATCCATTACCTGCTGACGATACTCCCATAGTTTAGTTATCTTATTTCAGTTGTACCTCATCTTGGTATTTGTATTAGAGATTTTGTTATGATGTGGATTTGTGGAGTTGTTAGATGTTTATCTTAGACACTTTGGATTCTCTTTTTTATCGTATTTTATCTGTGGATTCTGTTGATATTCTTATCTATCTTATCGTACATCTTCCTTAGTTGTGATTGAGATTTGTACTTATATTATTCCTCCATTCGGAGAGTATAACTGTGCAATGTACCTTAAACTGTTAGATACATGTGACCTAGGACAGCGTTCTACAGGCAATACTGCAGCGTAGGCTGGACATACCCACTTCTTATGCTATTACACTAGGGTGTGGATCGTGATATCTCCTACGGACAAGATTGACTTGTCGAGGCAGTTTCAGAATCTGTACCAGGGCGGCTTGTCTGTTGAGGAGTACGCCGCAGAGTTTGGCCGTCTGAGCCGATATATGGAGTATATGGTTCGCGACCGAGAGATCAGAGTGAGCCGTTTCAGAGAGGGAATGATCTGGGATATCAAGATCCTTATCCCATCTTTCTATGCGACTTACACTGAGATCTTTGTGGAGGCCCGCAAGGTAAAGCGGGAGTGGGGCTTGAAACCCAAGAGGGACCGTGATCTGTTCTCGGAGGCTACTAGTAGCGTGGGGGCTGCTAAACGTCCTCAGCTACAGTATCAATATTTTTTGCAGCACCAGCAGCAGTTTCAGGCTAGGGCACCAGATCAGCAGGTACAGTACCATCAGCAGAGGCAGGTACAGAATGGCCAATATTACAACTTCTGTAAGAAGCCCGGACATATCTAGAAGGTTTGCAAGAAGAGGCTGGGGATGTGCCTCTATTGCGGTGAAGCGGGACATCAGAAGAGAGATTGTCCCGTGATCCCTCGTATTACTGGTGCAGCTCAGGGAGCACGGGCTAGGCCACCGGCGGTACCGCATCATGCCCCACACCAGCAGCAGGATATACCTCGTCAGGGTAGGGCTTTTGTGATGACTGCCGAGGAGACCCACCCTGCAGGCGATGGATTAGGAGGTTAGGTCTTGTTCCTTCCTTTTATCTGTTTCTTTCGACCCACTGATTGATGATTGTTTTCTTAGTACCTTTAGTTTGCATATGTGATGATCATGCTAGATAAATAGAACACCTTAATAAAGACTGCAATAACATAAAACTGTAGAGACTACAACCATGCATGTGTTCTGATTTCCTGGATTGCATGTTATATAACTTGGGATAAAATTTAGTAGACTTTGATTGTTGGAAGCTTGACCTAGAGAAGAGTACAACCATTTCAAATTTCGAGGATGAAATTTTTCTTAGTGGGGTAGGATTGTAACTGCCTGTTTTTAAAAATGAGAATAATTTTAAACTTTTGTAAAATAGATTATTTAATAGTAGGGTTAAATCATATTATTAATTTATTGGTGATTGTGATCATTTTAAATTAATTAAATTATTGTTTTATGATTTTATTCTTTGGCTAGTGTAACCTTAGAGCTGCTTAGCCTAGAGACTAACCATGACCATGGAGGCCTAACCCATGTGACTAGATTAGCTAATTACCTCTTTTTAGCATAAGGATATTTTGGTCATTTTGTGACTTTTGAATTATTTAGGATTTTAATTAATTGGTGAATTTTATATTATTTTAATAATATTTAAATTGATGAATTGTGACTTTTGTCATTTTTATATTTTAATATTTTAGGAATTTTTATATTTTAATATTGTATTTTTGGGTTTAATTTGATCAGGTTTGAGTTTTGGCTCATTTCGACCTGTGTTAGTGACCCGAATAGCTTAGACTCTAGTTGAGACCCAGAGTTTAGCTAGACATGGCCCATAAATTCTACTAATTAGTATAGTGCATTTAGACTAATCCCACATGACTTAATTGGCCCATTTGGTTATTTAAACTTGACCCTTATAGCCCCAAACTTCAACATAAGACAAAATTGACTCAAAGGGGCCTTGGAGGGCATTTTGGACATTTGCCAAATGCCCCCAAACACCTTAAATTTGGCCGGCAGCAAGGAGACCCCCTCTCCACTTCATTTTCTTCATATCTTGCTCTTCTTCTTCTCCTTTGAGAGTTCCTTCCCAAACCAAGCCAAAACCCTTTAATTTTAAGCCCAAAGTAAGTCAAATCTCTTCTATTTCTCTAGATCTCTCTCTTGTCTTGGTATAACCCTTGTTCATCTTTCATGTGTGAATTTTATCTAGGTAGAACCTAGCATGGAGGTGTTGGAAGCATAGATTTGGCTCTTGAACCTAGCATGGAGGGGTTGGAAGCAAAGATTTGGCTCTCGAGACAGGAATAATGGTGGTTAGGTGAAGTTGGTGGTGGTCGGGTGAGGCCGACGACGGAGGAGGCAGAGGAGGATGATCGGTTAGGGGGAGACAGAGGCTTAGGAGAGTGTGTGTGTATAATTAATAATTGTAATTGTTGTGTGATAATGAGTGCATGCTTGAGTGAATGGAAAATGCCCCATTACATAGTATTAGTGTGCTTGGGTGCCAAGAAAGTGCCATGGGCACTATATGTAATTTGTAAAAACAATGAGGGCAATAAAGTAATTTGGAGGGCGAATGGAATGTTCTAGGAATGTCCATGGCTTAGTTTGCCATGGACCACTAACCAATAATTAGTTAACTAATTAATTTTATTAGGAAAATATAATCATAGCCATGTGCCGTGGTTCGTGACTAAATCTAAATCCATGGGCTCTAGCCTAATTCATGGATTTAGCCACTTTAAATCATGGCTAACCAATTTAAATCAAACCATGACTAAATATATATTTGGCTTCCAAAAATAAAATAAATACTTTTGTAAATTTGAAAATTCCAGAAAATTTTGACAAAAATATTGAAATCAATTTAGAATGGCTGAGTGTTATTGAGCTCCGCAAACCCCAACCCATCTCGCATATACTCTGTTTCACATAAGAGAAAGTTTATAAGCAACAAAATTTTATTTTTGAATATCTCCCATCCTATCATGATTTCTCTACATCTATGCTCTATTCATCGAGTCGTCTTTGCACCGCCACTTCTTGTATATTCCTCTTGCTTTGTGCTAATCCTTTCAATTCCTCGATCCTTTGATTAGTCAAAAATCAACATAAAATAGAAAAAAAAAGTTATTTGTTTTCAAAATATATTTAATCCAGGTGTTATCATGTTGATATAACCGACCTTATCGTGAAACGTCCACGCCGAAAGGTACTAAACAATAGTCCCAACGTGTGAGAATTAATGGAACTTGAATTTGTCAATTGTGTACGATCAATTTGGCCCGTATTCGTCGATTTTAATTGTATCAACATTTTTTAAAAATATTATAATTATTTTTTACGTGCTCGTTAAATAGAGACGGAACTTGCATCATTGGATGTGCAATATCAAACTTGTCATACATGTAAGTTTGTCCAGTTCAACATATTGCTATTTTGTGGTCTACAAAATGATATAGGCTGGCACATTTGCTATTCTTCTAATGGATTTCATTTCTAAGAGCATCTATGAGTGTGCAAAGTCTTCTTATTGGCTCATTGATCTGGTCACACCTGATTTTCATAACTGAAAAAAACTACCATTCGATATACACAAATAATATACAGGTACGGTACTACTGTTGAACGACTGCTACCATGCTGCTACATTCGAACAGAGTCTTTGCAATGATAACTGCATCGCTGGTCAAGACATTTTTCTGTGTTATTATGTATTTTCCAATTTATTTAGTCAAAAAAAATGTACGGTTGAACGAGGTTGGCACCTGGATAAGCTATAAATTCCACTTACCAAATGTAACGTCCCAGTCCCAAAATACGTAGGACTAAGTACGTAGACATGCCAGCTGTATACATACGAAGTACAGGGTCTTGTATGTATACATAAGCTGTAAAGTGCAGTAATCCAAGACAAAACTAAATCTCATCCATAATGAAAAGAATAATAATATAAAATCAACTCGAATATTTATGATACAATCGTTGGGCGGAGACAAAGTCCACTACCAACTATCTCAATGAAAGAAATGTACAAGAATCGATCCATAAAATGACAAGATGAACCAAGCGCAATCGTCTTCGAAGGAATGGAGAAGACCATGGCCTTGGGTAGGATACCTGCAGAAGACATGAACACACACCTGGGGAAAACCAGGTCCTCAGACGGACGTAGCAAGATACAGGAAGAACAAGCTAATATGAACTGTCAGTATAATAATATATAAAAGACTATCCTAGACACAAATATGCAAAGGAGATTCTAACCGCCTAATGTACAATTTAGAGGACAACTTTCATGCGCATGGGTGGGATTTTAGGCTATGTGTACGTAACTGGCGTCCAGGAATCCGTATCCGTCCGTAACGTCTAAAACGTCAGAGGGCATCTGCAAATAAATCGCTACAGTTCCATCCGGAGACTGTGGTTTACCTGTTTAGATTCCCATACGCACTAGCGACTGTCCTCCTCCAATATATCCCATACTGTTCAAGTCATGTCCATGACTCGTCCAGTTTTGTAACTGCTTGAGTCTCTAAAATCCCAGTCATAGCAGTTACGATCATCTATCCGTCACACGACTTTAGAGAGGGTCAGTCCATAAGTCGTGCCCCTAGCAACATGTCTCCAACCGTGTAGTGTGTGTGTCATGGCCAAAGAAGATATAAGGATATCCCCCAACAAGAAGGTAGTCCGCTAAAACTAAGTTAACATGCATATAGTAAAATGACCAATAGAGTCGCTTGCACCCAAGTACGGCTTGGACGCGCAGTTTATAACAAAGGAAACTAACAATATGAAACAAAATAAATAATATAAAAAATAAATAATTTGACAGTTAATTACCAAGGTATACTTGCCTGGGTCCTGAGCACTGTGGTGACGAAGATCAGACAGGAATGTAGGTGGAACAACAGCTGCTGAGGAACTAAGGTCCAAACAACATCTCCGGATGTTGAAAATAGTCTATTATCTAATTATAATTAATACTGTACCTATTAGATTTATTTAATAAATTCTTAAGTTAGAATATGGCATAGGTTTTCATATCAGCTTTCCGAAAAACTAAACGGATCGCATTTTCGTTTTCGGAATCTTCCGAAATCACGAAAATATTAAAATATGTTTGTTTTTCGGACATCTAATACTCAAACAGTTTTACAAAAATATACAAAATAAATTTTGTCTATTAAAATATGTTTTTGGAAACCTTACCTCGATATGCTTCTTTTAAAAAAAACTGAAGGTGAAACGGAGTTCGGAGCTAGGAGATATCGTCGTTCCAAGTTGCTCTTGCTGCTAAAAAGCGGGGCTGAATTGTAATGACGAATTTTAGAGTTTTTATTAGACTAAAAATAATTTCGAATTATGGCTGATAGAAGGGGGATGTATTGGGTTTATATAAGTATTTATTTCAGATTTATCTCCTAAATTAGATAGAATTTGATTTAAATAAATTAGAGTTTGCTTTGTTAGGATAGGATATATATAGAGATGTTTTCCTAGTAGAAGTAGGATTAGTATTTATTTAAAACCCCCTTTAATTAATCTTCCTTTTAATTTAAATTATTTTAAAACCGATTCAATCCAAATCCAACTCAATTAAATCTAGATAATTTCAAATCCAAATTAAATATAGATGATTCCCATATTTAAATCAAACTTATTTAAATTAAATCAATAAAATCTAATCAAAGTTTAAATTACCACAATAAGTTCAAAATATCTTTTCTAAAAATAATAATAATAAATAATTTCAAAAATCCAAAAAAATATATGAATAAAAATTTGTACATCCATGCAAATAAGGTATTTACATAAAATATAGTTTTCTAAATTAATTTGAACTAGAAATAAAATAATCTTTTATAAAAGTAAAAGATAAAGGTTTTGGCAAATATCGTGAAATGTTCTTCTGATATGAAAATATTTGTTTATACTATGTATTGAAACAACATATGTATTCTATATTCATAAGAAAAACAATAATAAAATATTTGTATATGAATGAACAAATATCTCGTATTTACGTCTTTACGCATTCGCACTCGAGGTACGATACAAAAATAAAAATCAATACCAAAATAAATTAATAAAAAAAAAGTAAAAATTTAGGGGATTTACATCCTACCCAACTTACAAGAATTTTGTCCTCGAAATTAAAAATAAGTAGGGGGTTCGAGAAGGTACAAAGTTATATCGATCAAATCACGACGTTCAACACAAACATGCATTAGAAAATCGTGATCTCGATAACTATGGAAATAAATTACGAATTTAATTTAGGGAGTGAATGATGGTCACGATAATGAATCTAGGGTCAAGGGAAAGGACGAGTAACTCGAGATGGGGATATAGTTCCATTGGTTGGTCGGTGGCTAACTATCTTGGCAATAGATGGTGGGACAACTAAGGGGATATCAAGTACGAGCGTTTTGTCATTACAAAATAAGTGAAAGACAAAGACTATTAAGAGTGTGAAGAAGCTATTATTGAATACGAATACGTGGTCCAAAGGCGACATGAATAGTTCAAAAGAGAATTGCCAAGACAATCGTGGATGAGACTCTAGAGGCCAAGTTTAACTATATCTCCATCCATAAGTGCACTCGGTTGATCAGACCATCATACACCGGTTCTAATTAGACAATATGTTAGTGAGCGCGCGCTCAATAGCATAAGTCATGAACAAGCTCGATAGATGGATAAGCTTGCAAAACTAGTTTATAGTAGCAACATTAGTCAAGATGGTAAAAATATAGGCACATGAGATTATTATTGAAAGAGAGTAGAATTATTTCGAACTTCTTAAGGATCTAGGTACCTATGTAGTCATCCTACGGTCTACTTGTCTAAGACTTGGTTAAGGTCATAAGGATAGTTAGGTCGTAAGGCATTCTACCCAACTTACAAGAGTTAAACTAATAGTGTGATGGGACAATGGGTCAAGCAATCAAGATAAAGCACAAAGTTAAGTATTTAAGGAATTAAGTAGAACAAAATCACATATCGGATCGAAAGAATTGAGTCGAGGTTGAGTCCCTATCCTTGGTCGAAAAATATATCAATATCATGGTAAAGGTTATAGTCTAGTTTTTATGACCCGAAAGTCATATCATAAAAATAGAGTACCAATGGACGTATTTGAGTGGGACATAATATACCTACATGAAGGTGAGCTCGTCTAGGTCTTACATATAAAATTTGTTGGAAGGTAACAGCTGGTCTCGTGCTCCGAATATCAATGTCACGATAGGGGACACCAAATGATCAAAAATAGAAAGTGGTTGTTCATGAGGTGCTAATTAATACAAACAAAATAAAAAGGATCAAGTTAAAGCACGAAATAAAGATAATTAAGAAATCTAGTAGATCAAAGTAAAATAAGTTAGGGACAAGGTTTCTAGAGAGAACATAGTCTCCTAGATGGGGTATGATCAAGATACAGTTCTAATTATTTTTGAAATTCTCAAGCGATTAGACGTTCACGGTAAAAGGTCTAGACTGAGGGAAGGACAGGTAAGTCAAGATAGAGATAAAGTCACTTGGTTTGGTAGATGGCCAACTACACTTGAGTATATACAACTATCATGGTCATGAGTGATATGGCAATTAATGTGGACTACTCTACCTCATTAGGGCTATCTTGGTTGTCTACCATTATAAGTCTAACTTCTTGACCTCGAGCTTTCACAAAGTTTCTTAATAAGAATTTCTCAAAAAATAATCTACTAAATTTCTATTCATTCTACCTCGTCCAATCATAATCATAACTTAAAATGTAAATTCCTTTAATCAATAATTTTTCATACATCATTAGTAACTTTTCCCAAAAGCTGTAATAAAACTCAATATTCGAATAATCCTATCAGTCATCAAATCCCTTTTTTTAACTAAATTTCATAGCATATCATAACTTTAAAAAAATTCAAATAATCCTCGAGATAACTCTTATCATACAAGTCCAAATCTAAACTCAAAAAAAAAAAATTTAATACACTTATCAACCATAATCCTACGTATGATTTTTATTAAATTGATTTCATAAATCATACATACTTCCAAAAATCAAAATTTATTTTTTCCTTCTTTTTTTACCACGATATTTTTTTTGATATCCAATATCGAAACCTTCAACTCAAAATCTAAATAAATTTATAATCCTCAGTCATACGACACAAGTTAAAATCTAAAAATTTACCAAATTTTATCACTCGTCCTCAAAGTTTGGTCAATCGTAAAGTATACTGCAACATAAACATATTTAAGACCCCTTTCAATTCAAATTTATATCCCTCCAAAGATGTGTAGCTATAACTCAATTTAAATCATAAATATTTTCAAAAGATCTTCAATTTCAGAACTCAAAAATCAATTCAATTTGTTTTCTCAATTCTACTATCCTCTTGGGTATACCACTTAGTAGTAAAAAATTTAACAATCTTTTGAAGATGGTAATATTGCTACTATCCAACTTGAAATTAACTATTCCTTAAGGTTAAAAATGCCTTTATAACTCAAATAAGACCTCAATGCATATCAATTGTCCATGTAATCCATGTGTTTGACCTATGAGCATATACCAGTATAGTCATCTTCCTAACCGACATTAAAGGATAAGATTACGGTAGAAGGAGTTCTAGTAAGAGACGAATCAAGGAAGTTGCCTGAGAGATCGAAATGGAGTCAAGGGAGGAGATCAAGTAGGTGGATGAGATTCTAGACTCTAATCCTATATTGCAGGTCCGTTCGGTACAGTCATGTAACCGAAACGGCAAACTTGACCTGCATGGGCCACCACAAAAACATGTAACGCCCCAGTCCCAAAATATGTAGGACTAAGTACGTAGACATGCCAGCTGTATACATACGAAGTACAATGTCTTGTATGTATACATAAGCTGTAAAGTGCAGTAATCCAAGACAAAACTAAATCTCATCCACAATAAAAAAAATAATAATATAAAATCAACTCGAATATTTATGATACAATCGTTGGGCGGAGACAAAGTCCACTACCAACTATCTCAATAAAAGAAATGTACAAGAATCGATCCATAAAATGACAAGATGAACCAAGCGCAATCGTCTTCGAAGGAATGGAGAAGACCACGGCCTTGGCTAGGATACCTGTGGAAGACATGAACACACACCTGGGGAAAACCAGGTCCTCAGACGGACGTAGCATGATACAGGAAGAACAAGCTAATATGAACTGTCAGAATAATAATATATAAAAAACTATCCTAGACACAAATATGCAAAGGAGATTCTAACCGCCTAATGTGCAATTTAGAGGACAACTTTCATGCGCATGGGTGGAAATTTAGGCTATGTGTACGTAACTGGCGTCCAGTAATCCATATTCGTCCGTAACGTCTAAAACGTCAGAGGGCATCTGCAAATAAATCGCCACAGTTCCATCCGGAGACTGTGGTTTACCTGTTTGGATTCCCATACGCACTAGCGACTATCCTCCCCCAATATATCCCATACTGTTCAAGTCATGTCCATGGCTCGTCCAGTTTTGTAACTGCTTGAGTCTCTAAAACCTTAGTCATAGCAGTTACGATCATCTATCCGTCACACGACTTTAGAGAGGGTCAGTCCATAAGTCGTGCCCCTAGCAACATGTCTCCAACCGTGTAGTGTGTGTGTCATGGCCAAAGGAGATATAAGGATATCCCCCAACAAAAAGGTAGTCCGCTAAAACTAAGTTAACATGTATATAGTAAAACGACCAATAGAGTCGCTTGCACCCAAGTACGGCTCGGACGCGCAGTTTATAACAAAGGAAACTAACAATATGAAACAAAATAAATAATACAAAAAATAAATAATTTGAAAGTTAATTAGCAAGGTATACTTGCCTGGGTCCTGAGCACTGTGGTGGCGAAGATCAGACAGGAAAGTAGGTAGAACAACAGCTGCTGAGGTACTAAGGTCCAAACAACATCTCCGGATGCTGAAAATAGTCTATTATCTAATTATAATTAATACTGTACCTATTAGATTTATTTAATAAATTCTTCAGTTAGAATATGGCATAGGTTTTCGTATCAGGTTTCCGAAAAACTAAACGGATCACATTTTTGTTTCCGGAATCTCCCGAAATCACGAAAATATCAAAATATATTTGTTTTTCGGACATCTAATACTCAAACAGTTTTACAAAAATATACAGAATGAATTTTGTCTATTAAAATATGTTTTTGGAAACCTTACCTTGATACGCTTCTTTTAAAAAAAATAGGAGGCAAAACGGAGTTCGGAGCTAGGAGATATCGTCGTTCCAAGTTGCTCTTGTTGCTAAAAAGCGGGGCTGAATTGTAATGACGAATTTTAGAGTTTTTATTAGACTAAAAATAATTTCGAATTATGGCTGATAGAAGGGGGATGTATTGGGTTTATATAAGTATTTATTTCAGATTTATCTCCTAAATTGGATAGGATTTGATTTAAATAAATTAGAGTTTGTTTTGTTAGAATAGGATATAGATAAAGATGTTTTCCTAGTAGAAGTAGGATTAGTATTTATTTAAAACCCCCTTTAATTAATCTTCCTTTTAATTTAAATTATTTTAAAACCGATTCAATCTAAATCTAATCCAAATCCAACTCAATTAAATCTAGATAATTTCAAATCCAAATTAAATATAGATGATTCCCATATTTAAATCAAACTTATTTAAATTAAATCAATAAAATCTAATCAAAGTTTAAATTACTACAATAAGTTCAAAATATCTTTTCTAAAAATAATAATAATAAATAATTTCAAAAATCCAAAAATATATATGAATAAAAATTTGTACATCCATGCAAATAAGGTATTTACATAAAATATAGTTTTCTAAATTAATTTGAACTAGAAATAAAATAATCTTTTATAAAAGTAAAAGATAAAGGTTTTGGCAAATATCGTGAAATGTTCTTCTGATATGAAAATATTTGTTTATACTATGTATTGAAACAACATATGTATTCTATATTCATAAGAAAAACAATAATAAAATATTTGTATATGAATGAACAAATATCTCGTATTAACGTCTTTACGCATTCGCACTTGAGGTACGATACAAAAATAAAAATCAATACCAAAATAAATTAATAAAAAAAATAGTAAAAAATTAGGGGGTTTACACCAAAATAGCCTACACAATTTATTTCCTGATCAGTCCATTTATTAAACCCAGTTCACATATCGAATAGCCCATAAAACCTACAAAAATCCAAACCTATTCTTCATGATTCAAACTAGTATACAGGGTAATCGAACTCGGACCGAGTTCTGTCCGAACTCGGTCCCCCTGACGCAGTTCTAGAGGGATCGGGTCATCCTGTAGAACAGGCTCCAAATGTTTAAATTTTTGAACGTTGGACTACTGAACTATGCTCGAGTCTGTCTAAAAAATACTATAAATAGAGGAGAATTCTTTATTCTATTCACTCAATCATCTCTTCCCTTCTCTATTCATTCAAGTGTTTTCAAAGACCTTTTCACTTTCAAATTAGAGATTTACAACTCCTAGCCAAGTCGGTCACGGTTTCAGTTCAGTCTAGAAGTTTGGTCAAATTGTACAAAAGGCTTGAAAATATCTTAGTTTATATCATGTTCCTGAAGTCGGCAAGTCCTTCGGATTAAAGGCTTGCAAGTTGAAGTATTGCTTTTCGGATAAAAAGTACGTGTTGTAAGGAGCTATAAGCGCTTCGGATTTAAAGCTTGTATATCACGAGATAGTGGATTCAACATCGAGCTAGAGTACTCGAGACTGGACTAGTCCTCACAGAGAGAAACTAGTATAAACCTTGGTGTTTGTATTTACTTCTCTAAACTTATTTACATTACACATTTATTTAAATACTGTCACGACCAGCACCCACTTTTCGGGATACGAGTGCGTGTCCAAGCCAGCCTATGCCTCAGAGTCGATGGTAGAATGCTGTCACAGCCATGATGCTTAAAATCACATAAATAACATTTATTGCTCATTCACATTTCTAAATTTATTACAATATTTACAACATTTGTATTCAAAGAAAGTACAAGGTTCTACAATTAATGAAGATGATATCACATCTATCTAATTTCAAGATTTCTGCGTGCAAGTACACATGTATCTTCCAATGCTAAGTGAAGCCATATCTAACCTGAAAAATATTGGTTTCCAGTCAGGAATGGAACAAGCACACAAATTGACGGCAATGCAAAAATACAATAGAATTCACAAGACATGAAAATAACATACGTGAAATAAAACTGATGTCATGTTATGTCTAGAAAGAAAGTAGGTAACTCCACAACATGATGTATCAACTGGAGAAACATGTAACTAGGATGTCATGGCACGTGGTGAAGAAAACAAGAAAAACAAGTAAAAGACAACTATCTATGTGTTTGAAAATATCTTGTTCGACATGTGGACGGCTAAGGGGTAAATGTTTCTGGGTAGTCCACATGTGTACTAAGATATTTCCCCGCCCAGCTAGTACTCATGGAATCCAATCGCAAGCATGGTAAACATGTAAATGACAATCAAGAGGTATAAACAAATCCATGATACTAATCTGTATGACCACGTGTCATCAAGCAAGAGAGCATATGTATAAACATGAAATGGAAACTATACTATGAATTGAAAGCAATCAGAAAGTGCACTCGCCTGGGGTCCTTTGTTGGTGAAATCGATAATAATATTGTGTTCGGAATAGTGCAGTTAGCCTAGGGTCGATATGAAGTAGTCAGCATCACAAGAGATAGGAACGTATGACTAATTATGGTCAAAATAGAAATTGAAGGGGATTTCGTGTGTGTGTGTGTGTGTGTGTGTGTGTGTGTGTGTGTATTTTATTTTTTTTATATATATCTCTTCTGAAAATACTTATTATACTTGAAACTATTGTTTAGGAATGAATTAGGTAAGTACTTGAAACCTAAGAAATTGTTTCCAAATTACAATTTGAGTCAAACCATATTTACTAGTCAAAATATTTATATGTATATAAACTATTTAAAATTATTTAGAAAAATAATTATAAGCTTTATATAAACTTATTTGAGAAGAACACTAATAGATTAATTATTTTGAAATACATTAGAGCCCATTACGAAATATATATAATTTGTATCAATTCTATTAAAATATTTTTATACATAAATTGAAATATATGTATTTTAAAATATATAAGTCCAAATATTTTGTTATACCCAATATACTTTAATTTAGAAAATATATATATATAATTTGTAGATATTAACCCATAAATGGTAGTACAATACCAATAGTAAACAATTTAACCCTTTACCCCAACCATTTATATATACAAATAACTAAATCGAAACATAAAACTTGATTTTTATCAAACCAATGCCCAAACTATTTGTTTTAAAACCATAACTAAAACAAACTATTTAGCCCATGTATTGAATAGCCCAAAAGCCCAATGAACCAAAATCTAAAATATATATTTGTTATAATTTTTAGGAAAACAGTATACGTAAATTAACTGATTTTAACGGTATCAGATAATATAATAATGTATATACAAATTAAATACTGATATTGATAATAGTATATATATATACATATAAAGTACAATTCAATACCTATGTGTATATAGGCCTAACACAGCATATAGGCCTCTGGCCCATATTAAAACCCAACTCATTTATATTTCACTTAGACTAAAATCAACTTTTACTCTTTCTGAAAGAGTGTGAGAGAGAAGTGAATATGTGAGAGAGAATGGAGAAAAAGGGGGAGCTCACCGATATTGGGATCGACGCCGGCGATGCTCAGCGTGGCGGCGTCGCGGAAGACGAGACTGACACGGAGGCGCACGGCGGCATCGGTTGCAGACTCGCCGGAGATCGAGTCTCTGCGGTTGGCGGTGGCTGGCCGATCTCGTCGAGGTCGGACAGTGGCGTTCGGAGCTGAAGGTGTTGGGTGGGTCGGCGATGCGCTGGACGAGCGGGCACGAGGAGGCACACCGGAGGGAGCGGTAGGAGGATTCGTCGGGCGGAGCGGGCGAGATGGCTGCTCGTGGGTGCTTCACTAGCGGAGGATGCGACGCTCCGGCCGCGTGGTCTGAGCATCGGCACTGGAGGCTCGGGCGAACGCCGGTGGATTTGTACAGCCACGGCTGGAGGCTCGGGTTGGTGGCATCGGATCAGAGACGAAGCGGTGGATGAAGGTATGTGGCAGTGGTGCTATTCTCGTTGTTGTCGGTGGTGGTCTGGTCGTTTGGAGTGGTGGCGGCGATGAGTACAGGGAGGCAGATACGGTGGTGGTAGCTGACCGAGGTTCAGGCGGGGATGACCGGTGCTTGGCCGATGACTAGAGATAGTGACTGGGTCGATGCCCTGGACGGGGTATTTTCTGGTTGTGGGGTTGGACAGGAAGTCTGGGTCGGTATACGGATGGGGCGCGATGATGGTTATTGTAATATTGGAATAAGATAGAAATGACACGGACGCACGGGTCCGGACACGACGACGGATGGTTTTGGTAACGTAGAGGAACACGCGGATATACGGGCATCGTGATGGTGAAGGGAGGCTGGGTGGTTGGTGCTCGTGGGGGACGATAACGGTTGGCGATGGCGATGAACTTGCAGGAATACATACATATAAAGAACGAGAGAGAGAGAGAGAGAGAGAGAGAGAGAGAGATGAGGCCTGGCATAGATGTAGAAAGGGATTTCCATATATAGTACAGTAATAGGCTTTGAGGATCGATTAGGAATAGATAATGATACGTTTTTAAACATTTGTTTATTGGATAGACTAGGGTTTGCTATAGTTATGAGCAATAGTTAGATGAAAATTGATTGCACAATCAAGTGGAGATAGGCATAGGTTGAAGTAGATATGGCTAAAATAAATTCATAAATCCTTGATGGATAACTCCTCGCATAAACTTGAATAGGATTGGAATACGAAATTAATCTAATTGCAAACTCTATATGATTGCTATAATAATACAAATATTATTCTATGCATATCGCATGAATTCAATCCTAAATCAATAAATGATTTACAAAATTATTTAAATCTCTGTTTGATATTATTAAATAAATTAATTTATATATATTCAAACCCTAATAGTTTAAAATATAATCCATATTATCAAATACCAATTAAAACATATATTTTTTTTAAATTCAATCTTAAATGTTATCACCTGGTGATAGATCATATGTTTTCCATAAATCCAAAAATCCTAATGAATTAATTTAGCAACAGTCCTCCTTAAATATTTATTTAATAAAAATACTTATGTAATACAAATCCAAAGAAAATTCATTTCTAACACAATATAAATTCTTAAATAAACCAAAATAAATTAAATTAAATTTAAATTTAAATATTTTGGAAAGGGGTTTTATAAATCTATCCACCTTAGAAAAATTTCGTCCTCAAAATTTCAAAGGGCACGATACGACTAAAATTATACTTAAGAAACGAAAACTTCATTCGATATGATTAAGAACGATGATTGATATAATCAAGTGGATGTTATGATCAAATTGTTCTCGGGTACTTGTGAATAGAATAAAAAATAGTAAAAAGGAAAGAAAAGAAAAAATAATAAACAAAAGGAAATTGTGATTTGGCACGATCATATTTTTTTTGGTAAAAACGTCTAGTCGACGACCAAAATGCTTTGAGAACAATCAAGATTGAAATGGTTTGGTATGATTAATTACCTCGATTAACTATTTGGGCAACATTTATTTGGGCACGTCTGGAATGAGGGGTGAACTGACATGATCGAAATACATTTAAAAATAGTCTAGTCGTGACCAAGAGTCGTTAAGGACGATTCAAAACATAATTGTTTTAGCACGATTCGATTATATAGGCATGATCATAGAATCATATTATAGGTGTGATTATGAATCTAGTAGAATATTGTAATCGGTTCTAAATAATTACTAGGAAGAAGGAAATTAAATGACGATTCACGGATATAAAATATAAGAAATAAGGGAAGAATTACCAATTTAGGAGAATATGGCAATATGAAACAAGACATCAAATCAATTTGGAGAGCTAATAGTCATGTGCCAATAAAGATATATCATTTATGGTATTCGATAATCGAAGCCTATCCAAAGTCACTTTACCATGAATTTATGCCTCACTAGTGTACTTTTGGCTGCAATCAACTCTTGGTTTCACGACTCAAGTAAGGATACGATACCAAATACCTTATCACTCTATCTAATATTGACATAATAACTCAAAGATGAAATAGGACAATCAAGACAAAGTTTTAATGATATTCGATAACTCACGCTTACCTGAAATTATTTCAACTTAGGGGTCATGCCACGCCCGTGCGCTACTAGCTGCAATGAACCCGCAGTCTCGATAATTCAAATAAGTGACGATAGTGCGCTTAAATTGTCTTGCCATCGCAAGTCACCAAATTATTCCAACTATATCCCCAAGAATATCAAAAGAGTTTCAAAAATATCATACAAGTTGATAAAGATAGAAAAAGTGCAAGTATCTGTCATTGAAGTGAGGTATCAGTTTTTGTAATAGACGATTGAAAAGAAGAGAAAAAAATGACCGAAGACAAGAAAAATGTAAATTTTAATTTATATTTCTCTAATATTCAAGATCAAGGAAACGCGTATAAAGCACTATATATATATATATATATATATATATATATATATATATATATATATATATATATATATATATACACACAAGTATATGTGGATAGCCTAAATAAATTCCAAAATATCATTCTAAAAAAGGGTTATCTTATTTACAAGTAAAAATGTAAATAGCAATAATACATATATTAGATTCAATATACATTTATGGGAATTATTCACGAGGCTAAAAATGGAGTACCAATATACATACACATCTATATGTCCACATGGACGTCATTGGTCGCAATACATGACTACTGGGGCTTAAGTTGGGTTTAGGTCCAGTCCGGACTAAATTGGTACAACCAGATTTCCTAAATAATCATAATATTAAATAATTAATTAAATTATTTATAGAGGTCAGGTCACAACTTAGCCTGGTTTTCCTAGTTAGGATACACCTATGGCTCGACCTTCTCTACCATGGCTAGAACATTAATCAAGGCATACGACCACACTATCCGTGCCATAATTTCTAGTCATCTTGTACTCTAAATCTTAATCATGACTAAACCCTTCTATAATTATAAATAAATATTAATAAAATTCCAAAAATCATAATTTTTAAAAAAAATTATTTTAAAATTTTTGGAAAAAGGGGTTACGGTTAAGAATTGGATTCCAGGAAAGCCTAAGTTGATGAGTAAATAGTCTACCCACCTTATGTCCTATCGTCATATCAAACCATAATAGTGTATCTATGGAATTTCTCAAATTATCTAAATCTCAGTAAATCCCTACCTAAATTGCAGGGCCTATATAACAACCTTAACTACCCCACGGTAAATTATGTAAGGGACTCCTAGTCTTAGCCATTATCCTAAAATCAAATTAACCCTAACTTGTGAATGAGCATTTCTTTGTCGTAGGCTTGCAGTAGTATGACTAATATAAGTACTACCATAAGTTCGCACACTTTGTAAAAACTGACCTGCATGGGCCACCACAAAAACTTGTCACGACCCACACACGCTTTTCGGGATACGAGTGCGTGACCAAGCCAGCCTACGCCGCAGAGTCGGAGGTAGAACGCTGTCACAGCCATGGTGTTCAAAATTACATAAATAACATTTATTGCTCATTCACATTTCTAAATTTATTACAACATTTATAATATTTATATTCAAAAAAGTACAAGGTTCGATAATTAATGAAAATGATACCACATCTATCTAATTTCTAGGTTTCTGCCTGCAAGTACACCTATATCTTCCAATGCTAAGTGAAACCACAGCTAACCTGAAAAATATTGGTTTTCAGTCAGGAATGGAACAAGCACACAAACCGACGGCAATGCAAAAATACAATAGAATTCACAAGACATAAAAATAATATATGTGAAATGTTACTAGAAAGTAACTGATGTCATGGCATGTCTAGAAAGCAAATAGGTAACTCCACAACAAAATGTATCAACTGGAGAAACATGTAACTAGGATGTCATGGCAAGTGGTGAAGAAAACAAGTAAAAGACAACTATCTAT
Organism: Iris pallida; assembly: GCA_029216955.1. Taxonomy (NCBI): domain Eukaryota; kingdom Viridiplantae; phylum Streptophyta; class Magnoliopsida; order Asparagales; family Iridaceae; genus Iris; species Iris pallida. The sequence goes on along the minus strand of JANAVB010015550.1, from coordinate 68,854 downwards.
GTGTTTTGAAATATCTTGTTCGACATGTGGATTGCTAAGGGATAAATCCGGCACCCTGCACGTGAATTGTGTGACTGCTATCTGACAAGAATAGACATTTTGGGGATGTTTCTGGGTAGTCCACATGTGTAATAAGATATTTCTCCGCCCAGCTAGTACTCATGGGATCCATCGCAAGCATGGTAAACATGTAAATGACAGTCAAGTGGTATAAACAAATCCATGATACTAATCCGTGTGACCACGTGTCATCAAGCAAGAGAGCATATGTATAAACATGAAATAGAAACTACTATGAATCGGAATCATCCGAAAGTACACTTGCCGGGGGTCCTTTGTTAGTGAAACCGATAATACCATTGTGTTCGGAATAGTCCAGTTAGCCTAGGGTCGATATGAAGTAGTCAGCATCACAAGAGATAGGAACGTATGACTAATTATGGTCGAAATAGAAATTGAAGGGGATTTCGTGTGCGTGTGTATATTTTTTTCGTGTGTGTATATATTTTGTGTGTGTGTGTGTGTATATATATTTTGTGTGTGTGTGTGTGTGTGTGTGTGTGTGTGTGTGTGTGTGTGTGTGTATATATATATAACTTTTGAAAATACTTATTATACTTGAAAACTATCTTTTAGGAATAAATTATATAAGTACTTGAAACCTAAGAAATTGTTTCCAAAATACACTTTGAGTCAAACCATATTTACTAGTCAAAATATTTATATGTATATAAACTATTTAAAATCATTTAGAAAAATAATTATAAGCTTTATATAAACTTATTTGAGAAGATCACTAATAGATTAATTATATTGAAATACATTAGAGCCCATTACAAAATATCTATAATTTGTATCAATTCTATTAAAATATTTTCATACATAAATTGACATATATGTATTTTAAAATATATAAGTCCAAATATTTTGTTTTACCCAATATACTTTAATTTAGAAAATATATATATACTTTGTAGATATTAACCCATAAATGGTAGTACAATACCAATAGTAAACAATTTAACCCTTTACCCCAACCATTTATATATAAAAATAACTAAATAGAAACATAAAACTTAATTTTTATCAAACCAATGCCCAAACTATTTGTTTTAAAACCATAACTAATACAAACTATTTAGCCCATGTATTGAATAGCCCAAAAGCCCAACGAACCAAAATCCAAAATATACATTTGTTATAATTTTTAGGAAAATAGTATACGTAAATTAACTGATTTTAAAGGTATCAGATAATATAATAATGTATATACAAATTAAATACTGATATTGATAATAGTATATAAATATACATATAAATTATTGTTCAATACCTATGTGTATATAGGCCTAACACAGCCTATAGGCCTCTGGCCCATATTAAAACCCAACTAATTTATATTTCACTTTGCCCAAAATCAACTTTTACTCTTTCTGAAATAGTGTGAGAGAGAAATGAATATGTGAGAGAGAATAGAGAAAAAGGGGGAGCTCACCAACATTGGTATCGACGCCGGCGATGCTCAGTGCTGGCGACGTCACGGAAGGCGGGACTGACACGGAGGCTCGTCAGAGGTCAGCATTCCACGACGGCGTGGGTTGCAGACTCGCCGAAGATCGAGTCTCCGTGGTTGGCGGTGGCTAGCCGATCTCGTCGAGGTTGGACAGTGGCATACGGAGCTGAAGGTCTTGGGCGGGTCAACGATGCGCTGGACGAGTGGGCACGAGGAGGCACAGCGGAGGAAGCGGTAGGAGGCCTCGCCAGGCGGAGAGGGCGAGATAGCCGCTCACGGGTGCTTCACTAGTGGAGGATGAGGCGCTCCGACCACGTGGTCTGAGCACCAGTACTGGTAGCCCGGGCGAACGCCGGTGGACTGGTGCAGCCACGGCTGGAGGCTCGTGTTGGTGGCGTCAGATCAGAGACGAAGCGGTGGATGAAGGTATGTGGTGGTGGTTCTATTCTCTTTGTTGTCGGTGGAGGTCTGGTCGTTTGGAGTGGTGGCGGCGATGAGTACAGGGAGGCGGATACGGTGGTGGTAGCTGACAGAGGTTCAGGCGGGGATGACCGGTGCTTGGCCGATGACTAGAGATGGTGATTGGGTCGACGCCCTGGGCGGGGTATTTTCTGGTTGTAGGGTTGGACAGAAAGTTCTGGTCGGTGTACGAATGGGGCGCGATGATGGTTATTATAATATTTGAATAAGATGGAAATGACACGGACGTACGGGTCCGGATACGACGATGGTTGGTTTTTGGTAACGTGATGGAACACGCGGATATACGGACATCATGATGGTGAAGGGAGGCTAGGTGGTTGGTGCTCGTGGGGGACGACAACGGTTGGCGATGGCGATGAACTTGCAGGGATACATACATATAAAGAATGAGAGAGCGAGAGAAATGAAGGCCTGGCATAGATATAGAAAAGGATTTCCATATATAGTAGAGTAATAGGCTTTGAGGATCGGTTAGGAATAGATAATGATATGTTTTTAAACATTTGTTTAGTAGATAGACTAGGGTTTGCTATAGTTATGAGCAATAGTTAAATGAAAATTGATTGCACAATCAAGTGGAGATAGGCATGGGTTGAAGTAGATATGGCCAAAATAAATTCATAAATCCTTGATAGATAATTCTTCGCATAAACTTGAATAGGATTTGAATACGAAATTAATCTAATCGCAAACTATATACGATTGCTATAATAATACAAATATTATTCTATTCATATCGCATGAATTCAATCCTAAATCAATAAATGATTTACAAAATCATTTAAATCTCTGTTTGATATTATCAAATAAATTAATTTATATATATTTGAACCCTAATAGTTTAAAATATAATCCATATTATCAAATACTAATTAAAACATATTTTTATAAATTCAATCTTAAATGTTATCACCAGGTGATAGATCATATGTTTTCCATAAATCCAAAAATCCTAATGAATTAATTTAGCAACAGTCCTCCTTAAATATTTATTTAATAAAAATACTTATGTATTTATTTTATACAAATCCAAAGAAAATTCATTTCTAACACACTATAAATTCTTAAATAAACAAAAATAAATTAAAATAAATTAAATTTTAAATATTTTGGAAAGGGGGTTTACAAATACTGCTTACTTCATATTAGATTGTTACTGCCTTATAAATTTTTAGAGGTGATTTTTGTTTTGTTGAACGCATGCACTCTATTTGCTCTCCCTCTAGAGGTGCTCAACGGTCTACAATTGGTATTTGAGCAGGTTGTATTCAAATATAATACTCTATAGAGTATACATATGGCAGTTGTGAAATCTATATTCACCGGTGAAGGGCAGTCCACAACTATTTAATGGAACAAACTATACCTACTCGAGAACAGAATGAGTTTCTTCCTAAAATCTCTCGACTTTGATCTCTGGTCTATAGTCATAGACGGCTACAAAAAGCCACCTAGAATAGTGATTGATGGTAATCTTGTAGTCAAGCCACATGATACATGGATGTAGAAAAGACACAAGCTAGCCTTGACACAAGAGCGATCATTGTACTATTATATGCCATTGACAAGACTGAGTTTAATAGAGTATCTTTATGTGTGACATCATACAACATTTGGAAACTTCTTGAGGTAATTCGTGAAGGTACTTCACAATTGAATGTATCTAGGATAAATAGACTAACACAAGAGTATGAGTCTTTCAAGATGAAGCCAAATGAATCAGTCACTCAGATGTTTACATGTTTCCTTGACATTAGTAATCCTTTATCATCTCTTGGAAAGGGTTACTCAAATCACGAAAAGCTTTACAAAGTGCTCAGGGGACTAACAAAGAACTGGAACCCAAAGGCTACTACGATTATAGAAGGAAAGGATCTCACCACAAAATCGTTGGAGACACTCATGGGCAAACTAATGACTCATGAGCTAGACTTACAAGACTTGGAAGAATCTACTCCAAAAAAAATGTCTATCGCCTTCAAAGTTCATGCTAAAAGAGTTTCAAGCGAAGACACTGATGATGAAGATTCAGATGGTAAGAAACAAGCTCTTCTTGTAAAGAACTTCAAAAAATTCTTGAGATTTGAGAAATTAAACCGAAAGAAGAAAGATTATCAAGAAAGTAATGAAGAAGGGACTATCTGCTATGGTAGTAAGAAGACTGGACACATCAAGAAAGATTGTCTAGTGGCAAAGAAGACAAATCGATAAGAACGATCAAACATAAAGTCTTCGTCACATAAGTATGTTAATACCAACATCTAACATGAAAGTCAAGCCAGTTAATCAGAGGAAGAAGATAGACCCAACAGCTCTACGAATGTCATTTAATGGCATTCGATCCGGTAACAACCAATCCTCTTTATAATGACTTTACATTTAATGAACTTTCTGATACTTTTAGTGACTTGTTAGATGAACATAAGAAAGTCTTGGACAAATATAAGCAGTCTCAAAAAGAGATCAAAGCTTACACTATTGAAGTTGAAAGGTTGTCATCCCTATTGAAATATATATGAGAAACACCTTCCTCTAGTAACATGGATGAAAATATATCAGTTCTTAAGCTTAGCTTGCTTGATGTTCACAAAATGATTGAGAAAAGAGATCATGAATATGCAAAGATAAATGAGCTATATGAGTTAGAGAAGAAGAAATATAACATTGATGCAAAAAAGATTGATGCCATATCTATCAAATATGACGAGGCTTGTGCTTTCTCCAAAAAGTTAGAGGTAAAGTTGGAAAAATATATCATAAATGCTACTCGACCAAAGATCTGTCATATGACACATCATACACATAACATGACACGATCAAAGAAAGCACGTAAGCATAATATTTCACATAATCATGCATTTGTTTACAAGTATCCAAGGAAGACACACAAGCATCATGTCTATAACATGACAATGAGCATTAGCTCTCAAATTTCATGTACGTATTGTGGTTTACATGGACATATCTCTAAGTTTTGTAGAGTTAGAAAGCCAGTTGACATGAATATATATACATGGGTGCCTAAGAATAAAATTTTTGGACCCTTAAAGAAAGGGGTACCAAAGGTTACATCTACTCAATTTGTACGTGGGCCAACCCTCTCATGCTAAAAATAAATAGATTCTTGATAGCAGATGTTTGCGGCAATGACTGGTGATAAATTGTTGTTCGCTACGCTATCCATGAAGAAAGAATGATATGTCTCCTTCAGAAATAATTTGAGAGGTTATCTAATAGGTAACGGTATTATTGGTATGCCTCCTTACCCAGCCATTAAAGACGTTTGTATGGTCATAGAGTTAAAACATAACCTACGAAGTATAAGTCATCTTGCTGACAATGGCTATGGCATTAACTTCATGAAAGACAAATGCTCTATATATGATATGACTACAGGGGATTTAGTTTATAAAGGAATAAGGGAGGATAATATATATGTTTTATATTTGTTAAAGAGTACTAACAATGTAGATAAATGCCTATTAGCTAATAAAGATAAAATGTCACGACCCGCACCCACTTTTCGGATACAAAGCGTATCCAAGCCTAGCTACGTATCGAGCGGACTCCAGCCCGACTCGAGTACGTATAAGCTGTCAAGGTTATGGTATACTGCCAAATCATGGCAAACAAATCTATATCTCAATCCACAATAAGAAGAATAAACATGAATGAACACTATGGGTCGTGGTCTGCAGCCCACTTAGCATATATGTCCGATAAGACTCTAAAGGAAATAACAAGAGTCTAAAACAAAATCAAGAAACAGGATATCTCATGATAAGGTATGAAAGCACGAGCGGATAATAAACACACTAACGATACCTGAATCCCGCAAGAATCGTAAATCCTCCGCCATCCAGAACTACTAGCTAACTCCATGCAATCGCTAAACCTGAGGAGATCATCAGGTCCTCAGAGGACATAGCAAGATACATAATATACATGCCTATCTAACAGTTTTATCACGTACAAGGAAATAAACAAAAAAGAACAAGGACAAGACAAATGACTACGAACACAAACACAAATGCGAATACGAACACGAATACGAACACTAGAACAACTACGTATAAATGAACTACCGGATGAACGAAACACGATGATCAATTGAAGAAACCAAACCCTCGTCCCGAGTGTGGACTCACTGGTTTGAACTAAACACTAACCCTCGTCCCGAGTGTGGACTCTCTGGTCAGTACTAACCCTCATCCCGAGTGTGGACTCTCTGGTCAATACTAACCCTCGTCCCGAGTGTGGACTCTCTGGTCAGTACTAACCCTCGTCCCGAGTGTGGACTCTATGGTTAGTTCACGGCAAGGCACCCTCGTCCCGAGTGTAGACTCTCTGGTGCAAATACTACATCCTTGTCCCGTGTGTGGACTCTCTGATGTAAACACCTTCGTCCCGAGTGTGGACTCTCTGGTGTAAGTCAAGTCAAGTCTACACCCTCGTCCCGAGCGTGGACTCTCTGGTGCAATAATCGATATCCTAGTCCCTAGTGAGGACTCACGGATGTAAACAGATCAAGAAAACACCCTCGTCCCGTGTGTAGACTCTCTGGTGCCAAGAACAACAATGTCAAGGATTTAGCAGTTCACTTACACGTACTCGTTCTATGACACGACTCAAGCAAGGTACTGACGAGAACTCCAAATGTGAAACACAAGGCCAAAACATGAACATGGCTATAAACAATAAAATAACTCCATAAAATAACACAAAATGCACATGTCCATAAACAATCAAATAACTAAAAAAATGAAAGAAAATGCATGTAAGTAAAACTGTAGAGGAAGGCAAGGTATACTTGCCTGGAGGTTGCACGCAGATCCCACAAAAATAGTCAACTAGTGAACCAAATAAGTCCACATCTCACAACTGTCTCCGAAAGCTGAAACAAACATTGTCAACATTCTCAGAATAGTCAAATTAGCTAGAATTGCCTAACCTTAAGTCCAATTCTGGACACAGGGGCAAAACGGTAATTTCGGGCAAAAACGATGTTCGCCGTTGGACCCGCTTTGCACCAAAAAACGTGCCAGAGTCAATGGTCTCTAAAGTCGTCAAACTACATGTCTACAGATCCAGTTTTTCGATACGAACCCAACCGTATGTCCAAAGTTGGATTTTGGCGGGCCGTGCACAAAATCGCCCGTTGAATGGGACCATGGGGCCCGCAAAACGACGTCGGATTCAACTGTCTCAGAATTGGACCAAACTTGGCAAGCAGGACCAGAAAAATGATACGGTTCTGTTGGCACAAGTTTTGTCTCGATCTGACGAGCATGCACAAAGTAATTAGAGAATTTTCAAAGTGCACGATACGGTGAATTTCGACGGATATGCATCAAATTTGTCGCGCACACGCGACCAATTTGAATTCCGTCAAAGCCTACACAACCACGAAACCGTTACGCAAGTTTTGATGCTTTCGGTTCGCGACCACGTTGTCTGGATTGGCGTGACGCACGTCGTGTGGAACAATTTTCAAGTTTTGAAAACAGATTTTTGGAAAACTTTGGGATTCGATTTCTCGACGCTCAGTCGATAATTTCAAATTCTGCAAGAAGGGATTCGAAGCCCTACATGTTGTCTAAAAGTTTCTTCAAATAAATTTTCTAATAAGTCAATGGATTGATCGGGAATGATCCTTGAACAGGGGTTCTTGGACTGAAAATAGTGTTCTGTTTTCGACAAATTTTGGCCAATCTTCGTGTCACGCCCCGATTCGGGGAATCGCTCGCTTTGCTTCGATTCATGCCGAATCGATCGTCCTCGCTAAGGCGTGATGCCGTACAAGTCTGGAGTTGTACTTATACAAGGCTAGAACATGCACATTTATATCACTTTGTAACATTTTCAAATAAGCCACAGTTGCGAAAACATTGAGACACAATATAGGAAGAAGAAATACTCATTTTATTCATAATTGTAGTCAGAATACAACTCTTCTCGATAATATTTGAAATGCCATTTCGGCTACATTGATTCATGAAAAGAAGTACAACTGATAGGCTGCCATGAAATAATTTCCCATTCCATACATCATGCCCCTTTAGTACTTTGAAATATAAGCAGCTATCTTTGAAATCTCCGCTATACTTTGTGCGTCTTTAGGGAAAAACAACTTGAAAGGAAATAGCAGTTCAGAAAGCTTTAGTTGCGAGGTGCGCCCGAGCCTTCTCCAGTACCTGTGGAGGAGGGGTCAGCACATTATAACAATGCGCTGGTGAGCCCCGTTGGCCCACTCAGCTAAACCAATATTTTATTAATGACAAGCATTTCAAAGATATGAACTTATTAGGGACAGGCAACATTCAGAGTAATTCACAATAAATGCAACACGGAATAAACCATGTTTACTTTACCATTGGCCGAATCCAGCTTTCCTGCATAAAATACAGGATAATAATAATATACTTACCGCCCCTGCATAAAATAATCATTAGCATGCATCCTGACTACATGGCCACTGGCGCTGTTAAACCATATGGACATCTCTTTGCCTTATAGGACTTCAAGGTAATGCAATGACTCCAAAGTAGGTAGCTAGCCCCTAAGGATGCCTCACAATACCCGTGCTCCCATTAGCACGCCAATGCTTCCTCCTAGACCGAATCGGTCCCGGTGCCCCGGTACCGATTCGAGAAAACATACCACCAAACCTTGTGCACAAGTTGTCCATGACCATGCGAATGCGTGATCGACTCGATAAGCAAATAGTGCATGGTAGTTTTGAAAGTAAATAGACAACTTGTTCATTTCGCAGCATTTTATCATCATTCTAGACATCAATTCAATGTTCAATGGACAAGCATAATCTCAATTGTTGTTAACAGTGTAATCGATTCATTTCAATGTTCAAGGGACTAGCATTCATTTCAATGTTCTATGAACTAGCATTCATTTCAATGTTCAATGTTCAATCTCTAGCTTCTTAGTGGTATTGACTTGTGGCATTTAGCAACTTGATATCGATCAACGGATGTTGCAAGACAATTATTTAGTTGGCATGAAGGAATAGCGAGAGGGACAATACCACCATAGAGATCCACACTCACCAAGTTAGAGAATCGTCGAGAGAGAGAGGAACACTTACACGCTTAGCCTTCCGTCACGCGTCAGTCTGCATTGGCACCAAAAGATTGGTTAATAATCCGTCTCGTTGTGTTCTCTTCTCTCAGAATTCTTAAGAATGAATGCTATACAATCGATGAAAACGGACAAGAATCAAATCATCGAAAATCATTCAGAAAAGCATCCATCAAAATCAAGCAGCAAAACCAGCAGCAAAACCAGCAGCAAAACATCCAGAGAAAACTCTTGGATGCATTTCAAGAGAAACCAATCCATTAGTTGGAAAGGTTCTTATGCACTTGTCCGTGATCGATTCGGTGCCGACGGTAAGTTTCCCCAATACTCGGTTCCGACCGAGTTAGCCAAGCCACAAGCCTTACATAGTGAACCGCTAGGAGCGGGACACTACATAATATACCACTAAGAAAAAGTTTCGTCCTCGAAACTTAAAGCAAAAGTCCTACCTCAAAATTATCAAACAGCGAGGGGTATTTCACCCGCATCTCTTCCTCTAATTCCTATGTCGACTCCTCTATAGCATGGTTCCGCCATAGCACGTTGACCAGGGATACTGTCCGATTCCGTAAAACTTTCTCTTTCCTGCCTAAAATTTGGACAGGCTCTTCAGTGTAGGATAGGTCAGCGCTCAGCTGCAGCTGATCGAAGTTCACTACATGGCTTGGATCATGAACGTACTTCCGTAGTTGGGATACATGGAAGACATCGTGCACATCAGCCAAGGCCGGAGGTAGTGCAAGTCGATAAGCCACTGAGGCTACCTTCTCTAAAATCTCGAATGGTCCGACGAATCTCGGGCTTAGCTTTCCTTTCATCCCAAACCGCATCACACCTCACATGGGTGTGACCTTCAAGAAGACATGATCGCCTGCTGTGAATTCCAAAGGTCGTCGATGTACGTCTGCATAACTCTTCTGTCGACTTTGAGCAACTCTAAGTCTTTCTCGAATTAAGCAAACTTTCTCGACGGCCTGCTCCACAAGTTTCGGTCCAAGCACTTGCCGTTCACCTACTTCATCCCAACATACCGGTGATCGACATTTCCGTCCATATAAGGCTTCGTACGGGGCCATTTGAATACTTGCCTGATAACTGTTGTTATAGGCAAATTCTGCTAATGCGAGATGTGTGTCCCAATTTGTCTTCGAATCGAGCACGCACAATCTCAACATATCTTCAAGAATCTGGTTTATTCTCTCTGTCTGACCATCAGTCTGCGGATGGTAAGCCGTACCGAAGTTCAACTTTGTGCCCATAGCCGAGTGCAGACTTATCCAAAATCGCGACAAGAATCTTTCGTCTCTATCCGATACTATAGAAACTGGCACCCCATGTAATCGAACAATTTCATTTAAGTAAATCTGAGCCAACCGTTCTACTCCCCATGTAACTTTTATTGGAATGAAATGTGCTGACTTGGTTAATCTATCCACGATAACCCAAATCGCATCATTTCCCTTCTGAGTTCTTAGCAATCCGACTATAAAATCTATACAGATATTATCCCACTTCCACAGTGGAATAGCCAAATTTTGTAATTCTTTGCCTGGCCGTTGGTGTTCGGCCTTCACACGCTGACAATCCATGCATTGTGACACAAATAGCGCCACATCCTTCTTCATACCATGCCACCAAAAAGTTGAGCGTAGATCTTTATACATTTTCGTGCCTCCCGGATGCAAGGAATACTTTGCAAAATGAGCCTCGGTCAGTATTTCCTTCCTGATATCCTCGTCCTTAGGCACGCACAATCTTCCCTTGACACGAATAGTATCATCTTCAACGGTAAAGTCTGACGCCTTTCCTGCTAGAATCAACTCGCGTATCTTCTGCAGAAATGGGTCATCCTTCTGAGCAATCTTAATCCTTCCCTGGAGACTCGGCTCAAGTTGTAACTGAGCCAACTGCACATTCTGCGGACGAATCCTGAACTCGATGCCCATCTCTTCAAGATCTCGTAGTACCTCTTTTGCTACTGTTAGGGACCCAACAAATTTCTGACTCAAGGCATCAGCTACCACGTTTCCTTTACCCGACGTAAAAGAGATTGTTAGGTCATAGTCCTTGATCAATTCTAATCAACGCCGATGCCTCAAATTCAATTCTTTCTGTGTGAATATATATTTTAGGCTCTTGTGATCCGCGAAGATCTCGCAGGACACACCATAGAGATAGTGTCACCACAATTTCAACGCAAACACAATCGCCGCCAGTTCCAGATCATGTGTTGGGTAATTCTTCTCATGTTGTTTGAGTTGTCTCGATGCATAAGATATTGTCTTCCCACGTTGCATAAGAACACATCCCAAACCAAGTCCCGACGCGTCACTGTAGATCTGAAATCCCTCGGAGCCTTCCGGAAGTGCTAAAATTGGAGCCGTGACGAGCCGCTGCTTGAGTTCTTGGAAACTACTCACACAGTCGTCCGTCCACTTAAATACTACTCCCTTCTGAGTCAGGCGAGTCAAAGGCGAGGCGATTCTCGAGAAGTCTTTCACAAATCTACGGTAGTACCCGGCTAAACCAAGAAAACTTCGTATTTCACTAGCTGATGCAGGCTGCTTCCGGTCCACAACTGCCTCAATCTTCTTTGGGTCGACGGCAACACCTTCTGTCGAAACAACATGTCCTAGGAACGACACGCTGTCCATCCAAAACTCGTACTTGCTTAACTTTGCATAGAGCTGGTTGTCCCGCAACGTCTGAAGTACTTCTCTCAAGTGCTCGACATGAGTCTTCCTATCCTTTGAGTAGATCAAGATGTCATCAATGAATACAACAACAAACTTGTCTAAAAACGGTCGAAACACTCTATTCATTAAATCCATAAAGGCTGCTGGAGCATTAGTCAAGCCGAATGGCATGACCAAAAACTCATAGTGTCCGTATCTCGTACGGAATGCTGACTTAGGAACATCTTCGGGTCTGATCTTCAACTGATGGTATCCTGAACGAAGATCAATTTTTAAACACGGTCGCCCCTTATAGCTGATCGAATAGATCATCTATCCTTGGCAAAGGATACTTGTTACGGATGGTTGCCTTATTCAGTTCTCTGTAATCGATGCATAGCCGCATCGTTCCATCCTTCTTCTTTACAAACAGCACTGGAGCTCCCCATAGAGATACACTTGGGCGAATGTATCCCCGATCTAATAATTCTTGTAGCTGCACCTTTAGTTCCTTCAATTCTGCCGGAGCCATCCTGTACGGCGCCTTGGATATCGGACGAGTATTCGGAAATGTGTCAATTGTGAATTCAATTTCTCTATCCGGCGGCATCCCAGGTATCTCGTCCGGAAACACATCGAAAAACTCTGCCACAATTTCGGTCTGATTTGAGCCCACACTCTTCATTCGAGTGTCTTGGACAGAAGCGAGAAAGCCTTCACACCGAGAGTACAACATGTGCCTTGCTGTAACTGCTGATATGACCATGGGTCCTTGGAACACCGAGCCGCACGAGTAAGAAAACTCTGTTTCTCCAGGTAGGCAAAACACAACTCTCTTATCCGTACAGTCGATCGTTGCATGACAGGCGCTGAGCCAGTCCATTCCCAATATGATATCGTACTCTTTGATGTCGAGTACAATTGCGTCCAAAGATAAAGTCTTCCCTCTAATCTTAATGTAGCCGTCCTTACAAATCAAAGTTGCAGGCATATCTACTCCCGAAGGAGGACTAACACACAAAGCTGTCTTTAATTGAGTCATACAAAATTTATTTTCCGTTGCAAAATCAGAAGAGATAAAGCAATGAGTAGCACCAGAATCAAAAAGTACTCTTGCAGGTATGCCTTTGTACAGCAACATACCTGTTATAACATTCTCTGCGGTCTGGGCCTCTGCCTGAGTCAAGGCATAAACCCTTGCTTGGCCACTTTGTTGATTCGGTGCATTTCCAGTTGGAGCTGGCAAGGCTGGTGGCGCTTGGCCACGATGCTGGTTGTTATGTTGGCCCCGGTTCTGGTTGTTATTATGCCCACGATAATGACTATTGTTATTCCCACGAGGAGGATACTGGTTCTCTCCCTTAGTTCTGCATTCAAATGCCTTGTGATTCATTCCCCCACATTTGTAACACAAACCGACGCGACAATCCTCGCGACGATGACCAATTCGATTGCACATGTTGCAACGCAGTTCCTGATACGGTCCTTTGTTATTGCCCGTATTCGGATGCTTAGGCGCGTCATTTCTTCCTGCAGACCAAGGTCGTTTCTGATTGTTGAGTCCTTGGTTGCTCTGCGTTGTCCCACGACTACCCGGTTGATGAAATCTCTCCATTTCGAGAGCTGTCTCGTATGCCTCCCGGTAAGACGTACATTTTCGACTTAGAACATCCCGCTCCTGGCCTTCATTCAAGCCTTGCACAAATCTTCCTTGCTTAGTATTGTCATTCGGTACCATGTACCCAGCGAATGCGACTCTCTTCAAAAACTCTGTCTCGTAGTCAAGCACTGACATACTGCCCTGTCGAAGTGCAATGAACTCATTCTCTTTTTGTTGACGGACGGCAGGTGGAATGAATTGGATAATGAAAGCCTGCTTGAAGGTCTCCCAAGACATCTTCATATCCTGACTATTTCTGCAAAGTGCCTGTCTCTGCAAAATCCACCATTCCTGGGCCTTGAGGCGAAGTTGTACAGCGGCACACTCCACTCTCTTACTGCCCTGAATCTCTAACATTCGGAAATAGCCCTCCAGTGTGTTCAAGAAGCCTATCACCTCATCTGGCTCCTCTTTTCTATTAAATTCAGGCGGGTCGCAACTTTTAAATTCAGAGAACTTGAAGCTCGTTCTCTTCCGTGTCGGTGTCTCAGCTTTCTCTGCCGTCACTTCCACGGTCTCGGTTGTTGCGGCCTTTGCAGAAACATTAGAATCGGCCGTCAACTTGGTGACAATCTGAGTCAGACTATCAACTTGCTTTTGTTGAGCATCCAGCTGCTCCTGAAACTGATACTGAAGCTGCTCCTGAAGCGCGCGATGTTGAGCTTCGCTCTGCTTCCTCTGAGCCTCCATTTGCTTAATCAGTTTCTCAATCGGGTCCGACGATGAGTTCGTCTTTGAGCTATCACCCTTAGTCATTCTACAACAAAGAAATAATTCCATTAGCACTCATAAAATATTTATGGGCTTACTGTATGGAATATTATTTCATGCAAGCGCTATTGACACCATCAATCGAGAAAATTTGCATCAAGACTTCCTTTTTGAAACTTTTATTTTTGAAATCCGAGGAAGTGAAACCGTGCTTTGATACCAACTTGTCATGCCCCGATTCGGGGAATCGCTCGCTTTGCTTCGATTCACGCCGAATCGATCGTCCTCGCTAAGGCGTGATGCCGTACAAGTCTGGAGTTGCACTTGTACAAGGCTAGAACATGCACATTTATATCACTTTGTAACATTTTCAAATAAGCCACAGTTGCAGAAACATTGAGACACAATATAGGAAGAAGAAATACTTATTTTATTCATAATTGTAGTCAGAATACAACTTTTCTCGATAATATTTGAAATGCCATTTCGGCTACATTGATTCATGAAAAGAAGTACAACTGATAGGCTGCCATGAAATAATTTCCCGTTCCATACATCATGCCCCTTTAGTACTTTGAAATATAAGCAGCTATCTTTGAAATCTTCGCAATACTTTGTGCGTCTTTAGGGAAAAACAACTTGAAAGGAAACAGCAGTTCAGAAAGCTTTAGTTGCGAGGTGCGCCCGAGCCTTCTCCAGTACCTGTGGAGGAGGGGTCAGCACATTATAACAATGCGCTGGTGAGCCCCGTTGGCCCACTCAGCTAAACCAACATTTTATTAATGATAAGCATTTTAAAGATATGAACTTATTAGGGACAGGCAACATTCAGAGTAATTCACAATAAATGCAACATAGAATAAACCATGTTTACTTTACCATTGGCCGAATCCAGCTTTCCTGTATAAAATACAGGATAATAATAATATACTTACCGCCCCTGCATAAAATAATCATTAGCATGCATCTTGACTACATGGCCACTGGCGCTGTTAAACCATATGGACATCTCTTTGCCTTATAGGACTTCAAGGTAATGCAATGACTCCAAAGTAGGTAGCTAGCCCCTAAGGATGCCTCACAATACCCGTGCTCCCATTAGCACGCCAATGCTTCCTCCTAGGCCGAATCGGTCCCGGTGCCCCAGTACCGATTCGAGGAAACACACCACCAAACCTTGTGCACAAGTTGTCCATGACCATACGAATGCGTGATCGACTCGATAAGCAAATAGTGCATGGTAGTTTTGAAAGTAAATAGACAACTTGTTCATTTCGCAGCATTTCATCATCATTCTAGGCATCAATTCAATATCAATTCAATGTTCAGTGGACAAGCATAATCTCAATTGTTGTTAACAGTGTAATCGATTCATTTCAATGTTCAAGGGACTAGCATTTATTTCAATATTCTATGAACTAGCATTCATTTCAATATTCAATGTTCAATCTCTAGCTTCTTAGTGGTATTGACTTGTGGCATTTAGCAACTTGATATCGATCAACGGATGTTGCATGACAATTATTTAGTTGGCATGAAGGAATAGCGAGAGGGACAATACCACCACAGAGATCCACACTCACCAAGTTAGAGAATCGTCGAGAGAGAGAGGAACACTTGCACACTTAGCCTTCCGTCACGCATCAGTCTGCATTGGCACCAAAAGATTGGTTAATAATCCGTCTCGTTGTGTTCTCTTCTCTCAGAATTCTCAAGAATGAATGCTATGCAATCGATGAAAACGGGCAACAATCAAATCATCGAAAATCATTCAAAAAAGCATCCATCAAAATTAAGCAGCAAAACCAGCAGCAAAACATCCAGAGAAAACTCTTGGACGCATTTCAAGAGAAACCAATCCATTAGTTGGAAAGGTTCTTATGCACTTGTCCGTGATCGATTCGGTGCCGACGGTAAGTTTCCCCAATACTCGGTTCCGACCGAGTTAGCCAAGCCACAAGCCTTATATAGTGAACTGCTAGGAGCGGGACACTACACTTCGGACTCGTTTTACGAGGTACATAACGCAAAATAAATCAAAATATTTGAAGGATGTCGGAGTTGGTTATATCAAGATCGTACCGGAGCTGGTGGATCGCAAAACGATCGAGCGATCGTCGAGGGATCACATCGTGAACTCAGCATCTTCACGCTACTGCTGTTGCTGTTCGCTGCTCTAATACGCGCGCCCGCGCGCGCGTAGCCGGCCTCCGGCTAGCGCGACGGTGGCGTCGGCGGTGCGTTGGTGCGTGCGGGGTCGCCCAGTGGAGGATGGTCGACAGGCGTGGGTTAGGGTTTTGATTCTCTCGACTATCTCTCTCTCTACGTTATATATTATCGGGGGGTCGGGGCTCTCGGGTTTCTGCTCGGGTTGTAGGGATTCTGTGGGTTCTCATTTTTTTGTTTTGGAGCATTGGGGTGGGCTCAGCCCGAGGCTGGCCTTGGGGTTGGTTGGGGAAACGGGTGGGCCGGCCTAGCTTTGGCTGGGCCGGGATTTATGTCTACTGTTGCTGTTGTTTGTTATTCTTTTTTCTCTTTCTTTTTCTCTTATATATATATATCTATATCTATATATATATATATATATATATATATATATATATATATATATATATATATATATATATATATATACACACATATACATAAATACATAATATATATTTATATATATAAATACATGAATACACATAGATACTTATATATATATATACACACATATAATATGTATATATAAACACACATTTAATATATATATATCTATTATATATATATATATATATAAAGATACACTTATTTAAATTAATAATAAAGGATTTATTTACTGCATAAATAATAACCTTCGTATTAATTAAACTCCAAAATCGAAAATATAAACCAATAGTGGTTTTGGTGAACCTAACCGGTATACTATTTATCTGGCTCAGAAAATCATATAATTATTAAAACTCTATTTAATAATAATAATACCAATTTTGTACAAATAATCAAATATCTAGAAAATATACGTCAAGTCCTAATTTAATTAAGAAATATTATACGCACATAAAATATCCCTACATGGTCTGTCTTTGGATGCACTGTATCACTACCAAGGCTTGTGCTTGGCTTAGGTTCAATCTGAACTGGTTTGGTACGACCGGTCTCCCTAAAACTCCATAATATAATTAATTAATAAACAAAACTTTGGTAGGGGTTAAGTCGCAACTTGGCCTGGTTTTCCTAGTTAGGACACTCCTATAGCTTTGTATTCCCCTACCATGGCTAAACACTAGTCAAAGCACGCCACTACACTATCCGTACCACGATTTTTAGTCACCTTGTACTCCAAATCTTAACCATGGTTAAAGTCACCTACCGTAATAATTAGCTAAAAGATTATTCATAAAATCTAAAAATTGTCATTTAATAAAAAAAATAATTCAACAATTTCCGGGAAGGGGAGTTACAAATCTATCCACCTTAAAAATAATTTCGTCCTCGAAATTCTAATTCATAAATATGCCTTAAAATCAAAGTCTACCTTAATCTCCTCAAATTTAATTTCTCCAAAATATTTTATGACCTTTTCTAGTCATTTTATAACTTCGAATACTTGGAAACTTCTACCCACCTTTGGTCACACTACTCCTCAAAACACGGTCACTAAAATCTTATGGTCTTCTAACTAGTTGCTACCAATTCTATCGACAGATATCTAGGCATATGACATCTATAATCCCTTATATCTATAAACAACCAGGCATGCAATAGTCAAGCAATATTATACTATAATGAAGAATTCCTGATGAACTCTAGACAGCACGATCATTCGTCACCCCGGAATAGGAAGTGACGCGAATCAATGGTACGGAAAGCAAGGGAGTATAATCGAGAGCAAATATGGAACTTTCAAGGACGTAGAGAATTTTTAGAAGAATTTTCAAGACAGAGTGGATTGAGATTTCTAAGGTTCAGTCAAGTTCGCAGGCTCGTACCAGTACAGTTACGTAACCGGTACGATATGCTCTGACCTGCATGGGCCACCAAAAAAACTTGTCACCATCCGCACCCGCTTTTCGGATACGAAGCGTGTCCAAGCCTAGCTACGTATCGAGCGGACTCCAGCCCGACTCGAGTACGTATAAGCTGTCAAGGTTATGGTATACTGCCAAATCATGGCAAACAAATCTATATCTCAATCCACAATAAGAAGAATAAACATGAATGAACACTATGGGTCGTGGTCTGCAGCCCACTTAGCATATATGTCCGATAAGACTCTAAAGGAAATAACAAGAGTCTAAAACAAAATCAAGAAACAGGATATCTCATGATAAGGTATGAAAGCACAAGCGGATAATAAACACACTAACGATACCTGAATCCCGCAAGAATCGCAAATCCTCTGCCATCCAGAACTACTAGCTAACTCCATGCAATCGCTAAACCTGAGGAGATCATCAGGTCCTCAGAGGACATAGCAAGATACATAATATACATGCCTATCTAACAGTTTTATCATACGCAAGGAAATAAACAAGAAAGAACAAGGACAAGACAAATGACTATGAACACAAACACGAACGTGAATACGAACACGAATACGAACACTAGAACAACTACGTATAAATGAACTACCGGATGAACGAAACACGATGATCAATGAAAGAAACCAAACCCTCGTCCCGAGTGTGGACTCACTGGTTTGAACTAAACACTAACCCTCGTCCCGAGTGTGGACTCTCTGGTCAGTACTAACCCTCGTCCCGAGTGTGGACTCTCTGGTCAATACTAACCCTCGTCCCGAGTGTGGCCTCTCTGGTCAGTACTAACCTTCGTCCCGAGTGTGGACTCTCTGGTTAGTTCACGGCAAGGCACCCTCGTCCCGAGTGTGGACTCTCTGGTGCAAATACTACATCCTCGTCCCGTGTGTGGACTCTCTGATGTAAACACCCTCATCCCGAGTGTGGACTCTCTGGTGTAAGTCAAGTCAAGTCTACACCCTCGTCCCGAGCGTGGACTCTCTAGTGCAATAATCGACATCCTAGTCCCTAGTGTGGACTCACGGATGTAAACAGATCAAGAAAACACCCTCATCCCGTGTGTGGACTCTCTGGTGCCAAGGACAACAATGTCAAGGATTTAGTAGTTCACTTACATGTACTCGTTCTATGACACGACTCAAGCAAGGTACTGACGAGAACTACAAATATGAAACATAAGGCCAAAATATGAACATGGCTATAAACAATAAAACAACTCCACAAAATAACACGAAATGCACATGTCCATAAACAATCAAATAACTGAAAAAATGAAAGAAAATGCATGTAAGTAAAACTGTAGAGGAAGGCAAGGTATACTTGCCTGGAGGTTGCACGCAGATCCCACAAAAAATAGTCAACTAGTGAGCCAAATAAGTCCACATCTCACAACTGTCTTCGAAAGCTGAAACAAATATTGCCAACATTCTCAGAATAGTCAAATTAGCTAGAATTGCCTAACCTTAAGTCCAATTCTGGACACAGGGGCAAAACGGTAATTTTGGGCAAAAACGATGTCCGCCGTTGGACCCGCTTTGCACCGAAAAATGTGCCAGAGTCAATGGTCTCTAAAGTCGTCAAACTACATATCTACGGATCCAGTTTTTCGATACGAACCCAACCGTATGTCCAAAGTTGGATTTTGGCGGGCCGTGCACAAAATCGCCCGTTGAGTGGGACCGTAGGGCCCGTAAAACGACGTCGGATTCAACTGTCTCAGAATTAGACCAAACTTGGCATGAAGGACCAGTAAAATTTTACGGTTCTGTTGGCACAAGTTTCATCTCGATCTGACGTATACGCATCAAATTCGTCGCGCATACGCGACCAATTTGAATTCTGTCAAAGCCCACATGACCACGAAACCGTTACGCATCTTTCGATGCTTTCGGTTCGCGATCACGTCGTCCGGATTGGCGTGACGCACGTCGTGTAGAACAATTTTCAACTTTTGAAAACAGATTTTTGGAAAACTTTGGGATTCGATTTCTCGACGCTCAGTCGATGATTTCAAATTCTGCAAGAAGGGATTCGAAGCCCTACATGTTTCTAAAAGTCTCTTCAAATAAATTTTCTAATAAGTCACTGGATTGATCGGGAACGATCCTTGAACAGGGGTTCTTGGACTAAAAATAGTGTTCTGTTTCGGACATATTTTTGCCAATCTTCGGACTCGTTTTACGAGGTACATAACGCAAAATAAATCAAAATATTTGAAGGGTGTCGGAGTTGGTTATATCGAGATCGTACCGAAGCTGGTGGATCGCAAAACGATCGAGCGATCGTCGAGGGATCACATCGTGAACTCAGCATCTTCACGCTACTGCTGTTGCTGTTCGTGGCTCTAACACGCGCGCCCGCGCGCGCGTAGCCGGCCTCTGGCCAGCGTGACGGTGGCGTCGACGGCGCGTTGGTGCGTGCGGGGTCACCCAGTGGAGGATGGTCGGCAGGCGTGGGTTAGGGTTTTGATTCTCTCGACTATCTCTCTCTCTCTACGTTATATATTATCGGGGGGGTCGGGGCTCTCGGGTTTCCGCTCGGGTTGTAGGGATTCTGTGGGTTCTCATTTTTTTTTGTTTTGGAGCATTCGGGTGGGCTCAGCCCGAGGCTGGCCTAGGGGTTGGTTGGGGAAACGGGTGGGCCGGCCTGGCTTTGACTGGGCCGGGATTTATGTCTACTGTTGCTGTTGTTTGTTATTC
Organism: Iris pallida; assembly: GCA_029216955.1. Classification (NCBI taxonomy): domain Eukaryota; kingdom Viridiplantae; phylum Streptophyta; class Magnoliopsida; order Asparagales; family Iridaceae; genus Iris; species Iris pallida. The sequence goes on along the minus strand of JANAVB010015550.1, from coordinate 47,993 downwards.
CTTTTTCTCTTTCTTTTTCTCTTATATATATATATATATATATATATATATATATATATATATATACACACATATACATAAATACATAATATATATTTATATATATAAATACATGAATACACATAAATACTTATATATATATATACACAAAAATATATATATATATATATATATATATATATATATATATATATATATATACACATATAATATGTATATATAAACACACATTTAATATATATATATCTATTTATATATATATATATAAAGATACACTTATTTAAATTAATAATAAAGGATTTATTTACTGCATAAATAATAACCTTCGTATTAATTAAACTCCAAAATCGAAAATATAAACCAATAGTGGTTTTGGTGAACCTAATGTCATCTCCCTATTTTTCCAAAATACGTAAATGACTGTATTTCTGTATTTGGAGGATTTTAAATTTTGGGTATTCTTAAAATTTTATTTATTTTCTGGACTTTGGTTAGCCTTAATTGTTTAGGCATGACATTTGATTATCGTCTCTATTTAATTGTTATTATTATTATTTTATTATTGTTATTAGGGGTTAACATGGCTAGCCTTGATTAAATTGTTTTTATTATTATTAATTATCATCATCATTGTTATTATTATTATTATGATTATTATTATTGTTTTTATTTAAATCCTAAATATCTAAACCTCCCCCATCTCTCTCGAACCTAACTCTCTCTCTCTCTCTCCCCCTTCCCATGGAGCAGCCGCCCCTCCCCCACTCTCTCTCTCCTGTACTCTCCTCTCTCCCGCTCACTCAACACCCCTCCCCAAGCTCAGCTCCCTCTCCCCTTCACCCGAGCCCCCTCACCCGAGCTCCCTCTCCCCCACACCACGATCGCCACCGCCGGCCGCCGGCACCACCTTCACCACCACCATCATCGTCGCCGTCGCCGTTCCTCCACGGCCTCCTCCGCCGCCCTCACCCACGTGCGCCGCCTCCATTTCTGTCGTGGTCACCCCGCCTCCAGTCACGACCACCGCCTCCAGTCCCATGGCCTCCGCCCCCTTCTCCTTCCTCCTCTCGCCGTGGCGCGGATCGGCGCCGTGAGCCGCCTCCAGCAGCGCCGTCTCCTTCTCCTCCTCCCTCTCCTCCGTCGCAGCCACTGCTGCCGCTGCTGTCGTCTTTCGTCCCCGCCGGCGGCGACCAGCCCCGACCTGGCCGAGCACCCCCCTCGGTGAGCTCCTCCTCCCCTATCCCTCTGTCCTCCCTTCGCCGGTGGTCTGACCCGACCTGGCCGAGCTCCTCCGTTCTCTCTCTCCCCCTTCCTTGGGCTGTGAGCTCCTCGGGGAGTGAGCCCCTCGATCGGCGCGCCTCGGGCAGCGTGCTGCCTCGAACAGTGCGCTGCCTTGTGCAGCGTGTCACCTCGGGCAGCGCACCCTCGGTTGGTGCGCTTCCTCGTTCCTCGTATTTTCGGGTTGTGTGCACCTCGGTGTACGTATCGCCTCGTTTTGCGTGAACCTCGGTCTACGTGTTGCCTTGGGCAGCGGGACGCCTCGAGCCCCGCGCTGTCTCGGGCACCGTGCCATCTTGATTTGAGCGTTGTCTCAGTTTTCGTGCCCGGCCTTTGTACCCACCTCGGTTTGCGTGCTCGCTCCGATTTGCGTATCGTATTGGTCTTTGTGTCATCTCGATTCGCGTGCACGTCTCGATTTGCGTGACGCGTGATTCGTGGACCATTCTGATATTCGTGATTTTCTCGATCTACGTGTACGTCTTGATTTACGTGCATGTTTTTCCCTGTTCGTCTTGATATTCGTGTTCTCTCGATTCTCGTACGCGTTTCGATATATGTGCGCGTCTCGATTTGTGTGCCCGTATCGATCCGTGTACCTCGGTTTCCGTGCCAGATCCTTGCACTGCTTGCGGGACCCACACGGTATAGCCTCCTGCCATCACCTGTGATTTCTCCTATTATTTTATTGTTTGGTGCTAATGATTGTTTATTGTATGTTCTGAGGATCTCGATTGACGTGCTAGCTTGGATCGCGACTGTCGAAGACTTGCTTACCTAGCCGAGCCCTTTAGGCAAGTATCCCTTGCTCATCGACGGCTCTTGCCCTCTCTCTCCTAGAATTTTATTGCATTTAATTAATTTGTACTTGTAAATTTTATTATCATAATTAGTGTAGCTTAGCAGTAGAACTGCCATGATAACTTAGGATAGTTTGGCCCGATACCGGGATAGACCGTATCGGACAACTCGGATGGGTCATCCACACCTCCGAGGACACGAGCACGACTCACATGTATGGATTGTCCCCATATGCCCCGTGTCCGACTCGCGGTCGGGTAGCGGCTTTGGCTGACCTTACTTGAGGCTGTGATTGATTGTGTGTGGGTTAGATTTATGGACATGTGTTGTAGTGCGCCCTGCGAGGCGGTTGTTTTATATTATGCATGTTGGCTTGGCGCCCAGTACGCATTGTAGCGCTGCTGGAAGCCGGGACTTAGTGGTCTCGGGTTCGATTGGTTTCCAGTACGCATCATAGTGCTGCTGGAGGCCGAGACTTAGTGTTCTCGGCTATCGACTTGTTTCCAGTACGCATCGTAGTGCTACTGGTAGCTGAGACTTAGTGTTCTCAGCCTGCGAGCCTGCGACTGTGATTCTGCGGCGGGTTGTGCCTAGTGGTTTTAGCCCCAATTTGCTGGGAGCTCCCGTCCAGAATACAGAGGAGACTCTGCCGGATTTTTCCAGAATTCCCGATCGGGAATTTGGTTCGAAGGATTGGGCAGAACCCTTCCTTTGGTTTGCTGGACTGGGCTCGTACATGTCTTGGTATAGTATACCTGATCCCATTGCCTGCCAGGTAGACTCCCGACTAGATTAGTCGCCTAGCGTCTTGACATGTCTTGTCCGTCGGATAGCGTAAGGAGAGCGGTTCCACTCGGGAGACGGTCTGCAACCTTGGTCCTTGTTTGGTTTAAGGGTTGTAGATTTGCTCCAGAGCAGTCCATGTAATCCTTGCCACTTCCGACGGCATTTATTATCGGACTCTTGTCCCCTGACCCTTCATCCTAGGGGTTGTCCTCGTTTGTCAGATAGAGCTGACAGTTGTCCTATGTATTGGGAGATGTGACTCATGGATATGACTGAGGATTGAGTATTATGGAGAGTACGATCTTGGGATATTGACTGGGTGGATCTATGTGGATTCTTGGATTTTGGTGATTTCGAATATTTCGTGGAACGAGGAGAATATCGAGGGTATTATTATATTTTTTTTACTCGACTTCCCAAACGCCCAAAACCTGGTACCTTTGTGTATTCCGGTAGTTGGGGAACCTGGTTGATTGCTGTGTCTTGGTAGTTGAGGGGCTTGTTTTCTAGTGGCTTGTGATCATTGACTTGGAGGATTTTTGTGAGTCAGAGGGCCTAGCATTGTTAGGGGAATAAGCTTGGTATTTGGTGGTTGTCTTTATTGACGTGATATTCACTCCATCATGGATGGGAGACTCTTGCTAGATTGATCTGGTGGATGGACCGACTTGATGATTTGAGGTGTAGGTTCCCATGTGTACTTGACAGGCTATTATAGTAGAGATCGTGATCTTGTACCCGACTCGATATCTATGTCACGATTTGGGCATGTGACTTCTTGTGACTGATAGGTTTGACCTTGTTCCTGGTGTTACACGATGACCTGGACCTGTCTTGATTCTTGATAGTGGCCCGTCGAGGCGCACTCCTGACTAGCACTCTGGACATGAAGAGTAAACCTGACATGTATATCTTGATTCCTGATAGTGGCCCGTGGTGGCGTACTCCTGACTAGTACTCTTGACATGGCATGTTTACTCTTGATGGCTGTTGCGACAGCCAGTCCTGACTTGCTCAGTATGACCCCGTCTTGACACCATGGTTGATTTCTCTTGATTGTGCTTGTATAAGCCACCAGTCCAGTCTTGTCTTGCATCATGTCTAGGACATGGATCCCAGAGTACCACGGTCAGGGATCCATAATGAAACTGACTAGGCTAATAACTAGATTAATCATGTAGTTCATGGGGACTTCCCAGTGACCTGTTGCTTGTCTGGCCCCGGCCCTATGTGTATATATATATATATTAGGGATTTGTTGATATCCGTCGAGATGAGCGCATTCCCAGCCCTCCGTCGAGTGTGGCACTTCTTTAGGGCACATGTATCTTACTGCAGTGTGCCTGCTATATCTATCTTTTTCTTTTGCTGGGGCCATTCGGATAGTAGCAAGCAGGAGCTGGACTTTGAAGTCTCAACTACATCTTGTTAGTAATTAGGCCTGTGATAACCCTAGTTAGTTAATAATAGCAAGCCGTAGGCATTGTGTGGCCGCTTGTCCTTCTGTGTTGTTTGGCTTGTTGCCTGCTAGCCAGCTGATATTGATTCCAGCTGGCAATGCAGGTGTTAGTGGATGTTAGGGAGATTGTGATTGTGTTAGCTTCACTATACTTGTGGATTGTTATCGTGCGTTGGTACCGCACGATCCCTTACCTTTATTTACTATTTTTATATGTTATTCTTGTCATATTTTATCCTGCTAGTTTTCTTCGCCCGTCCTTGAGCCTTCCTTTCTGGTACTTGCTACGGTTGGCCTGACCAATCCTGGATTGTTCCCAGATTGTCTGAGACCGACCCGTGGATCTTCCAGACTTAACTTGGAGGGTGTGCTTCAGTTCCAGACCATGCTAGGAACTGTGGGAAGGTATACTTGTCTACATTATTATCCTGTATTGTAGATTCCAGAATTTCATATGAGTATTTCCTGTTTTTCATATGATTATCTCTCTTGATATTATTTCATTGTGATTTACCTGTGGATATGAGATCGGATTTAGGCCATAGATTGATTGCATGCTAGGATACCCAACCAGGCTGGACAGCCGTCATTACCGTATAGCGTATTCGTACCTTATACGGTGTAGCTGGCCGTGTACGTCCCCGTATTCCGGAACTGGGGTGTTACATGGTTTTAGTGGTGGCCCATGCAGGTCTCGTTTTGAGATTTTGTTGGGTATCACATGATTATTGATCTCAGTCCACTATTCCTTGGTATTCCTACTTGTTACACTTGTCCTTCGCTCCTTTGAACCTGTGAACTGGTCCTCATCTCTACTTGGACCTATCTTGCTTGGCCATGTCTTATTCGTGTTATCTACCTCTGATCCTTGTTTGATAGATATGATCCTATAGTTGGTCATATCGATCACCTTATTTGATGAGATGTTATCTTATCTCCATTATTTGGGTTACATGATTATTTATCTTGGGTTCTGTACTCTCTATCGGTGTTTTGCCTTGTTTGATTTCCTGTTATCCCTTTCGTGCGTTGACTTTGTGTTGACTTAGTATCCTTATCACCCTCTTCGAGCGTTGGCTTGATCGCTGCAGCATGAAGATTTCACCAGGACTCAGAGATGGGATGTTTCAGCATTTGTGGAGTATCCAGTGGATTTTCTTGTATCATTTCAGCTCCTTTGATTCTGGACAGTTCCACAATCATGATTATTTCTTTTAGATTATATTTCGATTATAGATGTATTTTCTATATATCATGTTTTGACTTCGATTTTGGTTTTGATGTATTTCCTAGGAAATTATCTGGTTTATTGAATGTGTTTTTTTGGATGGATATTACGATTTGACATGGATTATGAGTTATTATTTTGCAGAATTATTATGATATATTGGTTAGATATTTTATGATTTTGGTGACTTGGACATTTGAGTTGTAGATTTGATTTATTTTGGGTATTTGTCAAGAGTGACTGGATGACCCTAGTATACATTGACGGCGAGGTAACGAAAGTTGCAGCCGCTCGATTATAGTACCCTGATGCATCTTTTGCAGCCATTCCGAATGGCGTGGCAGGGATGATCATGACACACTTTTCGGATATTAGGTAACTACGGTCATCGGTTCGAGGCAGATATCCTGTATTTTATGATTTATGAGGATTTTATGCAGTTGGGATTTTACGTTTTCTGACATTGTTTTCGACATTCTATACTTATTTTGATTTATGGGATTATTTCGTGTATGCGAGACTTTGATTTTTGAGATTCTTTCGATGTTTTAGATTTACCTTGCGAGTTGATTTATTTAGCTAGACCTTGTTCTCTTTGATGTTTTCATATTGAGATTTTGTTCGTTTCTTATTGTATTACTTGATTTCTGTAAGGTGGGTAGAGTTTTTCATGGCAGATATATATGTACTAGTTTTGAAAACCCTATTTTGATAATTTTGAAATTTCGAGGACGAAATTTTTGTAAGGTGGGTAGAATGTCATCTCCCTATTTTTCCAAAATACGTAAATGACTGTATTTCTGTATTTGGAGGATTTTAAATTTTGGGTATTCTTAAAATTTTATTTATTTTCTGGACTTTGGTTAGCCTTAATTGTTTAGGCATGACATTTGATTATCGTCTCTATTTAATTGTTATTATTATTATTTTATTATTGTTATTAGGGGTTAACATGGCTAGCCTTGATTAAATTGTTTTTATTATTATTAATTATCATCATCATTGTTATTATTATTATTATTATTATTATTGTTATTATTTAAATCCTAAATATCTAAACCTCCCCCATCTCTCTCGAACCTAACTCTCTCTCTCTCTCTCCCTTCCCATGGAGCAGCCGCCCCTCCCCCACTCTCTCTCTCCTGTACTCTCCTCTCTCCCGCTCACTCAACACCCCTCCCCAAGCTCAGCTCCCTCTCCCCTTCACCCGAGCCCCCTCACCCGAGCTCCCTCTCCCCCACACCACGATCGCCATCGTCGGCCGCCTGCACCACCTTCACCACCACCATCATCGTCGCCGTCGCCGTTCCTCCACGGCCTCCTCCGCCGCCCTCACCCACGTGCGTCGCCTCCATTTCTGCCGTGGTCACCCCGCCTCCAGTCACGACCACCGCCTCCAGCCCCATGGCCTCCGCCCCCTTCTCCTTCCTCCTCTCGCCGTGGCGCAGATCGCCGCCGTGAGCCGCCTCCAGCAGCGCCGTCTCCTTCTCCTCCTCCCTCTCCTCCGTCGCAGCCACTGCTGCCGCTGCTGTCGTCTTTCGTCCCCGCCGGCGGCGACCAGCCCCGACCTGGCCGAGCACCCCCCTCGGTGAGCTCCTCCTCCCCTATCCCTCTGTCCTCCCTCCGCCGGTGGTCTGACCCGACCTGGCCGAGCTCCTCCGTTCTCTCTCTCTCCCTTCCTTGGGCTGTGAGCTCCTCGGGGAGTGAGCCCCTCGATCGGCGCGCCTCGGGCAGCGTGCTGCCTCGAGCAGCGCGCTACCTTGTGCAGCGTGTCACCTCGGGCAGCGCACCCTCGGTTGGTGCGCTTCCTCGTTCCTCGTATTTTCGGGTTGTGTGCACCTCGGTGTACGTGTTGCCTCGTTTTGCATGAACCTCGGTCTACGTGTTGCCTTGGGCAGCGGGACGCCTCGAGCCCCGCGCTGCCTCGGGCACCGTGCCATCTTGATTTGAGTGTTGTCTCGGTTTTTGTGCCCGGCCTTTGTGCCCACCTCGGTTTGCGTGCTCGCTCCGATTTGCGTGCCGCATTGGTCTTTGTGTCGTCTCGATTCGCGTGCACGTCTCGATTTGCATGACGCGTGATTCGTGGACCATTCTGATATCCGTGATTTTCTCGATCTACGTGTACGTCTCGATTTACGTGCACGTTTTTCCCTGTTCGTCTTGATATTCGTGTTCTCTCGATTCTCGTACGCGTTTCGATATACGTGCGCATCTCAATTTGCGTGCCCGTATCGATCTGCGTACCTCGATTTCCGTACCAGATCCCTGCACTGCTTGCGGGACCCATACGGTGTAGCCTCCTGCCATCACCTGTGATTTCTCCTATTATTTTATTGTTTGGTGCTAATGATTGTTTATTGTATGTTCTGAGGATCTCGATTGACGTGCTAGCTTGGATCGCGACTGTCGAAGACTTGCTTACCTAGCCGAGCCCTCTAGGCAAGTATCCCTTGCTCATCGACGGCTCTTGCCCTCTCTCTCCTGGAATTTTATTGCATTTAATTAATTTGTACTTGTAAATTTTATTATCATGATTAGTGTAGCTTAGCAGTAGAACTGCCATGATAACTTAGGATAGTTTGGCCCGATACCGGGATAGACCGTATCGGACAACTCGGATGGGTCATCCATACCTTCGAGGACACGAGCACGACTCACATGTATGGATTGTCCCCATATGCCCCGTGTCCGACTCGCGGTCGGGTAGCGGCTTTGGCTGACCTTACTTGAGGCTGTGATTGATTGTACGTGGGTTAGATTTATGGACATGTGTTATAGTGCGCCCTGCGAGGCGGTTGTTTTATATTATGCATGTTGGCTTGGCGCCCAGTACGTATTGTAGCGCTGCTGGAAGCCAGGACTTAGTGGTCTCGGGTTCGATTGGTTTCCAGTACGCATCGTAGTGCTGCTGGAGGCCGAGACTTAGTGTTCTCGGCTATCGACTTGTTTCCAGTACGCATCGTAGTGCTACTGGTAGCTGAGACTTAGTGTTCTCAGCCTGCGAGCCTGCGACTGTGATTCTGCGGCGGGTTGCGCCGAGTGGTTTTAGCCCCAATTTGCTGGGAGCTCACGTCCAGAATACAGAGGAGACTCTGCCGAATTTTTCCAGAATTCTCGATCGGGAATTTGGTTCGAAGGATTGGGCAGAACCCTTCCTTTGGTTTGCTGGACTGGGCTCGTACATGTCTTGGTATAGTATACCTGATCCCATTGCCTGCCAGGTAGACTCCCGACTAGATTAGTCGCCTAGCGTCTTGACATGTCTTGTCCGTCGGATAGCGTAAGGAGAGCGGTTCCACTCGGGAGACGGTCTGCAACCCTGGTCCTTGTTTGGTTTAAGGGTTGTGGATTTGCTCCAGAGCGGTCCATGTAATCCTTGCCACTTCCGGCGGCATTTATTACCGGACTCTTGTCCCCTGACCCTTCATCCTAGGGGTTGTCCTCGTTTGTCAGATAGAGCTGACAGTTGTCCTATGTATTGGAAGATGTGACTCGTGGATATGACTGAGGATTGAGTATTATGGAGAGTACGATCTAGGGATATTGACTGGGTGGATCTATGTGGATTCTTGGATTTTGGTGATTTCGAATATTTCGTGGAACGAGGAGAATATCGAGGGTATTATTATATGATTTTTACTCGACTTCCCAAACGCCCAAAACCTGGTACCTTTGTGTATTCCGGTAGTTAGGGAACCTGGTTGATTGCTGTGTCTTGGTAGTTGAGGGGCTTGTTTTCTAGTGGCTTATGATCATTGACTTGGAGGATTCTTGTGAGTCAGAGGGCCTAGCATTGTTAGGGGAATGAGCTTGGTACTTGGTGGTTGTCTTTATTGACGTGATATTCACTCCATCATGGATGGGAGACTCTTGCTAGATTGATCTGGTGGATGGACCGACTTGATGATTTGAGGTGTAGGTTCCCATGTGTACTTAACAGGCTATTATAGTAGAGATTGTGATCTTGTACCCGACTCGATATCCATGTCATGATTTGGGCATGTGACTTCTTGTGACTGATAGGTTTGACCTTGTTCCTGGTGTTACACGATGACCTGGACCTGTCTTGATTCTTGATAGTGGCCCGTCGAGGCGCACTCCTGACTAGCACTCTGGACATGACGAGTAAACCTGACATGTATATCTTGATTCCTGATAGTGGCCCGTGGTGGCGCACTCCTGACTAGTACTCTTGACATGGCATGTTTACTCTTGATGGCTGTTGCGACAGCCAGTCCTGACTTGCTCAGCATGACCCCGTCTTGACACCGTGGTTGATTTCTCTTGATTGTGCTTGTATAAGCCACCAGTCCAGTCTTGTCTTGCATCATGTCTAGGACATGGATCCCTGAGTACCACGGTCAGGGATCCATAATGAAACTGACTAGGCTAATAACTAGATTAATCATGTAGTTCATGGAGACTTCCTAGTGACCTGTTGCTTGTCTGGCCCCGGCCCTATGTATATATATATATTAGGGATTTGTTGCTATCCGTCGAGATGAGCGCATTCCCAGCCCTCCGTCGAGTGTGGCACTTCTTTAGGGCACATGTATCTTACTGCAGTGTGCCTGCTATATCTATCTTTTTCTTTTGCTGGGGCCATTCGGGTAGTAGCAAGCAGGAGCTGGACTTTGAAGTCTCAACTGCATCTTGTTAGTAATTAGGCCTGTGATAACCCTAGTTAGTTAATAATAGCAAGCCGTAGGCATTGTGTGGCCGCTTGTCCTTCTGTGTTGTTTGGCTTGTTGCCTGCTAGCCAGCTGATATTGATTCCAGCTGGCAATGCAGGTGTTAGTGGATGTTAGGGAGATTGTGATTGTGTTAGCTTCACTATACTTGTGGATTGTTATCGTGCGTTGGTACCGCACGATCCCTTACCTTTATTTACTGTTTTTATATGTTATTCTTGTCATATTTTATCCTGCTGGTTTTCTTTGCCCGTCCTTGAGCCTTCCTTTCTGGTACTTGCTACGGTTGGCCTGACCAACCCTGGATTGTTCCCAGATTGTCTGAGACCGACCCGGTGGATCTTCCAGACTTGACTTGGAGGGTGTGCTTCAGTTCCAGACCATGCTAGGAACTGTGGGGAGGTATACTTGTCTACATTATTATCCTGTACTGTAGATTCCAGAATTTCATATGAGTATTTCCTGTTTTTCATATGATTATCTCTCTTGATATTGTTTCATTGTGATTTACCTGTGGATATGAGATCGGATTTAGGCCATAGATTGATTGCATGCTAGGATACCCAACCAGGCTGGACAGCCGTCATCACCGTATAGCGTATTCGTACCTTATACGGTGTAGCTGGCCGTGTACGTCCCCGTATTCCGGAACTGGGGCGTTACACCTAACCGGTATACTATTTATCTGGCTCAGAAAATCATATAATTATTAAAACTCTATTTAATTATAATAATACCAATTTTGTACAAATAATCAAATATCTAGAAAATATACGTCAAGTCCTAATTTAATTAAGAAATATTGTACGCACATAAAATATCCCTACATGGTCTGTCTTTGGATGCACTGCATCACTACCAAGGATTGTGCTTCGCTTGGGTTCAATCTAAACTGGTTTGGTACGACCGATCTCCCTAAAACTCCATAATATAATTAATTAATAAACAAAACTTCGGTAGGGGTTAAGTCACAACTTGGCCTGGTTTTCCTAGTTAGGACACTCCTATAGCTTTGTATTCCCCTACCATGGATAAACACTAGTCAAAGCACGCCACTACACTATCCGTACCACGATTTCTAGTCGCCTTGTACTCCAAATCTTAACCATGGTTAAAGTCACCTACCGTAATAATTAGCTAAAAGATTATTCATAAAATCTAAAAATTGTCATTTAATAAAAAATAATAATTCAACAATTTCCGGGAAGGGGAGTTACATAAAAGTTGGCTATGGCATATGAGACTAAAACATGTAAATATGGATACCACATCAAGGCTATCAACGAAGAAATTGGTAAAGGAATTACCTGAAATTTCGTTCAAGAAAGACATGGTATGTTCCGATTGCGAGAAAAATAAAGCTACTAGGACATCCTTTAAATCCATAAACGATGTAAGTACTTCAAGACCCTTGCAACTTTTACAAATGGATTTATTTGGACCAAGTAGAGTCCGCCAGCCTTGGTGGAAAACTCTACAAATTTGTCAATGTTGATGATTTTTTTGGGTACATATAAGTTTACTTTTTATTAAATAAAAGTGATGCGCTTTTTGAATTTGAGATATTTTCCTAAAAAAAGGTTCAAAATGAAAAGGGCATCATGATTACTCGTATTCAAAGTGATCATGGAGGCGAATTCAAAAATTTTGATTTTAATGAATTCTGTGATCTGAATTGTTACAATCATGAGTTTTCTTGTCCTAGAACTCTCCAACAAAATGGTTTTGTGGAGCGGAAGAATAGAACTCTTAGCGAAATGGCCAGAGTTATGCTTAACCAGTACAATCTTTCAAAATATTTTTGGACTGAAACTGTAAGTACAACTTGTCATATTTTGAATAGGGTTCTGATTCGACCTATATCGAAAAAGACTCCTTAAGTTCTGTGGTTTAATCGTATTCCCAATATTTCATATTTTAGAGTATTTGGATGTCGCTCTTTTATTTTGAACACCAAGGATAACTTGGAAAAGTTTGACTCTAAGGCAGATGAAGGAATATTCTTTGGATATGCTACCAAGAGTAAAGGCTATAAGATTTTCAATAAAAGGTCAATGGTTGTTGAAGAATCGATTAATGTTACATTTGATGAATTTAACAATCAATTGGCAAGTGACAGCAATGACGAAGACTCAGGGAAAATGTCCAGCAAAGCACCTGAAGATACTTACACAAGAACAAGTTATCTGGAGAGTCTAGTAAAGAAGATGAGGTTCATGTCAGACCATACAAAAACTTTGATCATAGGTGATGTATCAAAAGATGTAAGTACTCGCTCATCTGCTAAGGATGTAGCTGCAAGTGTTGCATTTATTTCACAAATAGAACCTAAGTCGGTAGCAGATACATTTGATGATAAATTTTGGATTTATGTCATACAAAAGGAATTAAACTAATTTGAGAAGAATCAAGTTCGGGAACTTATTTCTAAGCCTATTGGTCACTTTATAATTGGTACCAAATAGGTTTATGAAACAAACTAAGTAGGGATGGACAAGTCATTCGCAATAAAGCACGTCTAGTTGCTCAGGATTATAATCAAGAAGAAGGAATTGATTATGACGAGACCTATGCTAATGTTGGTAGATTAAAATCCATTTGTATGCTTTGTGATATGCATGTTTTCATGATTTTAAAAAAAATTAGATGGATGTTAAAAGTATTTTTTGAATGGTTTTATAAAAGAAGAAGTTTAAAACAGCTCCTGATTTTGAAGATTTTAAATTTTTTGATCATGTTTTCAGGTTAAGAAATGCACTATATGGACTCAAACAAGCACCTATAACTTGGTATGATCGTCTAAGTATATTTCTACTGGAAAATAGTTATTCTAAAGGGAAAGTAGACACTACTTTATTTATCAAATCCCTTAATGATGATATTTGATTAGTGTAAATATATGTAGATGACATTATTTTTTGGTTCAAGTAATGAGGTACTCTGTCAAGAGTTTGCTAGGTGTATGCAGAATGAGTTTGAGATGAGCATGATGGGAGAGCTCAACTACTTTCTTGGACTACCAATCAGACAAACTTCACAAGGGACCTTCATCAATCAATCAAAATATATGAAGGAATTGCTAAAGAAGTCCGACTTCGAGAATGCAAAGCCTATCGGGACTCCAATGGCTACCTCAACCAAGCTTGACATTGATGAATGTGGTAGACCTGTCGACCAACATAAGTATCAAGGTATGATTGGTAGTTTACTGTACTAAACTTCTAGTCATCCTGATATAATGTTCAGTATTTGTATATATGGTAGATATCAAGCCAATCCTAAGGAATCATACTTATCCGCAGTTAAGTGTATCTTTAGATACCTTAATAGAACTTTTGTTGTTGTCTTGTGGTATTCCAAAACTAAATCATTTTACCTAATCGATTATTCCGATATAGATTTTGTCGGATGCAAAGTAGACCGTAAAAGTACCAGCGATGAAAAGCTTTAGTCTCTGGGTTTAGCCAAAAGCTAAATTTTATTGCAATATCAACGACTGAAGCTGAATATATCATTGTCGATCATTGTTGTGCTTAAATTTTATGGATGAAGCAAACCCTAAAGACTACAATTTGCATTTTTTATTATACTTCCATTTTTTGTGACAACAATAACACGATTAATTTGACTACGAACCTTGTATGTCACTCACGCGCTGAGCATATAGAAATGCGTCATCATTGTTTTCGTTATCATCAACAACACGGAGATATTTTTCTAGAATTTATTGACACAGATCATCAACTAGCAAATATTTTTACAAATCCATTAACCGAGGAGCACTTTAATTTTATTTGTCTCAAGTTAGGTATTTTTGATATCGTCTCGAAAGTATAATAATTTATGTTCGGTAAATGACTTGGTATTAATTCAATAATTTTATTAAATCAAAATTATTTTGGGTACAAGCCGAAAGGGCCCTTCTGTCACATATGCATAAATAGCCTAAAATGACACGGTGTCAAGTGTCTTCGGACTAGCGCTAGCTGGGATCTGGCCCCAACAGCTAACCCAAAATAGTTGAGATCTAGTAAAATTTGTATAATTTAACATATGCTAACCTAGATACAAGAAGACCGAACTCGGACTAAATTTTGCCCGAGTTTGGCCCGAACTCTGTCACTATGTGAGAGCAGGCCCAACTTTTTATTTTCCTTTCTTCTTCACAAAACCCTACTCGTAACCGAACACAGTCGACCCATTTCATCCTCTACTCCAAAACCCCTTCGAAAACCCTATTTTTGAACCCGAACCCTAAAACTCATCTATCAGGGTTTTCTACTCCAAAATCAAGGTTTTGTGCTTATTTTGGGGATTCTCTTCCATCTGTGAGGTATATCTTTCCTTTTTCTCTCTAATTTTGTTATGGCTCCAAAATTAGGGAAAAAGAAAAGAAAATGGATGAAGCTTCATCTTCTAATCCATCTCATGATCCTTTTGAATCATTGTTTAGCCGTCCTTCTCCTGTTGATGATGACTACAATAGTTCATTATTTAGAAGCTTAGAGGTTTTAAATTCTTGGTTTGATGATTTCCAAAAGCGAAATATTTGTCCGGACAATGTCATTAGTTTTACTATTTTTTTGAAATATTTAGCTACTATTACTGTTCTAAAAATTCATGATCTTGTTCAAATTGCTAATCCAGTTTGTTTGACTGCAATATTCTTATGGTACGATATACTCATCTATCCACAGTATCGATATTGAGTTTGATGATAATGACGTAAGTGCTATCTCCAGATTCTGAATGTTGGAAATGCTCTTATCGACATCACCAAAGTTATTTTCGGTAAAGACATGACTCTACAATCCTTTAAGGATGCTATATGTGGTCCATTTCATATACCTCCAGGACGTCTGATATCCAAGTATCTGAACGAATACTTTTAGGAGTTGCATTGCATTATCTTTCATCTATTATGCCTAAGACGGGATCCACTAACGAGATTACGTACTTAGAGATGTCAGCTATCTACCATATTCATTTTGTTGTTCCTTTTAGTCTCCCAAAGACTATGATTTCAGCTATGGTAAACTGTTACAAGAAAGGGTGCAACCTACTATATGTTATGTATCTACCGGTTATCTTTTGTAGTTTTGATATTCCTTTAGACTCATGTCCCTTTTGACAATATACCCTCTTGCCTTGCGAGCCCGTAGGATCTGACCTCCTTCTCATAGTGCTCCACATCCTGATGAGGCCGGTAATGAGAATGTCAAACCTGATGCTCATGTACCACCTCCACCTCCTGCTATTGTTCCTCCTCTTGCTGCTAAGGCCCCAGCCTCACTTGATGAGATTAGCACTATAATGAATGAGCATTTTGTCTTGAGGATAAGCATCACAGTGCTGATTTAGAGCATCATCGCCGGACGGACTTCAGGACCACTCTTTATGCCCAGGCATTTGGGAACTCTATTACTGACATGCAGTAGAGTTTGGCACATACACCTAGTGGCCCTATTCCCTATCTCCATCACCCTCAGTTTTTCGGATATATATTTGAGAATCCAGAGCCTTAACGCTATTTCATTCATGGATCTTCCTATTATGATCCTAACCGGTCAGCCGAGACTGGTGACGATACTTCTTGAGGTTGTTGTTGGCATTTTTGGACTTTTGATTTACTACTGTTGATATTCAGTGACACTTTAGTTTGGAGATGATATCTTTTAGTCATGCATTTCTTTTATTGCACTTTGATTATGTATCAGACTAGTTATGGTGTATTTATGTTTAAAACACTTTATCGCTAGTAGTATTATATTTTTATGTAATGTATTTTGCTACTTGCTACGTGTTCTTGTTCTTATCTCCTTATTTATGGTTTATTTCATTCTTTTTGTTGTTATATTCTTTGTTTGCGGGGGAGTTTACATTTTGCTCAATGAAAGAGGGGGAGAAAGTTACCATTATCAGTACCATGTATCAAGGAAGGTAAAAAATATATTTATATTATTTGGTGTATCAACTTAAGTTTGTAAATTATCAAAATGGAGGAGATTGTTAGCCCATTGGTCTGGTCACAACTGATTTTGATAATCGACAAAAACTACCATTCGATATACACAAATAATATACAGTTATGATGTTGCTACTGAACGACTGCTACCATGCTTCTACATTCAAACAGCATTTAAACAAAGTCTTTACAATGGTAACCGCATCGTTGGTCAAGACATTTTTATGTTATTATGTATTTCCAATTTATTGAGTCTAGAAAAAATGTAGAATTGGACGAGATTGGCACCTAGCTAAGCTACGAAGTCCACTTACCAAAATAGCCTACCTAATTTATTCCTCGATCAGTTCATTTATTAAACCTAGTTCACATATCGAATAGCTACAAAACCTATAAAAACCCAAACCTATTCTTCATGATTCAAGCTAGTATATAGGGTAACCGAACTCGGACCGAACTCAGTCCCCCCGACCAAGTTCCCGAGGGATCATGATACCTGAAGAACAAGCTCCAAACGTTCAAAATTTTGAACGTTGGACTACCGAACTCTGCCCGAGTTCTATCCAAGAAAACACTATAAATATAGGAGAATTCTTCATTCTATTCACTCAATCATCTCTTCTCTTCTGTCATGACACACACCCAGAATTTGGACATGAGTCGTGCGCACGCCCAGCATACACCGCAGAGTTGGCGGTAGAACATTGTATAATATTAATAATATGATGTACAACCCACGCACTAATATTTTAACTCCTTTGGGTAGGACAATAATCTGTAATCCAAACAATACTCAATCACAAGCTCTAAAGTTGATAATCGCACAAAAAATATAATAGAAATAAATAATAGTCTTCAACTCAAAGAAATAGATGAATTCCCGAAGAAGAAGAAAAACTAACTACGTGGTCAAACTATCAAATAGTCAACTAAATCCGTAGACAAATCCGGTCAAATGCTAATTTAGTTAAACTAGGCTATTTCTAGAATTCAGCAATCTATATTTCTGTTGGGTCCACTCATGGGTTCTCCTGCTCTCCATAATGGGTAGGACACATGTCCTCGAGCTCATTGTTTGAAAAATGTTATCCGGTAAGGATGGAACTAATACATCTCTGACAGTAGTTCCAATAATTAATAAAGTCTATAAAACAGTAAATAGTAATAAAATGCATGATGAATAGATAAAGATAAAATCATAGTATAAAACAGCAAGTAAAAGTAGAAGAGCATGGCAATAAAAATAAGACAGTAATGCGAACAGTACTAAACAACTGAAACAAGAACCAACAATGTATAAAGTAGAGCTAGAAAGACGGCACCTAACTAGTGTGTTGAAATACCATTCGATATGTGAACGGCTAGGGGTAAATACAGTATCCCGCACGTGAAGTGTGCGAGTACTATCATTCTAGTTTCGACTTGAGGGAATGGTTCTTGATATGGGAATATTCATATATCTACTAAAGTATTTCTCCACCATGTAGGACCAATGAGCACCTCTAGAGGGGGTGAATAGAGTGTGTACGTGTGCAACAAAAATAATCACCACTAAAAATTTAGCCGTTAATGACTATGGCAGATATAAGAGACGGTAAATAAAAAGTAGTAAGCAAGATATCAGAAAATCAAACTCAGTGAACATCGCGATGTATATCGATCTCCCACTAAGATGACTACTACAGACTCGAGTACTCTTGCTCGATGTTAATCCACTATTCATAAGCTAAGTGAGGGCTTGTAGTCTCTCTACAACATCGTGCCTTAGTGATAAGCGCACGACCAACTCCAACAAACTTGATTCTAAAAATTGGAACGTTTTCTGAATTGCAACCTCTAATACAACTCTTCTGAACCAAAATACTAGATCGAACAGAACTGTACTGGCTTTGGATAAGAGTGGTATTAGGCTA
Source organism: Iris pallida (assembly GCA_029216955.1). Lineage (NCBI taxonomy): Eukaryota > Viridiplantae > Streptophyta > Magnoliopsida > Asparagales > Iridaceae > Iris > Iris pallida. The sequence continues at coordinate 29,872 of JANAVB010015550.1, read as the reverse complement.
GATATGAAAGCTTTAGATTGTTGAAAATACTTTAGAAATATAAAGATGGGGAAGTGAATGAGTGATTTAAAATGGTGAAAATACTTCTCTATTTATAGTGTTTTTGGGGACCGAACTCAGGCAGAGTTCGGATGCATGAATCTCGCAAACGAACGTTGGATGCAGATTTGGTGGAAACTGAATTTCAAAAACCCCAGACCGAAATTAGGCCAAACTCGGACCGAACTTGGTTAGAGTTCTGTCTGAGTTCTGCTGGGTCAGAATAGTAAGATTTTGGGCCAAACTTTATAAGCTTTTGGGCCCATTGGAATTGTGGGTTTTTGGGATAAATAGGTAGGCTTATTTGGATATATGGACTGAGAATAACCTAAGCCAGTATAATCCTATACGACCTCACATTTATATTTCTTAGACTCAATAAAATTGAAATATAGAAGAAAATAGAACAAGACTCGATCTGGATTTCCAATGTTATTTGTTTCTAGATGACGATGCAATATTCTGTAGCAGTAGGATATAGACGCAGTACATTGTAGATGTTCTTCGTTTTTGATTTTTTAACCTGTAGTAGTTCATATATTTTGCGTATCGACCAAAGTCGTCATAGATTATCAAAATCAGGTATGACCATTAGCCAATTGGCCAACAATCTCCCCTATTTTGATAATTAACAAACTATGAGTCTATACCAGAAAAGATATAACTTTGAAAACGTATACCTAACTTGTTCTGAATATATCGTGAGAATTTGGTATGTATAGCTCTTTCTTCCCTTTTATCAAGTACTCAAACATATGGCTCCCCCACAATATGTGAAGCCAACAAGCCGACAATAACAAAGAAATAGATAGAGTAATATACACAAGTAATATAAATAAAACAAGTCACAGCATAAAAGAATCACTAGCAGTAGTAATGATAAACTATGAGTAATGGAAACTAGAATAGATAAACTTAAATACTACTGAATATAAAGTACATAAAGTCAGAACTGAAAGAGTTCACACTACTAAAAAAAGTCCAAAATAAAACGTGTCACTACTATATGATCATCGTCAGTAAAATAAAATCCAAAAAATGCTATGCCAAAAGTCCAAATCACATATCAGTGGCATCATCGGTTGGACAGCAGGATGATAAGGATCGACGTAGGTCGTCGTCGGATCAAAGTATCTAAAAGTGAGTGGATCCTCAATTCTTAGTCCGCCGAATCGAGGATGACGGAAGATCTGAAATGGTGTAGTAGGATGATGCGCCAACGACCACTAAATATCAACAATGCCATTTCTCAAGACCTGGGCTTGAGAAGTGTGGTGGAACTCAGTATCAATATAGGACTGATGACATTGTGCCTAAAGAGTGACAAAGTCATCGAACCACTGGTAGAACTGGGCATAAAAGTGGCCTAGAGCAGTAGGTAGAGCATCAGCTGGAGCTGCAACTGGATCATGTGGAGGTAGTGAAACACCGGGTGGAAGTGGAGGTTGAGGGTACTTCCTAGACCTAGTTAGCTCAGAAGGTGACCCAAAAATTGGACAGATGCCAAGGTTGATTCTAAATTTCTAGAAGATCGCCGCAAGATGCATGGGGTATAGGAGGTTGTTGCTTGCCATCTGACAACTAATGATAATTGCAATAACAGTCTTTGGAATAGAAAAAGTGACTTCAAAGTGAATGTGATGCATAGCTGACATCTCTAAGAACATGACCTCATCAGTAGATCTCGTCTTAGGGAGAAAATAAGAGTAGCCGATATGATGGAGTTCAGTTTTGGTTAAGGTGCTTCGAGTACAATCGACCACCCCAAGGGACTGGACTCGGATGACACATAGCAGTTTTGAAGGAATCAAGAGTTATGTCATTTAGAAATTGAACTTTATTTATCTCGACTAGTGCTTTGCCGTTGTCCGGCATATGGAAGTACTCACTTAAATTAGCCAAGTTAAACTCAAGTTATTTTCTGGCGACGCAAGAATGAATGTTGCTACCGTTTGTTTCTTACAGATTACAATAAAACATGCGTACAATATTTTCATAAATGTCGCTAGAAGTCTCAAAGTAATCTCAGAGTCCTAGAGTTTCAAATATGGAAGAATACTCCAAAAATATAGTAAAATTGATCGATTGACTGGGACAAATAGTCCGGTATCGAAAAGAGTTAAACCAAGACTCAAATATTTCCAAAGATGGAAATAGATTTGTGTCAAAATCCTCATCGTCGGTAGGACGAGTGGGACTGAACAAGTTGATGGTTTTGTATTCCGAAGTAGAAGACGAAGTCGTGAAGCTTCTCTTCTTTCTTTTATGAAGCTTAGGAGCCATAGAATTGAAAAAAGAAAAAGAGAGATATACCTCAAAGAAATAATGAAAAGGAGTGGAGAACACCATCTTTGAGCCTTCTAGATCCAAGAAAGAAGGAGATAGAAGCTTTGGATGGGGGAAACAAAAACTAGGGTTTTGATTTTGAGTGCTCAGGTGGAGAGAAAAGTAGAGAAGATGAAGTTTAAATGGATGCTAAGGACGGCTGAAACGATTCTGGAAAACTGAAACAACGCCGACCGAGTTCGGCCCGAACTCGATCAGAACTCGGTCTGAGTTCTGTCCGAGTTCTGCTACTTGTATTTTTGATTCATTTTTATGAGTAATAAATAATAATCGTACTTTAATAACTCTTAACTCCTCGATTAATTAAAATACATTACTTTGGGTTAGCTGTAGGGGCCGGATCCCAGCTAGCGATAGTCCAAAAACAAGTACATTGTGTCGCTTCAAGCTATTTACGTATGACAAAAGGGCCCTTTCAGCTTGTACCCAAAATAACTTCAATTAATAAATTTCAAAATCTTAAGTTTTAAGTAATTTTATTAAACATAACTCATTATGAAACTAAAAATTCAAGTATGCCTAACTTACGACACCGATAGTTGAAAAGTTCTTCAGCTATCAGTTTTGTGAAAATATATGCTAATTGATGATCTGTGTCAATGAACTCTAAGCAAATATCTCCGTGTAGTTGGTGATCATGTAAAAAGTGATGACGTATCTCTATTTGCTTTGTGTGTGAATGACAAAAAGGGTTTTTAGTCAAATTAATTATGCTAGTATTGTCACAGTATACAGGAATCTTCGTGTAGTGCAGATTATAGTCTTCTAGGATTTCTTTTATCCATAAAATCTGTGCACAATAACGTCATACGATGATGTACTCAGCCTCGATTGTTGATAAAGCAACAAAGTTTTAATTTTTACTAAACTAGGAGACCAAAGCTTTTCCAAGAAAATGACAAGTACTGCTGGTACTTTTACAATCTACTTTGTATCCAGCAAAATCAGCATCTGAATAACCGATTAGATCAAAAGATGTGGTTTTGGAATACCACAAGCCGAATGTAGAAGTTTTCTTAAGGTATCGGAAGATACGCTTAACGACGCATAGGTGTGATTCCTTAGGATTATGTTGATATCGTACACAAATGCAAATACTAAACATAATATCAGGATGACTAGCAGTTAAATATAATAAACTACCAATCATACCTCCATACTTATGTTGATCGACTGCTTTGCCACTTTTATCAATGTCAAGTCGTGTTGATATAGCCATTGGTGTGTAGATAGGCTTTACATTGTCAAAGTCATACTTTTTCAGTAAATCCTTCGTGTACTTGGCTTAGTTGATGAATGTTCCCTACGAGTGTTGTTTGATTGCAGTCCTAGGAAGTAGTTGTGCTCTCCCATCATACTCTTCTCAAACTCACTCTACATATACTTAGCAAAATCTTGACAATGTTTTTTATTCGTGGAATCGAAAATGATGTCATCTAAATAAACTTGCACAAGTAAAATACTCTCATCCGAAGACTTAATAATTAAAGTAGTATCAACTCTTCATTTTAAAAAACTGTTTTCAAATAGAAAGGCACTTAGGCGTTCATACCAAGCACGAGGTACTTGTTTGAGTCCATAGAGTACTTTTCTAAGTTTGAAGACATGATCAGGTTTTTGAAAATCTTCAAAGCCAGGGGGCTGTTTCACAAAAACTTTCTCTTTCAAAAATCCATTTAAAATGTACTTTTCAAGTCTATTCAAAAAAGTTTGAAATTATAAAAACATACAAATGCACAAAATATGCGAATGGCTTCTAGTCTAGCAACAGGAGCATATGTCTCATCGTAATCAATACCTTCTTCTTAATTATAATCTTATGCCACTAGACGTGCTTTATTGCGTAGAACTTGTCCATCCTCACTTAATTTATTTTGGAATACCCATTTGGTACCAATTATTGATTGACCAATAGGTTCAGGAACAAGTTCCCAAACTTGGTTTCTCTCAAATTGATTAAGTTTCTCTTGCATGTCGTCAATCCAAAACTCATCATTAAAAGTTTCTGCTACTATCTTAGGTTCTACTTGAGAAATAAAAGCTACATTTGTTGTTATATTAATATCTCTAGTAGAAGAACGAGTACTTACGCCTTTAAATACATCACCTATTATGAGTGTCTCTAGATGGTCTTGTTTGAACTTTATTCTTTTAGGTAGACTTTCCAGATAGCCCTCATTGGTAGAAGTATCTTTAGTTGCCTTACTTTTGTTTTGTACATCTTCATTGTCACTGTCGCTAGATCTGTGACTATTGAGCTCATCAAAAGTAACGTTAATCGATTCTTCAACAATCATAGATCTTTTATTAAAAATCCTATATCCTTTACTCTTGGCAGCATACCCGAAAAATATCCCTTCGTCTGCCTTAGAGTCGAACTTACCCAAGTTATCCTTGGTGTTCAGGATAAAATAACGACATCCAAAAACATTAAAATATGAAATGTTTGGAATCCTTCCAAACCACAATTCAAGGTGTTTTCTTCAAAATAGGTCAAATTAGCACCCTAATTAAAACATGACAGGCTGTACTAACAACTTCTGCCCAAAAATACTTAGGAAGATTATGCTGATTCAGCATGACCCTAGCCATCTCGCTTAGAGTACGATTATTTCTTTCCATAACACCATTCTGTTGGGGAGTTCTAGGACAAGAACATTTATGGTAATATTCACTATCATCACAAATCTTATTAAAATCTGCATTTACGAATTCGCCGATATGATCACTTCGATTCGAGTAATCATGAAACCTTTTTCATTTTGTACCTTTTTTTGCAAAATATTTGAAATTCAAAAATGGTGTCACTTTTGTTTGATAAAAAGAAAATCCATGTATAACGAGAGAAATCAACAACAATCAATAGCTAGAGTTTATCGCCAAGACTAGCGACTATACTAGGACGAATAGATCCATGTGAATCAACTGCAACGGTCTAGAGGTACTTACAGCATTGATAGATTTAAATGAAGACCTAGTTGCTTTATTCTTTTCAAAGTCAGCACATACCATTTCTCTCTTGAATGTGATTTTTGGGAGTCCTTTTACCAACTTTTTAGTACATAGCCGTGAGATAGTGTCTACATTAGCATGTCCTAGACTCATGTGCCATAGTCAGCTTTCATCTTGGTTGGCTACCAGGCACTTTTCTGCATTGTTAGTACTTTCTAAAAAAATATAAATATTATCTTCTATAACCATTATCTGCCAAGTGACTTATGCTCAGTAGGTTATGTTTCAACTTTATGACTAGACAGACGTCTTTTATTACTGGATAGGAAGACATACAACAGTGTTGTTTCCAATTATATCACCTTTCAAGTTATTGCCGAAGGAGACATATCCTTCTCTTTTCATCGATAGCGTAGCGAATAAAGATGCATCACCAGTTATGTGCCATGAACATTCGCTATCGAGAATCCACTTGCTTCTAATATGAGAGGGTTGAGTGTCCACCTACAAAATGAGTAGATAAATCCTGTGGTACCCATTTCTTCAAGGATCTTTTTTTATTAGTTTTAGGAATCCAAACAAGTAAATGATTGTTAGCAAGCTTCCTTGCTTGACAATACTGTGATATGTGCCCTTGAGTACCATAGTACGTGCAAGTAAGTTTTGAAAATGTGCTTTTTTGTTTCTGTGTTGACATTCTTTTGTGTCTTCTTTAGAAACCTATAAGTGAAAGCATAGTTGTGTGAAACTTGTTGCTTGCGTGATTTATGTGGTTTAGTCCTCTTAGATGTATGCTTAGCATTAGGACTAACCTTAGGCTTTGTAACAGGGATGGCCTGTTTGCCTAACTTGGTTTCTAACTTTTTAGAGATCGCACAATACTCCTCATATTTGATAGTCATATCAATGAGTCTTTGCTCTGTGACTAAGTGTCTCTTTTTCTCTCTGTCATACAGCTCTTGCACTTTGACATAGTCTTTTTCTTTCTTTTTCATAGTGAGGATAGCCTCATGATAGTCTACTTTAAGCTTGGCTATCTCATCCGTGCTACTAGTAGTAGATATCTTTATATCTTCAACAAGATTAGACAATCTAGCTACTTCAGTTACGTAAGCCTTAACCTCTTTCTGGGATTGCTTGTACTTGTCTAACACATTTTTGTGGTCATCAAGTAGTTCGCTAAAGGTAGTTTCTAGCTCACCGAAAGTAAAATCATCATACCGAGGGTTAGTAGATACCTTATCGAAAGCTATCAGACAGACATTTACAGTGCTGCTGGGACTGTCCTCCTCCTCTGATTCACTGGCCTCACTTTCATGGCAGATGCTTGTATCGGCATACTTTCAAACTGTTATAGCTTTCATGCTTGATTTTGATCAATTATATGGACTGCTCTTATTTGACAATGGACAATCCTTCTTGATGTACCCTGACTTCTTACATCCAAAGCAGATTGTTTCTTCTTCGTTGCTTTCATGGACATCTCGGTTTGATCTTTCAAACTTCAAAAACTTTCTAAAGTTTCTGACTAGCAGGGCTTGCTCATCACCACTAGATGATTCTTCGTCAGAGTCATTGCATGTGACTCTTTTGCCTTGTGCTTTGAAGGCGATAGACTTTTCCTTGGGGTTACTTTTTCAAATTCTTGCAAGTCCAGCTCATGGGTCATCAGCTTGCACATAAGTATCTCCAAAGTCATCGTGGTGAGATTGTTTCCTTCTATGATCGTAGTTGCCTTCGGGTTCCAATTTTTGGTTCGAGCGCGTAGAATCTTTTTGATCTTCTCATGATTGTTGTAATCCTTACCAAGAGATTGTAAAGTATTAGTAATATTAAGGAAACATTAGACATCTATGTAGTTGACTCGCCGGGTTTCATCTTGAATGATTCATACTTCTATGTTAGTGTGCTGATTTTGGATTCCTTCACTTGGGAAGTTCCTTCATTTGTCACCTCAAGAAGTCTCCAAATTTTATGAGACATAGTACAGGTAGAAACACGATTAAACTCGGTTTTGTCGATTGTACAAAATAGTGCATTGATGGTTCGTGCATCTAGAATAGCTTGTGTCTTTTCATGCTCTGTATATTTGTTATGTTGCTTTATATATATATATATATATATATATATATATATATAATATAATATATATATATATATATATACACAACTTTACCATCAATCGCTGATCTAGGCGGTTTCTTGTAACCATCTATAACAATCGACCAAAGATCGAAATCGAGTGACTTAAGAAAAAAATCATTCGTATTTTCTAATATGTGTAGTTTGTTCCATCAAATAGTGGAGGTCTATTTGTGGAATAGATTTCACGGCTGCCATATATACTCCCTAGAGTGTCATATTTGAATATAATATGTTCTGATACCAATTGTAGGATCGTTGAGCACCTCTAGAGGGGGTGAATAGAGTGTATTCGTATGCAGCTAAAATAATCACCACTAAAAATTTAGCAGTTAATGACTATGGCAGATATAAGAGATAATAAATAAAAAGCAGTAAGCAAGAGATTAGAAAATCAAACCCAGTGAACACTGCGATGTATACTGGTCTCCCTCTGAGAGGACTACTCCAATCTTTAGTACTCTTGCTCGATGTTAATCCACTATTCACAAGCTAAGTGGGATCTTGTAGTCTCTGTACAATACCGTGCCTTGGTGACGAGCACATGACCGACTCCAACAAACTTGATTCTGAAAAGTGGAACATTTTTTGAATTTCAACCTTTGATACAACTCTTCTAAACCAAAATACTAGATCGAAAAGAACTGTACTGGCTTTGACTAAGAGTGGTATAAGGCTAGATATGAAAGCTTTAGATCATTGAAAATACTTTAGAAAGATAGAGAAGAGGAAGTGAATGAGTGATTTGAAATGGTGAAAATTCTTCTCTATTTATAGTATTTTTGGGGACCGAACTCGGGCAAAGTTCAGATAAATGAATCTCGCAAACGAACGTTGGATGCAGATTTAGTGGAAAAAACCCTAGATCAAACTCAGGCCGAACTCGGTCAGAGTTCTGTCTGAGTTCTGTTTGGTCAGAATAGTAAGATTTTGGGCCAAATTGCATAAGCTTTTGGGCTCATTAGAATTGTGGGTTTTGGGATAAATAGGTAGACTTATTTGGATATATGGACCGAGTATAACCTAAGCCAGTATAATCCCATACGACCTCACATTGATATTTTTTAGACTCAATAAAATTAAAAATACAGAAGAAAATAGAAAAAGTCTCGATCTGGATTTCCAATGCTATTTGCTTCTAGATGACGATGCAATGTTCTATAGCAGTGTGATGTAGAAGTAGGACATTGTAGATGTTCTTCGTCTTTGATTTCTTTAACATATAGCAGTTCGTATATTTTGCGTATCGACCAAAGTCATCGTTGATTATCAAAATTAGGTGTGACCATTAGCCAATGGACTAACACACCCGACTAGTACCAATGGATCCAAGTCCTGATGTGTAAATCAAGATGTAAGACAAGTGATCCCAGTAAAAGAGATGATGCATGTACGCCAGTCCAGTAGAAAAATAATGTAGTCAAATGAATCTATAAAATACTACTCCGTGTAACTATCGTGTCAAGAATCAAAGAAGAACTAAAGTAAAACAAAACTATAAACATGGACTATAGAAACTATTAAGTATGGAACCTGTCAGAGAATGTACTCGCACGTCGTCCTGAGCTGAAGATACGGGACAGGTACTGAGTCAGAGTCCAAGGAACCTATTTTATGAACTTTAAAATGCCAATAAATAATTTGAAATCAAAATTATTCCTATATATTCACTTATTATTTCGAGGTTCAATATTCATATTTCTAACTTGACTTCTATCCTTTATATACCCTTGCCACTTACACATACCCCTATATATCGTATTGATACCAATCACAATTTATATGGGCACCAACCTAGCCTTAGCACTTCCTATATATATATATATATATATATATATATATATATATATATATATATATATATATATATATATATATATATATAAAAAATATATATATATATATATATTTATATATATATATATTTATATATATATATAAATATATATATATATATATATATATATATATATATATATATATATATATATATATATATATATATAAAATATATATATATATTTTTTTAAGAAACAAAACCTTTATTGAATAATAGGCACAAAATGCCGAAGCCTATACAAGTAAGCGCGCCACGCGCGAAGATCGACCCAAGACAAAGAGAAATAAAGACAACCAAGAGAAATACGAGGAGTTGCCCACAAAACGGTAATATGACCGAGCATCAGAAGGTTAGGAGGTGAAAGCGATATCTCGAGGGACCGGCGTCCCTCCAACAGTCAGCAGCCCAGGGCGGTCCAAAACTTGTTCGAGGTGTGAGAGCAGCCCCTCTTTCTTTTGAAGATTTGTCGAACAACCTCGCTGTACAATTTCGGAGGCGGGAACTGCCGTCCCTCGTATATGTATTTGTTTTTGTTTTTCCATAATACCCAAAAGCGACGGCAACGACGATCTGATGGCCGTGCGACGTGTTCCATCTGGCCAGCAGATCGTTGATGCCCCCGTTTGTGGGGGCTATTTTGAACTTGCAGTGGAGGAGAGTCCAAATGTGAGAGGCAGACTCCCCGAAAAGCAGAACATGATCGACGGATTCTAGATGATGATTCACGCAGCAGTGGCATCTGGACGCCAAACTATAGCCGAAGGATTTAACGGCATCATCCGTGGGTAGTTTCCGACACACGGCACGCCAGAGGAGAATGGACCATTTTTCTGGAATACACGTGTGCCAAAACTTGGCGGATGGGGCTGTCGTGGGTATAATGTCCCTGATGACGCCCCTGGCCGAAGCTAGGGTGAAGACGCCTCCCAGGTTGGGTGACCATCTGAGCATGTCCGGAGCGCCATTGATAGACAGATTAGAAGCCCCCAAGCTCGCCGAGGCTGCCGGACCCAGCCAGTCTCGAACCCTACACCAATTCCATCCAGCAGCGTCATCATCCCATAAATTACGGATCTCACACAGCGGAGGAGTAATCGTGTTGGGCCTGAGGAGATCGTCCCCCAGCCAGCGTTCCTTGCAGGCCAGGGACTGACCGTTGCCCACGGTCAGGTGGACATGAGGTTCCGTAAGGATACGACCTCGGAGGATGCGCCGCCACGACGCGGAGGATCTGTTGTTAGCAGACGCCTCAGTTAAGTGGCAGAATCTGGAGTATCTCGCTCTCATGAACCTGGTCCATATCGAACTTTCAGAGCAAATTTTCTACCACAATTTTGCCGATAGTGCGTCGACCATGTGTGCGAGCCTGGAGAAACCCAGGCCCCCCTCTTCAGTTGTTTTGGCCATGGTAGCCCAACTGGCCCAGTGATACTTGTTCTTACCCTCAAGGTGACCCCAAAAGAAATTAGCGAGGATGGCTTCAATAGAATGGAGCACTTTGGTGGGGGGCGAGCACACCGCGAGAATGTAAATGGGGATGGAGGATAGAATGTGTTTAATAAGAATTAGCTTCCCTCCGGGGGAGAGGGGTGGCGTTGTGCCATCCCGCGATTTTCTGGCGAATTTTGCCAACCAAGTGAGCATAGATCCCAGAGTTCGCTCTGCCGTACACCAACGGGCAGCCTAAGTACAGAAAAGGGGGGTAAGCTGTGGAGAAGGAGGTCATGGAGGACAGCACAGCCGAGTGAGTTCTACCGGCTTTATGATGAGTGTAGATCACGCTTTTGCTGTTGTTGATTTTCTGCCCAGAGCAACGGGTGTATTTAGCCAGAGTTCTCATAACCACCTCAATGGCTCCGATAGCTCCCGCGGAGAAAATGAGGATGTCGTCCGCGTACGCGAGATGAGTTATGAGGGGGCAACCGGTCGTTGTGTGAAAGTGTTGGAATCCAGGAGATATCGGCATGATTTTGAGGTTTCTGCTCAGTGCTTCAGCCGTGATGATGAAAATGGTGGAAGAGAGGGGGTCCCCCTGTCTGACTCCTCGAGTAGCTTTGAAGAAACCCTGAGGCTGGCCGTTGATGACAGTAGAAAACCAGGAGTTGTTGATGGATCTAAAGATGATGTCGATAACAGGTTCCGCAAAACCAAAGGCTCTGAACACCCAGATCATGAACTGCCAATCGAGGCGATCGTAAGCTTTTTCCATGTCCAGTTTGATGGCAACGTTCCCCCCTCTGGACGGGAATTTTATACATGTGATCATCTCTTGGGCCAAGAGGATATTATTGGTGATATTGCGGCCTTTGACGAAGCCGCTTTGCTCTTCGGAGATGATTCTGGGTAGGATGTACGACATTCTGGTGGCGATGATTTTAGAGATAATTTTATTGGTTAAAGTGCAGAGACTGATTGGTCTGAAGTCTTTGAAGGTGTTCGGATTGTCTTTCTTGGGAATGAGGATGATGTGTGCGGAGGATATGGATTTCGGATAAGTGGCTCCTTGAAAAAAGGCGGTAGTGGCTTCCCCGAGATCGGCCCGAATGATGTCCCAACAAGTACGGAAGAACACCCCGTTGAATCCGTCCGGACCAGGGGCGCTGTTGGCGTTAATGGACCACACAGCATCCTTAATCTCGACGACCGAGGGGGGAGCGCAAAGGTTTTCGTTATCCCTATCACAAATCAGGGAGGGGATCTCGGACAGAAATCCGTCATCTCTAAACACGGCCTCTTTAGCAAACATGTTGGAGAAATAATTCGTGGCTGCCATCTGGATGTTCGTCTGATCATTTAGAAGTTGGCCCATTATCATCGCGGATACGATGTATCTTGAGAGAGCTTCTGCGTCCTTTGACGCATTTGTGAAAAAAGGCAGAATTCTTGTCCCCTTCCAAGTCCCAGGTTAATCTAGCTTTTGTCTCCAGAATTCAGATTCCACCCTGATTCTAGATTTGAGGATGGCCTTGGCGAGGTTGAGAGAGGCACGATTCTCCTGGAAACTGACGAGGGCGAAATCAATCTCCGCACGGGTGACATCGTCTTCCGCATCCTTAATGGCTTGAAAAATGTCTCCGTACGCAATTTTGCTCCAGGCCGTAAGCGCTTTCCTAGTGGCTTTAAGTTTGATAGCAATTCTGACCAGCGGATCCTGGTGATCTACAGAAGCCCAAGCCTCTTCCACGATGTGCATGAACTGGGGGTGGTGGCGCCAGAAGTCAAGGAAGCGGAAGGATTTTTTGATATGATTTTGAGAGATGTTTATCTCGAGAAGGAGGGGGGAATGATCCGATTCAGTGGAGTTCAGGTACGACAGATTACTACTAAATCCCAAATCTGACCAACAATCATTCACCATGGCCCGATCAAGTCGGGAGTACTGCCTACGCATACCTTCTTGCATGTTGCACCAAGTGAACTGGTTGCCGTGGAAGGGGATGGCGGAAAGGTGGGCGGTTGGGATGAAATTGTTGAAGTCCTCCATGGCCGAATGAGGTGGGTCACGACCGCCAGATTTAACCTCTTTGCAAGAGACTGTGTTGAAATCTCCGATGCAAAGCCATGGCAGCTCGTCGTGAGGAAGGGAGGGGCCCGACAGAAGCTCCCAAAGAATTCTACGCTCCGGGATATTGCAACTACCATGGAAGGCCGAAAGGAGAATACGAGACTTGAAGACGGGGTGCTCAACCCAACAGGAGAGGGCTTGGGGGGAGTCGTTGATAATGCCAAAGCGAAAATCTGCCGCGAAGAAGATCCAAATGTCGTGACAACCGGCGATCGCGGAAAGGAATCCCAGCTTGAGTTGAATTTCTTTCATTCTTATGTGAGGTATTTTGGGTTCTATAATGACGAGGAGATCAATCCGATTCGATTTGGTAAGGCTGATGATCCGATTCATAGTCTGTTTATTCCCTATGCCTCGAACATTCCAAGAAAGAATGTTAGGCATTAGGGGAGGAGGTAGGGGTGTTTTGCAACTTCGCGGCGGATCTCGTGGTCATCGCCGTGCGCTGCCTCTGTTTCTTAGATTTCTTCTTTTTCGTGAGAGAGGTGTTATCGACGCTGTTGTTGATTGGAGGCAGAGTCCAATCAGAACTCGAGTAAACAGCAGCAACAGTTGTAGGGGAAATGTCTGGGTCTTCGCACTCCGTCAGAGCGCAAAGAGGATTATCCCGATCGAGGAAGCCCGCTGCTTGGGCCTGCCAAAATCTACCTGTGAGCGGGGAGGACGGGCGAGAAGGAGCGATTGCCGATCGAAGGGGGGGCGGTGAAGCGACTGCGGACTGTGCCCTAGCTACCGCACCTTTGGAGTATGATCTGAGACCAGCCGTAGCCTGGACCTCTGGAAGCACTATAGGGGATAAGGGTGGGGCTGCTAGGGAGAGAGGTGAGATGTGGGGGGTGTGGAGGAGAGCTAAATCGCTGCCGAAAGGTGGAGGGGTAGGGGGGTTGGGGAGGCCATCGGAGGAAGGCGGCTCTGGAGCGCTATCATCATCTAATTCAAGCGCTGCAAATGAGTTATGGAGCGTAATGGCACGAGAGAGGGATGAGGGGTTGGGGGGGCTATCAGAGAACGGCCGCTCCGAATCGCCATCAGCAGGAACCGAAACTATCGCTCCTCTGGAATTGTGGAGAGTAATGGAGAGAAGGGGTGGGGCGGAAACAGCAGTAGAGAGGATGTGGGGACTCTGGACGGGGGATGGAGGGTTGAGGGGGATCCGCGTTGTGGAGAGGGAGGGGGGTGCTGCGCCGGCATTGCTTTCTTTCCTGCTGACAGGTTTCTTTAGTTCTGGGTGAGCACGGAAGCAGTGTTGTATGGAGTGGCCGGACATTTGGCAGTGTTGGCAGAAAATGATGCTGTTGTCGTAAACCAGCGTTTGGCTGAAAGATTGATCTCCGAGTTCTATCTCTATCACTTTGGGTGGCTCATTTGTGAGGTCCAGTTCTACGCAAATCTTTGCGTAGTTACATTTAGAGAGGTTTCTCGTTTCTTCGGCTATGGCCACTAGGAACCGAAAGAGCTGGCAATCCTCTTGAGGGCAGCAGCGGGAAGCATACCAGGGGAGATTGGGGAGGGTGATCCAGGAGGTGATGATGGTCGAATCGATCTTGGGGTTAAAATGCGGTGACCATTTGACAATTTTGGCAAACTGAGTGTCAATTTTGGTTGTGCCTTTCATCCACACTTGGTTGTAGTCCTGATCAGAGGAGAGATGAAGAAACAGGTGTTTGGGGTCGAGTGGAGCTATCCGGTAAGATGCCGACAGTCCCCATCGAGTGATGACCTCCCGAACGATAGCAATTTTGGGGCATCCGGATCCGAACTTGAGGACCAAAGTTCTGCTGAAGGGGGAAGAGAGGGAGCGGATCTCCTCGCAGGAAAATGGTACCCGGATAGGGTAACCGTCTGGGGAGGTGTCAGATGGACATCAGGCAGGACCACGTCCGCGGCCGAAAAGGGCCAGGCCTAACCCGATCAGGTCTCAGGGCATCCGCAAATGAGCGGGAGCTAGGGAGGGTTCTGGATGCCGACGGGACCAGGCCAGAGGGCGA
>JANAVB010015550.1:0-10000 GCA_029216955.1 Iris pallida | reverse complement strand
GGTGATGCACATATTGCTGAGGATGCTACGGGAAATTTGATGTGGACTCCGCATCCTGCAGGTAATTTTTCTCTTCTTCGGCTTGGAACAATATCCGCCTGCAATTCCCTCACAATACTTACTTCATGAATGTATGGAACAAATGCATGCCGACCAAATGGTCTATACTTCTTTGGAGGATTATTCTAAACAAACTCCCGACTGATGACAATATTATTAAACTGGGCTTCTCAATGGCCTCTGCGTGCCATTGTTGTCATAATCGAAAATCTGAATCTATTGGTCATATTTTTAGTGATGGGGATATGGCTTTGGCTGTATGGAATTATTTTGAAGCTATTATTGGGGTTCGATCGAATAGGGTGGATATGCTTCATTGGCTGCAAACTTGGTGGAGAAGACGACAGAAACATCTCAAGCAAATTGTCGTGGGTGCAATATGTTGGGTTGTTTGGAAAAATAGAAACAAGTGGAGATATGAAACCTATACTTTCTCTTCTGATCAACTCATTGCTGAAGCCCGAAGACAAGTGAAGAAAGCTATGCTTAGATGCACCCATGCAGAAATTCCTGAATTATAAGTCTGATTGTAATGATTATATATATATATATATATATATATATATTATATTATATATATATATATATATATTATATATATAATGTTGCTTGAACTCTTTTTGTAACCTGAGTTGGAACTCACTTGATTATCAATAAATTTTAGTGTTTTGTTAAAAAAAAATTATATATATATATATATAATATATATTATATATTATATATATATATAATATATACTATCCCAAAATATATATATAAATATATATATATATATATATATATATATATATTATATATATATATTTATATACACTATCCCAAAATATATATATATATATATTTACTATCCCACTCCTGCCCCCTCTCAGGCGTCCCCTCCGCAGGCGCGGATCATCCCTCCCCCATCCTTCGGCAAAGCCCCCGTCTTTCTCCGCTTTTGCCCTCTATTGCACCACTCCGACGTCCTCCCCTCCTGCGGGATCGCAAGCGATGTTGCCCTCCCTCGAGATATACGCTCGATCTTTTTCGCCCCTCATGGCAGTTTGAATTTTCAAATTTAAATTCACATTCAGATTCTCTCGCCCTGCCCGCCCCTTCTCCTTGGACAAGTGGCGCATGCGCTGTTGGAACAGCAACACAACTTGAGCAGCTTCTGACTCCTCGCGCTTATGCCACGCAACCCGTGCCTCTTCTACCGCCTGATGTGGTTGTGCATCCGAAGAAACTCCTTTGGGTCCCCATAAGCCATCAACTATTGCCCCTTCTCCTCTTGGAGTCGGGCCATTTGCTCTTGAGCCTTCTCCTCTTGTTGTCGTGCCATTACTCGTGCCCCCTCCCCCCGTGCCTCCTTTCCAGTGTAGAAGCATGAAAAATAGGATATTACTTTTAGTCCCACATCAGAAAGGAGAAGAAGAAAGGACTCATTCCATTGTATATATAGAGCCCCCTTGCCTCCTTTGAAAAAGGTACGAAAATAAAAAAAAAGAAAAGAATCACTCCATTGAGTCACTCGCTGTCATGGCGAGGATGAGTTGGGTTCTGAGTACTATGTGCCTTCACGGGCTAGTATGAAGAAATCCAAGGCGGCACGGGCCGTGCGCTTCAAACGTTCTATGCCAACAGTAAACCAGAGATGTGCACGCAAAATTATGCGCACTACCGATGGTAAATTGCACATAATCGACTCGGGTGCGTTTGCACCAGATATGAGCCGACTCTTAAAATCCATCTCCCACTTGGGTGCAGCTATTGCGCTTGAACCATGTCAGGAAGGAATCTCTTATGGGCCAGCCCCCATGCGGCCCATTGAGAATGTCGAAGCTTCCAAATTGGACTCTTCCTACTACGCACCTTCGGGTGCTAAGTCAAAGAAGTTAGGGCCATATCGCATATTTTATGTACGGCCTATCATAGCTCGTCATGTCTCGCAGTGCTTTACAAGTCTCAGATCGGGGAGCAAATATGATGGTCCCAAAATTTCCCCTCCCACTTGGGTACAATTCTTGCGCTTGAACCAAGTCAAAAAGGAGGGGCCTCTTGCGGGCCAGACCACCATGCAGCCTTTTGAGAATTTTGAAGCTTCCAACTTGGACTCTTCCTACTACACACCTTCGGGTGCTAAGTCGAAGAAGAACAGAGCCATATCGCATATTTTATGCGCGGCCTGTCATAGCTCGTTATGTCTCGCAGTGCTTACTAGCCGGTGATCAGGAAGCAAATATGATGGTCCCAAAAGCTTTCCTACAACGATCGAAAGTAAGTGCTTTTAATAGCCTCAGATCAGGGAGACAATATGATACCTACGCACCCGGTCGCTCGGGATACCCGAGCTCACAAAACGGACACGAAGGTAGATCAATCTGCTAGCAACTTGCGAGAGGTGACTACTCATAAACGCAAGAAGAGAGAAGCAACCTTGGTGTGTGATAAGCCCTTTCCAGGACATCACTGTACCCAAGCCCATCATCAATTGTCGCGACCACAAGACGGTGACTCCACTATCAAGGCAGTCTTTGTTCCAGTGACTGCGACCTACTGCGCCTTTCTAATATCATCTCGGAAACGTGATGCCAATTGAAGATGTTGTAACGGCCTGCTCTCAACTAGATGCATTACTCAGATGTCTTAGTTAGGTACATCGTCTCAGTCAAGCGCATCACAATCTTCTGAAGGAGTCCACCGTCAAATATTCTTCGAACAAGGAGATCCATAATCTACAGTGCCAACACTCGCCAAGGAGATGAGTCGGTCAAATTCATTTTTTTCGAGAAGTCAAGAGGGAGACAAACGAAACTCTCTGAAAGCGTGACATTCGGTACAGCACCTTCTTCTAGGGCCCCCATACCCATCCAGGCAGAAGATAACCTTCATGTGGCTTAGTCATAAAACATTCCTCATGCCGCTCGGTCATGAGATGTCCTTCATGGGGCTCAGTCGTGAGACATTCCTCATGCGGCTCGGTCATGAGACGACCTTCATGCAGCTCGATCATGAGACATTCCTCATGCAGCTCGGTCATGAGACGTCCTTCATGTGTCTCGGTCATGAGACATTCCTTCATGCGGCTTGATCACGAGACATTCCTTCATGAGGCTCGATCATGAGACGTACTTCATGCAGCTCATGCGAATCGATAATGAGAAATCTTTCATACGGCTCAACCATGAGACATTCCTCATGTGGCTCAGCCAGGAGACATCCTTCATGCGGCTCGCCATAGAAGATTAGTTGATGCACATAACAAGTTGACCAAGTCTCAACCACCCAGATTTGCTCCAACAAAGAAATCTCAACCAACCACCAGTTGGAAGCCAAAGAGCGATCTTCATGTGCTGCAGTCACGTGGCCATGTGGCCATCTATGTAGCTCAAAATATCCTTTATCCCGAAATTACTATAAATAGTCGGGCACCACAATCATGCAAATGGTTGGCGATACAAGGCTGGCAACCTTCGAAAGGTAATTTCTTCAAGAGATAAAGGCTGCGTCTGATTGTCCAAGGAGTAAGGCATAGTTGATAGCACTTTCCTGAGCCTCCACCGTCACCCCCAGAATAAAAAACTAAACAATTGTACTTAGATTGTTTCCTATGATTTCTTTCTAGGCTCTTCTTTATACAAGCTAGTTTGCAATCAATTTTAGTATTTATGTAATACCTATCTTTGATATTTAATGGCAAACACGATGGCGACTCTGCTGGGGACATCCATCTCCTCCGATGAGAAGCTGGTGACGCAATTTGATGCGTCTAAGATCGGCTCTACGCAGCAAATGATTGTGGTTCGTTTTGACCAACAAACCTTCAAAGAAATGCTCTCCGAAGGGAGCGCCAGCCCATCACTGAAATGAGCCAACCAAAAGAGAACTCGCAGGACGTCGGCACGTAAAACTGTTGCCCCCAACCAAGTTCTCGAAGAAGCTTCTTCTGTAGCCCAAGACGGTGATCGAAGCTCTCATGTGGCTTTACTTTCGACCGCAGAGGACCAACTGTCCCCAATTCTAGCAAAGGAAAATACTACGATGCTGAGTTTTTGGGGGCACAAGGGAAATCCATACGGATAAAAGAAGAGGCCGCATAAGAGAAATGGGCAGTCTGACCATGCGGCAGCCAATCCTAGCCGTAAGAAGATGGACCATGTGGCAGCCAACTCTGGCTTCATGCAGATGGCCCATGCGGCAGCCAATCATGGTCATAGGCATAGTGTCTCATGTAGCCCTGTCAGAAGCTTTGTGTTCAACTGTCCCTCATGTGGGCCCGACTCCATGCGGCCCATTGAGAATGTGGGATATATCAATTTGGACTCTTTTTACTATGCACATTCGGTTGCTAAGTCAAAAAAGCCTAGGGCAGTGCGGGCCCAACAAGCCCAATCAACTGTCCAAGTTACTGACTGTCAGTGGGCCTCGTTAACTGTTATACGGGCTCCTGATGGAAAATTATACAGAACCACCCGCGTCCAGTCCCCCAGGGCTAACGGACAGGGTGGGTCTTTAAAGTCTCCATAGCAGGTGCTTTTACTAGCCTCGGATCAGGGAGTAAACATGATACCTAAGCACCTGTGCGCTCGGGATACCCGAGTCCACAAGTTTGGTGCAAAGATAGATTAGCTTGCTACCGACTTACGTGAGGTGATTACTCACAAACGTAAGGTGGCAACATTGGCATGCGATGAGTCCCTCTCGGGACGTCGTTGCACCCAAGTCATCATCAACTGCGGCTGCAACAAATCGTCAGCTCCTGAAGGTCGGCAGTCAGTTTTCCAATGACTGCAGCAACCAGCACCTGTCCGACAACAACTCAAGAAACAAGTACAAATTTTGGGCAACGAGGAGTTTCCTTTCGCCTCCTGTAGTTCAACTCAGAAGGTTCCTCCTGGCAACGGGGGAAAGAAGAAAGGCTCTTCCAGCCCGGCAATCTCGGTCAGTATTAAAAGAAAACTCTCATCTGGAGGGTTGTCGCCAACCACCATAGGGGATGTCTATTTAGGCACTCGATCCAAAAAGAAGCTTCCAGTACCTAGGGGTGCACCTTCGACCTTCCTGGGGGTAGATGAAGCTGGGGTTTGTAGTCCCCTCAATATATATGACAACCCGGTGTACCAAGAGCACACACAGGGGGTAGAGATTCCCTCGAACTATGCAATAGACTTGGACTTCCCTGAAGGCCACCACCCTCGCCAAGACGATGCGGCATCCTGCACAGGGGGTAGCACCCCTTTCGAGTTCGAGGAAGATAACATTCTGACATTCCTCAACAATTTCTCTGTACAAGGGTACAACACAGAGAGCACCTCTGCTACGATCCCTTCTACCTCTACCTATGAAAGGACGGTCTTTATGGCTGACGATGATCATGAAGTGCCTACTGACTGACAACGTCTAGAAGTACTTGAAGCCATGCTCTTGTCATTGGTCAAGTCCGTAGACGAAATCAAAGACGTCTTGCCAACTCAACCAGAAAGGACGCCTGGACAAACAAGCTTGGGATCCGCAGTCAATACGGACTCCAACACGATCGCTCCTTCTTTGGGTGATGATCCCTTAGGAGCATCCGTTCTTTCAGCTGTAGATGAAGCCAAGGAGGCAAGAAGGGAAGTCCAGGAGCTTCGAGCAACGTTCAATGCCTGAGACTCCTTTCGGGACCATAGAATACGGCAGTCGTATCCTGTTGAATGGAGAGATGTGCCCTTTCAACCACAGTACGATCCATCCCATATCGATTCGTATAACGGGAAGACCTCTGCTAGTCGATACATGACTTATTTTAAAGTCACAATCATCCACTTGCCGCATAGTGACGCCATCCTCATACGATTATTCATCGGAGCATTGGAGGGGGTCACGTTCGACTGGTACCGCAACCTTCCCGATAATTGTATCCATTCTTTTGACGGCTTCAAGAACATATTCCTGGAGAGATTCTACGATGTGTGGCATGATGTGACGATGTCAACCCTCATAGACGTCGTTCAGGGATAGAGGGAGCTAACAAGGAACTATATCGAACGGTTCTGCCAAACCGTAATGAGATTGCCCCAAGGCAATCTCGAGAGCTCCTTGATAGAAATCTGCCAGAAGAAGTTGCTCCCCGCAATTAGCCTCTGGATGGGTGACGATCAATTCAGGGATTGGACGACCTTCATCATTATTGCTACTAATACGGAGGTAAAATTGAAAAAGGCTCGCCAGTTGGGATTACACATCCCAGATGGAGAGGATAAGGGCAAACATCCTGGTTCCACCTCCAACAACAACAACAGTAGCGGCACCTCCAACAGGGACAATAAAGGAAACAAGCCATAGTCGCTGATGCGACCAAGAATCCCGAACAAAAATAGGCGAAAGGTCAGTGGCCCAAGATGAATTACTCATTTAAAGATAGTCATGTCAAACCTATCTTCGATATGCTCTTGCAAGGAGGTAGGATCCAGCTCCCTCCACCAAGGCGCGAGCCCCAAACAGTAGAAATGGAGGACCCAAAATATTGTTACTTCTACCGCTATGTCCATCATTCCACTCATGATTGTTTTTAATTAAAGCGGTACCCCAGAGTCTTATGGACTCCAAAGCTCTGTCGATAGACTTTGAAGAGGTTACCGTGGCAGCGAACATGGTGTCAATTTAGTTCGATAACTTCCCTCTAACAAGCACTCTCCAGACGGGGTAATATCTGTCCCTCGGGCGACGATGGAGGTTAACAACCTTTCTTCCGTTCGAAACTAGACATCTGGACTGGTACCTCTTACCACATCGCGAGGAGAGATCATGTAGGTGCATCCAGACTTAGTGCCCGAAGTTACCCAGGAGGTGTCTTCTCCTACCAAAAAAAAAGGGTAGGAAGTCTAGATCTTGCCATACAATTTCGGTCGCAGCTGAGGAAGCAGCAGTCGTTGTTACCCGGTCTGGAGCACAAGTCCAACCCACACGGGACAGTTCAGTCAAAGATCCTCTGTCGGCAACATAGCCTTCCTCTGATGTTCCAAGGCTATCTCAGCCTCCACTGGCGTATAAGTACAAGCCAAAGGAAATCCGCTTCTACAGGCCACTCCGTAACGATGCACCTCAGGGACTGGAGAGACCATAGAACTTTGACATATTAGCATAATTGGCTAATACGCCGACAAAGTTGCCGTTATACGAGCTCCTAAGGCTCTCCAAGGATCTTCGTGTCACATTGAGCAAAGCACTCCAAAATGCTGACGTCTACTTAGCTCAGGTCAAGCCGCCAGAAAAAGACCCGTCAGCAGATCTAAAGGGTAGCAATGGTACAGATGCAATGCCCAATATCATATTTACTCCACAGGACATGTTGATCAAGTCCAACTTACATGATCGCCCCATGTACTACACTGTATACATAGGTGACATCAAGGTGGATCGGATGCATATCGACCCTGGCTCATTAATAAGCATCATCCCGAAAAAGCTTTCTCCAACTTCTTGGCATCCCTATGCACCGGCTAGCAGCGACCAACACTGCCATTAGCGATTTCAACTCGGGAATGAGCTATCCCCTAGGGAAGATCTGTTTGAAATGTTAGATTGGTGACCTGAAGACGGAGGTTACCTGCTACATCATAGATGCAGATACCTCCTACAACATCCTCCTGGGACGATCGTGGATACATGACTTTATGATCGTGCCATCTATCCTCACCAGTGTTTCAAGTTTGTCAATGAGCACGACTTTGTGAAGACTGAATTTGCCGACAATCGATCGCTTCAAAGGGTCGAATCTTATTACTCTTCGGAGGCTTGTCTATATGACGAATCCAAGAAACGTATAACTAACAAACTGGAGGCCATCATAGGGCCAGAAGAATCCTTGAGAATTTATCTCCAGGTCCGCAAACAGGGCAAGGCTGCACCCCTCATCGCAACTTTGCATAAAGAGGTGCTCGGTTCTCCTACCTCACCTACGCAGTTGAAACCAATGGTCATCCGGCTCCCGATATCCCGCCAGGAGCAAAAACCTGTCATAGGGCCAATGGTGATCCGACTGCCGAAATCCAATCAAAGGCAACAAGAAGATGCGATGCCCTTTGTAACGTCGATGGTGATCCGATTGCCAAAATCTACTCAAAGGCAACCGAAAGACACAAAGTCCTTTGCCGATCCAATTGTCATCCGTCTTTCCAAGACTAGCCGGCAACCAAGTGTCGATCCAACACCCTCAAGCAAGTCGATACCACAAGCTGAACCCTTGGTTGTCAAGTTGCACAAGACAGCATCCTGACCTCCGAGCACGCAAGGGATAGCCAAAGAGGGCGTAGAACTCGCCAATTACCTGGTTACACAGGTGGATAGCCCCTCTCCTAATGATGTAATCGCTGTGGACAAAATTCCCTATTTCATCAATAAGAGGCTGCCGTTAGACTATTCTGAGTATGATAAGACTAATCTATTGTATGTCGCACAAGACTGTCTAGACGTTAACCTATACACACAAGTGATAACCGTCCATACCCCAAATCAACTTGCTTTTATTAAAGGCACTTACTTCCTAGTCCAGACAGAAGAGGATGGGATCACACGATCATCTTTGGCCGAAAAGATGGTCCTTAATCTTTCATGCCACAAGTGTTAGATCTCGGACCCGACGTTGGAAGATTACCGCTCTACCTATATAGTCCTCAAGCCAAGTACTTCATGCAAAAATAGGGGTACGACATGGAGGCTACCCCGGGTCTGAATCATGGTAGCGGTCGACGATTGCCTCTACAGCCGTCACTACTAGTAGTGAAACCTCAGGACCATTATCAGAAATCCAGACACGACCTCGGGTATGTTACACCACCAACAAACAACCGAAAGTTCCAGTAAAGGATGCGAGTGGCACTCTCATTCGTCCGAGTCACCCACTTACGACTCCGATAGCAGCATTGTTGATATATTAAGACAGACATTATCTGTCAACATGACATCTGCTGATATCGAAGAGGAGGACGAAGATCTACTCGAACCACTTGAGTTGGAGCCGTGGGACTAGCAACTAGATTCACAATGGGAGAAATGCTTTGAACTTCGTGATCCCCCACTGAGGACGAGGTCATGCAAGTTAACCTCGGTGATGAATCCTCTCTCCAAAGATAATGTTCGTCAGTAAAAGCCTGACAGACGGCGAGCGGGAGTCATTGTTGCAACTCGTCAAAGAATACATCGACGTCTTTGTCTGGAGTTATGAAGACATGCCAGGGCTAAACCCTGAGATCACACTTCATAAGTTCAACATTTATCCGGACGAAAACCAGTCAAACAACAGCAGTGGCAGTTTGTCCAGACATCATTAATTCTATGAAGCAGAAGTAAACAAGCTTATAGCTAGCGGTTTCATCCGTGAAGAGCACCCCAAACTTGGTAGCCAACATAGTACCAGTCATCAAAAAGAACAGAAATATCCGAATTTTCATCGACGTTCGCAATCTGAATGCGACATGCCCTAAGGATAAATTCCCTCATCCGATCACCGACATAATGATCGATTAAATGTGCAGCTTCGAGAGCATGTCCTTTATGGATGGATTTTTAAGATACAATCAAATCAAAATGTTTCCTGATGAGGAAAAGCAAACGACATTTCGAACACCGATCGGTGTGTATTGTTATACGGTCATACCCTTTGGCCTGAAGAACGTCGGTGCTACATATCAACGTGTTATGAGTGTCATCTTCAAATATCATTTACACAAGATGGTGGAGTGTTACGTTGACGACATCGTCGTCAAAAGCTGCTCCAAAAATGATCACTTACATGATTTGAGAATAGTGTTCGACCTCATGCGAGCACACAACCTGAAGATGAATCCCACCAAGTCTTTCCTGGGCATGTCCAGCGGGAAGTTCTTGGGCTTTGTCATTACTTCCAGGGCATTCACATAGATCCTGATAAAACAAAAGCAATCCTGGAGATGCGTCCAACGAGGAACCTCCGTGAACTCTG
>JANAVB010015549.1:0-25967 GCA_029216955.1 Iris pallida | reverse complement strand
TACATGAAAAGTCACGTACGCTCAAGGGAGCAGCGTACATAAAAAGTCATGCACGCTCAAGGGAGCAGCGTACATGAAAAGTCACGCACGCTCAAGGAAGCAGCGTACATGAAAAGTCACGCACGCTCAAGGGAGCAGCGTACATAAAAAGTCACACACGCTCAAGGGAGCAGCGTACATGAAAAGTCACACACGCTCAAGGGAGCAGCGTGCATGAAAAGTCACGCACGCTCAAGGGAGCAGCGTACATGAAAAGTCACGCACGCTCAAGGGAGCAGCGTACATAAAAAGTCACGCACGCTCAAGGGAGCAGCGTACATAAAAAGTTACGCACGCTCAAGGGAGCAGCGTACATGAAAAGTCACGTACGCTCAAGGGAGCAACGTACATGAAAAGTCACGCACGCTCAAGTCTGCGTACGCACAAAAGCACGCACGCAGGAGACACGCTTCCAACAGGAAGCGTATCCAAGGCTCAGTGGCGTAAGCTAAGAAGCTCTGCACACTGCTCACTGTCTTCACCAAACAGCAAGAACACCATGATGAACCCAAAGCTCCAAAGCATCACAACTTAGCCATCCGAACTCCAAATCCGGATTTCCAAGGTTCCAACTTGGGTGAAACTGAATGCTCTTCCACATGGAAACATCAAAACCCATAAACATTCAACTAAAATAGATCAAACCATGCAAAATCCGAAAATAGGAAAACTTAGATCTAGAGCAATGGAGACACCAAATCACAAAAGCCAAGAACTAATGTTGATCACCATGTCCTAATCTAGCAAATGGACAAATAAAAGAGGGTTCTCATGTAGTGGCAAGATGTACTTGCCTAGGGTTGGGAGAGTTGTGGAGGAAGGAGAAGAAGAAAATAAATGGTGGTGGTAATGAGGAGAGAGGTAGGTGGGGATATAAAGAGGGGGAGTTGTGGTGGGGATGAGGGGTAGCATAGGCTAAGGTGATCCAACCATAAAGAACCAAACCAAACCAACCCAAACCAATTAAAACCGAGCCACGACAAAACCCAAATACAAGAAATACCAAAATTCCACAAGTTGAGAAAAAATAAAAATACATGCCAAAAATCAGATACGAGTATAAATACGAATTACGGGAAATGAGGGTGACAGCAACCCACCAGGCCTCTGCCTCTCGGCCTTCACCTGCTGACAAACCAAGCAGCGAGATACAAACTGAGCTACCTCGCGCTTCATGCCGTACCACCAAACGTGCTCCCTCAGATCTCGGTACATCTTGTTGGTACCAGGATGCATAGAGTACTGAGAGCGATGTGCCTCCTGAAGAACCTCCTCCCGAAGCTCCCCACTCGGAACGCACAGTCTAGCACAGTACCGCAGCGACCCATCTTCGGCAATAGAGAAATCATCAAGCAGCCCTGCCTACACCTGCTCCCTGATGCACCTCAGGGCAACATCATCATACTGTGCTGATCTGACTCTGTCCATCAACTCAGACTGAATCTGTAAACACCATATCTGTACCTCTATGCCCGAAATAATCACCTTGATTTCCAAACTGTCCAGGTCAGCCAAAAGATAACGGTCTGCTGTCAGATACATAGCCACTGGATACCTGCTCAAGGCATCTGCAACTACGTTGGCCTTCCCTGGATGGTACTGTAAGGCGATATCGAAATCCTTCATCAGCTCAAGCCAACGTCTTTGCCTCATGTTCAGCTCCTTCTGAGTGAACACGTACATCAAGCTCTTGTGGTCAGTAAAGATCTCAACCCGCTCTCCGTACAGATAGTACTTCCACAACTTCAGGGCAAAGATAACAGCAGCTAACACCAGATCATGAGTCGGGTAGTTCTTCTCATGAGGGCGTAGCTGCCAAGATGTATAGGCAATCACCTTTCCGTGCTGCTGAAGTACACAACCCAGACCCCGGCCAGAAGCGTCGCTGTAAATCGAGAAACCACCGGTCCCAGACGGTAATGTCAAGATCGGAGCTGATGTCAACCTCTTCTTCAGCTCATCGAAGGCGGCCTGACACTCCTCAGTCCAGACGAACTCCATGTCCTTCCTGGTGAGTCTAGTCATCGGCTCCGCGATCCGCGAGAAATCCTGGACGAACTTCCGATAGTAGCCCGCCAATCCCAGAAAGCTCCGAATCTCGACAACTGTACTGGGCGTAGACCAAGACTCTACCGCAGCAATCTTCCTCTGGTCTACTGAGATCCCGTGCTCGGTCATAACATGACCCAAGAACTCGACCTGGTCTAAGAAGAACTCGCACTTCGACAGCTTCTCATACAACTGCTCCTTTCTCAGGATCTCGAGCACAATCCTCAGATGCTCCTCGTGCTCCTCCGACGTCTTTGAGTAGACCAGGATGTCATCTATGAAGACCACCACGAACTTGTCAAGGTACTGATGGAATACCTTGTTCATCAAGTTCATGAACACAGCTGGGGCGTTGGTCAACCCAAATGGCATTACAGTGAACTCGTACTGGCCGTACCGAGTCCGAAAAGCTGTCTTCAGAACGTCTTCCTTCTTCATCTTCAGCTGATGATAGCCGGACCTCAGATCTATCTTCGAAAACACCTTGGCGCCGCTCAACTGATCGAACAAGTCATCGATCCTCGGCAATGGGTACTTATTCTTGATAGTAAGGTTGTTGAGCGCCCTGTAATCGATACACATGCGTATCGTACCATCCTTTTTTGGCACAAACAGGACTGGCGCTCTCTAAGGCGATCAACTGGATCTAATGAATCCCTTGTCCTGCAGCTCATCGACCTGCTTCTTCAGCTCCGCCAACTCGCTGTTGTTGACCCTATAGACGTGCTGTGAAATAGGCTCAGCACCCGGTACTAAGTCTAAAGAGAACTCAACGTCTCTATCCTGCGGCATCCCAGGCAACTCCTCGGAAAAAACATCCATGAAGTCAGCTATCAATGGATGCGGCAATGCCTGCCCCGCCAGTAAAGCTCCGCAGAACCCATCTTCCGGCTCAGCTGCTCCTCTAGCAAACACAATCTCTGGCTCTCCCCGGCGGTCTAAACAGAATCCTACCTCCTTTATAATCTATAGTAGCATGGTGCATGCTCAACCAATCCATTCCGAGTACCACATCGTACCTCGGAAGGGGCATTACGAGCAAGTAAGCACCCAAAACTCGGCCTCCTACAGTAACTCTCTGTCCCTTGCAGATATTGTTGACCAGGATGATGCCTCCCCCGATCAATATCTTGCAAGTCCTACCCAAAGGTTCAGCAATAATATTGTTTCTCAGAGCAAAAGAAACAGACACAAAGCTATGAGTGGCACCGGAATCAAATAAGGTAAATGGAGGGAATGAATCGAGAAGAACGTGACCTGCCACTATATCGCCTACTGGCTCTTCCTCCTCCTCTGCTGTCAGGGTGAACACTCTGCCCGCAGGGGCTCCCCTCTGATGCTGTACAAAACGCTGCTGCTGGGTCTGAAGTGGAGGACCTCTCTGCTGAACTGCTGGTCCTCTGGTCGGCTGTGCTCTATCCTGGACTCCTCAGACTCCCCGAATACGGCAGTCCTTCAGCTGGTGATCGGGCGCCCCACAGTATAAGCAGACGCCCAACCTCTTCCTGCAAACCTCTCTAGTGTTCCCTAGCTTCCCGCAGAAGTTATACTATGTAGCCGGCCTCTGACCCTGACCCTGACCCTGGTGCTGCTGGGCACGCGTCGGTACCTGCTGAAACTGTAACTGAGGCTGCTGCTGCTGGAACTGCCTCTGCTGGAAATATGGGAGCTTCGCCGGCCCTGCACTCGAACTAGCTCCAAGAGCGTCACTGCCCCTCTTCGGCTTGAGGCCGAAGTCCTCCTCTGCAATCTGTGCCTCCATAAGGATCTGCTCGAAGGTCGAGTCACGTTTCCCAGAGGTACGAGTGCGCACTGCATGTATAAGGCCCCTCCGGAACTTTCGGGCCTTGTACCCCTCATCCTGGACCAAACAAGGTGCAAACCTGCTCAGGCGGAAGAACTCCGCTGCATACTCGTCTACCGACGAGTTCTCCTGCACCAGACTGGCAAACTGCCCCTCTAAAGCTGTCAAGGCTACATCTGGGTAGAACTTCTCCTTAAAGAGTTTCCTGAAGTCCTCCCAAGATAAACCCCTCACTGACGTACGCGGATCCGTACGGTACCAAGTCAGCGCTATGTCGAAAAACTGGCTTACTGCAGAAGTCACCTACAGACCTCTCGGGACCTCTGCCAACTCCAGACTCCGCTGGACATCCTCTAGCCAGTCGTCCGCGTATAGGATACCCTCGGTACCCTTGAACTCCCGCGGGTTCATCTTCCTGAAGTCGAGGTGTGTACCGGGCCTCCCCTGACCTTGCTGCTATACTGGTGCTCCCTGAACTGTAGTCGGTGCACCTCTCTCCACTGCTGCCATAGCTAGCTGATACGAGTTCTCTATGGTCTGTCGCAGCACCTCTGCCCGACGGTGCTGTGCCTCTGTCTGTGCTCTCTGTGTCTGCAGCATCTGCTACAGAAGGGCCATCATCCCCTGAGTATCTGTCGGTAACTGAGGCGGCGGTGGAAGAATATCAGGGATGACCACGGACGGTCCCGCTGCTGGAGGTAGAAGACCTCCTGGAACCGTCGCTGCTGCTGCTCCCGCCGGAGGGGCAGGAACTGAGGTGGCAGCTCCCTCAAGTACAGCTCCCATAGCCGGAGGTGGAAGACCATCCGGATCGGGCCTCTCTGGTACAGTGCTAGAACCTGCTGCCTGAGAGCGAGAGATCGTCATCCTGAGGATAGATTGAAACAAGGAATCAAATATGGCACATGATAGGAATATCAAAGAAGGACAATTAAATTTAATGCAAAAGAATTTGTCATGGTAATCAAAAGATCAGAAATTTCCTAAAATATGATTGAGTAACTCCTATCATACCCTAGATCCTATGTCCTAATCGCAGGCTCGTAATTAGTACTCTAAGTCGAGCACCATTACGAGATCGTACTAATTGCGACACAGACCTGCATGGGCCAACACAAAAACGTGTCACGACCCACACCCTGAAGATGGGCACGAGCACGTGGTTACGTCCAGCCTACGCCGCAGAATCGGCGGTAGAATACTGTATATAAGGTCTGTAAATACTACGACTAAAATAGATAAATGTACCTGTACAGTATATACACTCCGAATGGAGGTGACATAGCAATACAGTCTCAATCACAAATATAAAACTAAGGTAGATAGCATGGAAAGGAAATATGATAGATAAAATAGGAAATAAGTCCAAGATCCACAAGTCAGAGCTATACACAAACATCCAGAGTCTCAGAAAATATATATAATAGATACTACAAACTGAAATGTACTAGCTGGCTCGCAGGCCAGACAAACCTAACTAAACTATGCTACTCAGGGTAAGGAAAGTCTAGTGGCTCTACCAACAAGCCACGGTCTAAGTCTAATCCATCAGACTCAACCCCATAGTAGGTCGGGCAATCAGCCTCTGAATCATCTGTAAAATTGTCAACGGTATCCTGTCAGGAAAATGAGCAAGTACAAACACCAATAGCAGTTCTATATAAATTAAGAAATACTATAAGAGATAGTATAATAAAATACAAGACAAAGATATAGGCGACTTGGGAACCATTTGAAAGTCGAGTTATAACCCTTGAACCAAACAAGGACCGGAGTTATAACCCTTCTTTCAAACAGGACTTAGTCTCAAATCATGGCACAGTATATAAACAGGTAGAGCATGTGAGTAATAAAATCATAGCATGGTAAAAAGTACAGAAAGTAAAGCTAAACTGGAATATAAGATATGCTAATAAATGTAAAAGGTGATTTGAACTATTAGAGCGATATGTGATCGGCTAGGGAGTCAAGAAAGAGTTATCCACTTGGCCCGGTAATCTGCGGTGTCCTCAACGGAGAGTCATGCCGTCCAACCTGGATAACTGGTAATGGGGTATCGGCTACACCCAACATGAGGTGAGGGTGGCGCTAGCAAAATAGTTACAGGAAGGCTTTGATCACATAACCCCTAATAATTCCCCCATCTCCGAATAGTATCACGGATCCGGACATGGCACGTCATGACACAGGGTTCGTGAGCAGGGGGCCAGCCCACTCCCAAATCAATGTCTATATAAGTACAGGAAACACAGAAATATCACATACCCATATACCAAGAAAGTCTGGGAATAACATCTCATGACAGGATCCGACGTATACTAGTCCGTGAACCGTTGTGTCGGGAATCATGTAAAACACTACAACTGAATCGGATATAGTAGATATCAAGACAATGAAAACTATCAGTGAATGTACTCACCTGTGGTCCTGAGATGATAAGGTGAACAGACGCTCAGAGTAATCACAGACCTAAAATAAGATACTATGAGTCAAATAGGGTTTTATACTGAAAAGAAAACTAATATAAGTCATGAATGCAAGTCTAAGTCAAAACTAGGTCAATCTAGGTCAAACTGAGTCATACTAGGTCATACTGGTTCATACTAGGTCATACTAGATCACTGGGAGTCAATCCAAGTCAAATTAGGTCAAACGAGGTCAAAGGTTGACTTACAGTTGACTTTTGGTCAACTGGTCAACCCTGGTCAACTCTGGTCAACTCTAGGTCAACCCTAGGTCAAACTAGTCTAATGTTGACCAACTGTTGACTTTCAGTCAACTGGTCAACTCCGGTTTGGTTTCGGTCAAATCTAGTCGCTTAAAGACTAAGTTTGACTCTCGGTTGACTTTTGTTGACTTTTGGTCAAAATGGTCAACCGACGTCAAAACTAGTCTAGGAGCACTATATTTGATCATTACCAACCAAGGGAATTAAGTCCTAACCACATCTTAGACTCCAAACTCAAATACCCTATTCCTAGGTAAAACTTGCATTACCTTACCAAGGTAAATCCCGATACCTTGCCCAATACCAAGGAAACCCCGCTAATACCCAAGATACTAGCCTAGGCTCCTTAGGGTAGCTAGATACCATCATATTTAAGGTTTACCTACAAAGAAATATGGGTATCCTAGGTATCTAACCTATTTTAAGACATGTATTGGTTATCTACCCATTACCCCTACCAATATCATGAATCTCATTCTCACATCATTCTAGCACTCATATAGATCACACTCACTCACACACAACACTCTCACATCTCACTCACCTATAAGCTTTCCTATAGGTTTACACTTAGGCTAACCTATAGGTTATTAGACATATACACACTAGGCTCTCTCACACACACACACACAACTCACAAACACACACACACACACACACACACACACACACACACACACACAAGGCTCATTTGTGGACTGATTTGGTGTGTTAAATGGGACAGGTTTGTGACAGTGGGGACAGCCACAAGGGACCAAAACATGTGGCCAAGGTGACAGCCACTTGGGTTTGTTAGGACTGAAATGAACTAGTTTAGGGGCTGGTTTGACAGTGTAAAGGACAGCCATCTAGTGGTGTTTAGGGGACAACAAAGTATGGTTTAAGGGGGACTGAAATGTAGCAAAAAGGACAGCTATAATGCTGATTTGGAGGGGACTGTTGGGGGCTGTTTAAGGACTGTTCTTGACAGTTATTAAGGGTGGTTTAAGTGACTGTTGGACAGCCAACGTAAGGGGGGAATTCTGGACAGATTTGTGGCAAAAGGGGACAGCCACTTGGGCTGTGTGGGACTGAAATGTAGGTGTAGGGCTGCTGAAATGGACAGTGGTTCCCCCTCTAATCCACTCTCTATACCTCAATACACTTCTCAAATTCCCCTCTCTAATCCCACACTTAAACACCTCTCATCTATTTACTCAAACACGTCTCCTACACACTCTTAACCAACACAAACACACACACTAACTCTCATGCTTGGTCGACCACTCCAAACCCCTCTTAAACACAAGCACCACTCCACACACACCATGATACATATCCACATATATATATAAACCATAATATGAATATACATATATATATATATAGATTAATATATATATCACCACATATATACACATATTGATATAGATAATATGATACATTAAGATACATAGGAAAACACATTCCTAAACACTCCTAAAATCTGGAATAAATATTAGAACACATTAAATCAACACACAAGTGTCCAAATAGGGTTTTCCCCATTAGGACACGATCCTACTCATAGGACACCTATACAAGTGTCCAAATGGACACGAAATGGACACCAATGGGCACAAAACCATGGGGGTCATTCCTATAGGTCAATACCATTCTAATGCATGAGAGAAATGAGGAAGGAAGGGATTTATACCTCTCGGTGACTCGAATCGATCCCGATACGCCATCGACACGTAGGAATCCCAAACGGACTCGGACAAGCTCCGAATCCTCTCAAACTTGGGTAGCTCCCTCCTTGGCTTGAATGGAGAAGGAAAGAAGAAGATTTGGTGAAGAAATGGAAGGATTTGGTGATGGTTTGATTAGGGATTGCTCTCAAATCAATTTGGGGAAGAACAAGAGAGAGAGTGGAAAAGGAAATAATGAAGATTGATGGAGCCTTATCCACCATAGGTGGCCGGCCACTAGAGGGTTTTGTCCTATTAGGAAAAAGCCCAAAAAGCCCCTTTTTCTAATCTATGGGTTAATACATTAGTAAGGGGTTAAGTCGGGGTTAGTTTGGTCATTCCTAAAACCACTAATCCAAATTAATCCTAACCAAAATAATTAGCCTAGTCACTAACTAAAATAACTAACATGTGGGCCATGGCTAACTAGTGTGTGGGCCCGCTAGAGTCAACACTACCCCGGGTCCCCGATACAAGTCGGAATGAGTTAAAATTCGAACCCGACTCAAACAACCCCAAAATAATACAATAAATAAATAAATAATTCCAAAATAATTTTAAAGTGGAAAATTACCAAAATACCCCTGTTCATGGAAATTGCCATTGGTCTTCGTACTGCCAAGACGAGGTCACCCACCTGGTAGGATCTTTCGTGGACCTTTTTGTTGAAGGTCCCAGAGATAAGAGCTTGGTAAAGCTCAATCCTTTGCTGCACGAGCAAGTGCTTTTCATCCAACGCTTCTAACTCTTGTAACCGCCTGCGCCGATTGTCTTCGACGGTAAACTGACTAGTGATGGCTACCCGTAAGGACGTGATTTGAATCTCCAAGGGGAGGACAGCCTCGCTCCCATAGACCAAGGAGAATGGTGTATTGCCTGTAGGTGCACGAAATGTCGTACAGTAGGCCCATAAACATTCGCCTAACTTCTCATTCCAGTCGCGTTTATTGGAGGAGACGACCTTTTTGAGGAGTTTGACAATGGTTTTGTTGAATGCCTCGGCCAATCCATTAGCTGCCGGATAGTAAGCTGCAGACGCCATATTCTGAATTTGGCTTTTGTCACAGAATCGGTGGAATGCATGGCTTACAAACTCAGGACCGTTATCGTGAATGATCCTTCTGGGAACTTCGAAGCGGTAAATGACGTGAGGTTTGATGAAAATGATCACGTTGGAAGTCTTCACCTCTACCAATGGTCTGCTAGTTTGGAGAAATAATCCATAATGGCGAGGATTAACCAGTGTCCTTTAGAGGATGGTGGACTGACTGGACCCATGATATCCATTCCCCAGGCTTCGAATGGCCACGAGGCTGTCGTGGGATGTAAATATTTTGAAGGTTGATGGATAAAATCTGCATAAATTTGGTACGGCCGATATTTCTTTGCATACTCAACAGCATATACCATCATAATGGGCCAGAAATAGCCCATACGGCGCAGCTGTAAAACCCCTAAATTTTTACTATATTTTTTTAAAATAAAATTTGTACTGTTTATTTTTTTATTCTGTATTTATACGTCGTGTAGTTGCATTGTACGTCGCGCACGAAATTTTATTTTTCGTAATTGCTCGACGAGTGCGAATATGTGCGAGCGTACATATTTTAGAAAAATATTTTTTTCTATTTTTATAGTTTGAAAATAATATATATAATAATTATTTTAGCTATCATACCAAAATTCCAAGCTCATTATTTTATTTATACAAAGCCTTTCGTTTATAACAATTATTGATAATATTTTTCGTTCATACATATATATTTCATAAATATTTTATTGGTTTATTTTTAAATAATAATGTAATTTTCAAAATTAATTATTATTATAATTTTAGTGTTCATAAAAATATATTTTAAAATGGTTGATATTTGTTAAAATTAATTATGATGATTTATAAATTTGAATGTATGGATTTAGATTTATCTATATTTAATTTGGATTTAATTTGGAATTGATTTGAATTTCTTTCAAAAATTATTTAAATTAAGTAGAGAATTATCTAATTGGGTTTTAAATATTTCTAATCCTTATCCAACTGGGAATTCCCACATCCTATAAATAGGCAGGTACTCCTCCATAAATCCTCGCATCCATAAAAAATTTTCTCCATAATTGTCGTGCATCGTATCGGTGTCCACATCTTATTCCATAGTTTACATCTACATTCTCCTTCCCCGTGTCGGACATACCCCGACACCAACAAATCTTTAAATCTAATCCCTAGTCTAAACCGCGTCCCCACTCGCGTCAGCCGCCTCCGCCTCCGCCTCGACTCCCAACCAGCAACCCTGCCAACTTCGACACCACCACCATTATCACTGCATCATCGTGGCCTCCTCCTCTCCCGGCCAGACCCGAGCCTGACCCCAGCCATCCATCTTCCATCAACGCAGCTACTGTCTTTCGATCACCAGAATCGCCACCCTCGTCGATCGGCCATCACCGACAACCCGTTGCCCCGTCAACCTAACCATCTCTGTCACCAGCAGTACCATCCCTGCGACCACGACCCACGTAGTCTACTCTAGAACCGCCACCGCCCGACCACCTCCCAGACCTCACCATCCCGGCGTCCCCGCCACACAAACCCCCATAACCACCATCACTAGTCATCACCAGCCACTGCCACTGCGGTCGGCCACCACTGCGACCGTTCGCGGCCACCAAAACCTAAAACCCCCAAAGTAACAACAAAGGAGAACCCCAAAAATTTAACGACCACCACCCCCTTACCTGTCCGTCGCCGGCCGGAGATCCGACGCCGCCCCGCCGGAGAACATCCCAATGAGTTTCCCAACATCTCTCTCTCTCTTCCGCTCCTCCGCGCGCTACCCAAACCCTGGCCGCCGCACTGCATCAGTCTCCGCCTCCTCTGGCGAGCCATCTTCTCATCGATGACAGCCGTTCTCCGTCGCCTTCTGCCCGAGCTCCTCCGTGGCCGAGAAGCCCCGCGCGACCTTCCTCCTTGACCGCCGCCACGATCCTGCCGTACAGCAGCCTCCTCTGTCGAAGTCCTGCCAGCCCCACGCGCCTCCGAACATTCCGACCGGCGACTTCCCAAACCCACTGCTCCTCTTTCGACCTCCGTGCCACCGTACCGTCCGTTGCACTCCGTCACACCTTTCAGAGCTCCCGTCCTTCCCTTTCTCTTTCGTCACTCCCGCTCTCCTCGAGTCTTCCTCCTGCTCTCACGAACCCTCTCTCAGCTTCTCTCCCGCTATCCTCTCCGTTTCTCTCTCCCTCTTCGACTTTTTCAATCACTATACATTCTCTCTTCCCCCCCCCCCAAATTTGTTATTCCTTCTCTGTTTTCTTTGTTCAGTTACTTATTATGTTCCTTGGGTGTTGGATGATTTGAATAGTTTAAAGAAGAATAGCACTTGGTTACCATTAGATTCTTTATTAACAAAATTACTATTATTATTATTATTATTATTATTATTATTATTATTATTATTATTATTATTATTGTTGTTGTTATTTTCTGTTTTAAATCCCATACTGGTAGAACCTGTAGGTATGTATGTATGTTGGTATAATCAAAATTTATTATTAGTGTTATTATTTTCTATTATTATTATTATTATGGAGAGCAGCACAGTGCTGCTGTTCCTTTTATGTTCTTATTATAAATTCTATTATTTTACAAAATTTTGTTATAATAGGGGTAGCATACAATGCTCTATGATACAAGTATGTGATAGAGGCATTACTTTATATGTATATATATATTTGTGGCCTATGAAAATATAGTTTCAAAAATTATAAAACAATGTTCGGTGTTTTAAATAAAATGTAGATTCACTATCTCAAATTATATTTTTATTACAAAGTTAATATTTTAGTCTAAAAACAATTTATGATTCTTTCAAATATTCTCTTAGAAATTATTTTAACTAATAAAAATATAATTTCAAGTATTACAATTATTTTCTTAAATAGTATAAGTATTAAGTCTACGCAAATTCTTCTTTTATCAATTCATTTCCGTGTCTGAGCCCAGTATTCTTATTCCCTTGCCAATTCTGAACTTCATTATGTCGACCCTAACTAATTTGACCGTCTTGGACCCAATGGAACTGTCCGTGCCACCATCAGAGGACTCCTTGTGTAGTTGTTACCCGAAGTTGTAGTTCGTGACACCTTGATCATTGCAGTACAGCAAGCGTCCTACCAGGCAAGACACCTTGTCATTTGTTGTTTATTTATTTAGCTCATATTTTATGCATTATTCATTATTATTTTTATGCAAAATAAACTGTGATACATGGCATAACCTGTTAGAACTTACTGTTCAGTTATATTTTCTGCTATGTATTATTTTTTCTTACACATTAAACCTAGATTTAAGGGACCACCTTTGTGTGTTGCATTCATAGGCCTTGACATATTTGTACCACGTTGTTGTGAGTCACATGTAGAACTCGGACATGCGTGATTGGCTGGCCACCGGTACGTGTAAGCCGTGCGTTAGGAAATAACTGCTAATAGAATTGCATGCTAGAAGACTTAGCAGTTATGAATTGGCATTGGGCGGGGAGAACATGATTGGAAGTTGACTACCACCCTATCTATCGTAGACTCGCTCGCTACTGAGGAACGATAGGTAGACTATATGCTATAGACTCGCTCGATACTGAGGAATAGTATATAGTATTGTGACTCGCTACTGAGGTACTGTATTAATATTTTCTTGACTTGACCCGGTAGTCATGCGATCATGAACTGTTCTTAAAACTGCATTCACTTAGATTTGGTTAGGCGCCTTTATCCGTTAGGTATGAGTACTTTTGGTTTGGGTACTTGTATCTGACCGTGGCTTGGAACAATAACTTGTCACGGATTAGTTCATCACATCTTGTCCTTATTTGGTTGTAGGTGTGGCTTACTACTCCGATGAGAAGGTATTGAACCTTGTTGGGGTCCGGATAGGTTCATAGCATGGAAAGATACGTCATCGTGAATTAGTTTACCATCTCTTGTCCTTGTTTGGTTGGAGGGTGTAAAACCCCTAAATTTCTACTATATATTTTTTTTATCTTTATCGATTTTGGTACTGGTTTAAATTTTTTGTACGTCGCGTAGTCGTATTGTACGTCATGCACGAAATTTTATTTTTCGTTTTGCTCGACGAGTGCGAATATGTGCGAGCGTACATATTTTTAGAAAAACATTTTTTCTATTTTTATGGTTTCAAAATAATATATGTAATAATTATTTCTAGCTATCATTTTCAAGTTTATGATTTAATTATGAAAAGCCTTTCATTTATACAGCTATAATAATAAATTATTTTTCTTATAAAATGGTATATTAGAAAAGTATATTTATGTAAACATTATTTGTACATACATATATATTTAGTAATTATTTATTAGTTATTTTAAATAAATAGTATATTTTCGAAATTATTATTATAGCATTTTTAGAAAACATATTTTGAAATTATCGTACCAATTTAAATCTTGATTTGATTTATGGATATATTTTGAATAGTAAATTAATATCTATAATTGGAGTTTGAGTTATCTTAATTGATTTTTAAATAAAGGATATAATTTAAATTAGATTTAAATTGGATTTTTATTGGATTTGGAATTGATTTCATTGTTTTAAATTAAGTAGAGAATTATCTACTTTGGGTTTAAATATTCCTAATTCCTATCCAATTGGAAATTTCCACATCCTATAAATAGGCAGGTACTCCTCCAATTTTTATCATCCACCAAATTGTCTCCACAAATATTTTTCCACCAAGATGTGTATTGTGTCCGTGTCCATATTTCTTTCTTTCCACTATCTTCATTTTTACAATTACATTATTTTCACTCGTGTCCTACACTCCAGACACTAAATTCCGAGCCTAATTCTTGTGCCGGACACAACTCCGACACAAATTCCAAATCCACAGATCCTAAGCCTAATTTTCCACCGACGTTCCCTCGAACCCCGACAACCATCTGACCAGCCAGTCCTCGAGACCGCCCTGTCCTCCGCC
This sequence comes from Iris pallida, assembly GCA_029216955.1. Classification (NCBI taxonomy): domain Eukaryota; kingdom Viridiplantae; phylum Streptophyta; class Magnoliopsida; order Asparagales; family Iridaceae; genus Iris; species Iris pallida. The sequence goes on along the minus strand of JANAVB010015549.1, from coordinate 11,637 downwards.
ACATCGCCATCATCGTTCCCCAACACCACCCCGTCTCCAATGTCAACCCCACACTGTGAACCGCCAACTCCTCGACCCGCCTCTGTTGACTTACGTCGAACTAAGAATAACCCGACCATCGAACACCGCACATCCGTAGCCACCCAACCAAACAACACCGTGGCCATCGCTGCGGCAGCCCAGCACCACCACCCAAATCACAACCAAACCCACAAACACCACCACCATCACCGGCGGCATCCGTCTACTCCAAAACCCTCGACCACCGCCAAACCAACTCCGGCCGCTGCCGCGGACCACAACCACCACCACACAGAGGAGGAGAAAAAGGAAACCCTTACCTTTCCCGGCCGACCCCCGCCTGTCCCCGATGATCCGTCGCACAGCGCTCCGGCGCCATGACCGGTGTCCACGACCAGCCCCCTCCGCCGCCGCGTAGACCACGCCGACGCGAGCGCGTCAGCCTCCTCCGCAGGCGCACAGCGGCCGCCTCCTCCACCCTCGAGCGTCGATGCCGACCGGCCGAGCTCGCCATCCCCCAGCGCCTCCGCGCCAAGCCTGCACCCCCTCACTTCTCCTCCGCCAGCACCCTCCACCGCGAGTGGCGCCGTGCTTCCCGACAGACCCGCCGGCGAGCCCCCGCGTGAGACATCAGTCGTACGGCGCCGCCCCAACACCCTTTCTCCGCCGGCTGGATCCGGCTGTCCCCCGCCGGTGCCGCCTGGCTGTGCCCCCAAACCCCCACCGCCGCGGGCTCGTGTGACCCCCGACCGCTCCTCGCCTCTCGCAACGCCTCCCCGGCGGTGATCCACCGCCACGAGCGGCCACGCCACCGCCTCACGCCGGACCCCGATCCCACTCGCCGGCGCCGCACCCTCCGCTCCTCACCAGAGCCGCCCGCCGCCTGCTCCGCCGATAAAACCCCCTCTTCGACCTTCCTCTCCGTCTCTCTCCCTGGGTCAGCCGAGCGCCCACACTCTCTCCCTGGGTCCGCCTCCCGCTCTTCCCCACCTCGGCACCGCCCCGTCTTCTCCCTCTCTCTAATCTCTCTCTCTCTTCCTAATTGATGTTTTCTTGGTTGAAGACAAACTTCATTCTCTTTAATGAGAAGGAAAACTTTGTGTACTGAGTGTTCTCCTCGAAAGAGGAGAACCAACTTTGTTTTTATTATTATTTATTATTTATTTATTTTTCTTTTCTTTTATTTTTGTTTAATTTATTATTATTATTATTAATATTATTATTATTATTATTATTATTAGTATCATTATTATGATGATTATTATTAATATTATCATTATTTCTATTATTATTGTTATTATCATTATTATTAGGATGATTATTTATTATATTTAGTATTATTATTATTATTATTATTATTATTATTATTATTATTATTATGGTGAGCAGTACAGTGCTGCTGTTCCTTTTATATTCTTATTATAAATTCTATTATTTTACAAAATTTTATTATATTAGGGATAGCATACAATGTTCTATGATACAAGTATGTGATAGAGGTATTATTATTACTATATATATATATATATTTTGGCCTATGAAAATATAGCTTCAAAAATTATAAAACAATGTTCGGTGTTTTAAATAAAATGTAGTTTCACTACCTCAAATTTTATATTTTTATAAAGTTGATATTTTAGTCTAAAAACAATTTATGATTCTTTCAATTATTCTCTTAGACATTATTTTGACTAATAAAAATATAATTTCCAGTATTACAATTATTTTCATAAAAATAGTATATGTATCTAATTATTCAAAAATTTCTTCGATTATCTTTCTCTTCTGTAGCTAGTCCTATTCTCAACCCCTTGTCAAATTTTGTCCTTCATTATGTCCACCCTAACTAAATTGACCGTCCTAGACCCGATGGAACAGTCCGTGCCACCACCCGAGGTCACCTTGTATAGTTATTACACCGAAGTTGCAGTTCATGCCACCTTGATCATTACAGCACACCAGGCGTACTACCAGGCAAGACACCTTGTCATTTGCTGTTTACTTATTTTTAGCTCATATTTCATGCATTATTTATTTTCTTATGCAAAATAAACTGTGATACATGGCATAACCTGTTAGAACTTACTGTTCATTTATATTTCCTGCTATGTATTACTTTTCTTACATATTGAACCTAGATTTAAGAGACCACCTTGTATGTTGCATTCATGGCCTTGACACGTTGTATCACGAAGTTGTGTGTCGCATGTAGAACACGGACATATGTGACTGGCTGGCCACCGGTGCGTATAAGCCGTGCGATAGGAATAACCGCTAATAGAAATTGCATGCTAGTTTGACTTAGCGGTTATAGAGGTTTACTGTTGTGGATACAACATGGTAGGCATTGGGTGGGAAGAACAGCTCCTTAATGTATGGGTCATATATGCACTGTCCTGATTGCCAGTTATCTCCAGTGGGAGGTACGGTCCTGATAGCCGGTTATCTCCAGTAGGAGGTACGGTCCTGATAGCCGGTTATCTCCAGTGGAAGGTACGGTCCTGATTGTCGGTTATCTTCAGTGGGAGATACGGTCCTGATTCTTGATATTCCTGACCCGGCCCATACGTCAAAGGTTTGTTCTTATTGCATTCACTATAGTACGGTTAGGTACCCTATTGTAAGTATCTCTTATTTATTTGAGCAATATTTATTCAGTTTATATGGCATGATATTATGTGTCTTGTTACGTCCCTCTGAGGACCTGGTTATCTTTCCAGGTGTGTGCTCTTGTCTTTCGCAGGTATTCTAGCTTTAGCCGTGACCATTGCTATTTCTACGAGGATGATTGCATTTGAGTCGTCTTTGCTTCGCTCGCCATACTTATTTTATTTTCCATATATTTTTCCTTATTTCGTTGGTAGTGGATTTGTCTCCGCCCAACATATTGTATCACGACAATTCATTCTTATTATATTATATCTTTAATTCATTTATTTTGTGTGGATGAGATTAGTTATGGTTCTACTGCATTTTACAGCTTATGTATTCATACGAGGTTTTCATATATTGGAGTGTACTCCGTATGAATACAGCTAACATGTCTACGTTCCTAGTCCTACGTATTTTGGGACTGGGGCGTTACAGAGGGATGGTAAGCTAGTTTAATAGGTGTGTATTGGACCATGTTATAATTCAATTGACTTATTTATTTGAGCAATATTTATTCAGTTTATATGGCATGATATTATGTGTCTTGTTACGTCCCTCTGAGGACCTGGTTATCTCGTCAGGTGTGTGCTCTTGTCTTTTGCAGGTGCTCTAGCTCTAGCCGTGACCATCTCCATTTCTTCGAGGATGATTGCACTTGGATCGCCTTTGCTTCGCTCGCCAAAAATTATTTCATTTTCTATATATTTTTTTTCTTATTTGTTGGTAGTGGATTTGTCTCCGCTCAACATATTGTATCAAGACAATTCATTATCATTATATGATATCTTCTATTCATTTATTTTTGTGTGGATGAGATTAGTTATGGTTCTACTGCATTTTACAGCTTATGTATTCATACGAGATTTCCATATATTGGAGTATACTTCGTATGTATACAGGTGGCATGTCTACGTTCCTAATCCTACGTATTTTAGGACTGGGGCGATACAGCAGCTGGTCATGTAACTTGGGGCCCGGCTGGTGGGCTCCGCAGGTTCCATCATGCGCTTCTCTGAGTGCTTCTTGTGTCTCTGTACGAGACAAACAGCGTAAGAGAAGTATGTCGTATGAGTGACGATATAGCATTTTGGTGGCCGAATCGTAGAAGAAACGGAGTGAACGCCTCCTGATAGAAGCTGCTACTCTTGGGTATTCAGACAGAATCCCATAAACTGCATAGTCTATAAATGGGAACCGCCAATCCCTGGTGCCTTCATCCGTTTCTACTTGTAACGAGTAGTTCTGACATGCGCACAGGGCATTCTTTGGACAAACTAATTTTTGGCCCGTTACTGAAATGGTATGATAAGATCCGACGGAGGTGGCCAAAGAGGCGGTAAGATCGGCTAGTACGTCGGCCTCCAAGTTCTGTAACTGTGGCACATGTTCTGTGAAGAATCCTGTGAAGGTAGAGATAATGTCGATTGTCGCCTGGTTGTAAGGGATTAAGTCCTCATGTCGAACCTCGTAGTGACCTTGAACCTGACTGATGATCAATTTCGAGTCTCTATAGGCCTCGATGTAGTCAACCCCCAGCTGTTTGGCGAGTTGGAGTCCGATGATAAGGGCGTTATACTCTGCAGCATTTTTGGTGCATGACTCCATGAGAGAATATACACGATTGATAACTAGGCCGTTCGGAGTAACCAGGACGATCCCGACCCCCGCTATGATTTCATCCTTTGGCCCCGTTCTTAAGGTTCCGTCAAAGAACACGCACCATACTGAGTTGTCCGAAACTGCGTTGGACTCCAGTACTTCATCGGGGATTTCTTCGTAGAGTTTTAAATTTTTTAGCACCGGATGAGCCGCCAGGAAATCTGCCAACGCTTGGCCTTTGACTGCCTTTTGTGGGACGAACACCATGTCGTAAGGAGTCAAGAGGATTGCCCATGTGGCTAGTTGTGAATTCAGTGCCCCTGGCTTGGTCATAAGGACTCTGAGAGGGTTGATCCTGGATACCACTTGGATCGTCTGTCCGGTCACATAATGTCATGCCTTCTAGATGGCGAAGAGAAGGGTGAGACGTTCTTTCTCAACAGGATTATACCGGTGGTCGGCTCCAACCATGGTCCTATTGAGATAATATATTGCTTGTTCGTGGCCTTCTTTATTCTTTTGGGCTAATAAGGCACCAAGAGAATGATCCATGGCTCGGACGTCCAGTAGGAAAGGCTTCTCCATGACTGGGGCTACCAGCATAGGAGGGCTGGTGAGGTACTTCTTGATGTCGTCGAACGTGCGCTGGCACATTCGATCCATTCAAAAGTGACCCCTTTCTTCATTAGTCTGGTGACGGATTGACATTTACCAGAGAGATTTGGTATGAACCTTCTTATATACGCCAGTTAGAGGTGAGCAAATACCGATCGATACCGAAAAACCGACCGAATATCGATTAAAAATATCTCGAAAAATCGAACCGAAAACATGTACCGATACCGAATTGTCGAACCGACTAAAATATGATATAATGGTAGTGCTGCGGTTTGAGTGTAATACCATACCGAAAATACCGAACCGAACCGAACCGAACCGATTCCATCCATATATATATATATATATATATATATATATATATATATATATATATATATATATATATATATATATATATATATATATATATATATATATATATATATATATATATTCTTTTTTGTAGAATGTTGTTCGTGATTAATTTATACTACTAATTTAAATTTTTATCTTTGTTTTGGTCAATTTCTTAGAACTTAGAATTGACTTTAGTGGACTTGAAGTTATGTTAAGAATGCTAAGAATTGAGTTTTTGATCTTTTGATCTTATGTTTCTGTGCTCATAGAATTTTGAAGTAAATTTTGGTTACTTAAACTTATACTAAAGATTAAACTTAGTGACCGCGTTTGATCTTTTAAACTCATTTTAGGTGTTTACGACTTGCTACATATTGTTCTCATAATTTTGATTAATTATTTGGTTGATAGAGGCTTGGCCTTAAAATTTAATACTTCTAAAAAAGTAAAAAATATTATAGGTTAAAAGGTTCTAAAATATTAAGTGTGTTGATTGATCAAATGTTAACTGGTAAAATATCGATACCGAACAAAAATCGATCGAATACCGATTTAACCGAAACCGAAAAAAACCGATTCTAAATGGTACGATATTGGTATTAATTTTTTAGATATCGATTTTAAAAAATACCAAAAAGTTTGACCAAATACCGACCGATTATACCGATGCTCACCCCTAACGCCAGTCGCCCCTACAAACCTCGAAGCGCTCGAAGGTTCTTTGGAGGTGCCATGTCAAGAATTGCTTTGGTCTTCTCCAGGTTGATATGAATTCTTTTTGCTGTGGTGATGAAGCCTAAGAACTTGCCGCTGGAAACGCCCAGGAAGGACTTGGTTGGATTCATTTTTAGTTGATGTGTCCGCATTAGATCGAACACCGTCCGTAGATCATCCAAGTGGTTGGATTTGTACTTGCTTTTTATGGCGATGTCGTCAACATAACACTCTACCGTCTTCCGGAGATGCTTACGAAATATGGTACTCATAGCCCTTTGATAGGTAGCTCCTGCATTCTTTAATCCGAAAGGTATTACTATGTAGTAATACACCCCATTCGGAGTCCGAAACTCCGTATGCTTTTCGTCTTCAGGAAGTATCTTGATCTGGTTGTACCCGGAGGATCCATCCATAAAGCACATACGCTCGAAGCTACAGGTGTTGTCAATCATCACGTCGGTGATCGGGAGAGGGAACTCATCTTTAGGACAGGCCGAATTGAGGTCTCTGAAGTCTATGCAAATTAGTATCTTTCCGTTCTTCTTAGTGACAGGGACGAAATTTGCTACCCAATCTGGGTGCTGCTCTTCGCGGATGAAGTCGCTCTCGATGAGTTTATCGACCTCCTCCTCGATAGCATCCATAATATTGGAGCAAAATTGACGCTGTTGCTACTTCACAGGTTTAACATGGGGCAGGATATTGAGGCGGTGCATAACCACTTGCGAGTTTAGCCTTGGCATATCTTCGTAATTCCAGGCGAAGACATCGATATACTCATGGATGAGCTGTATCAGGGACTGCCTGTCATCTTCTGTTAGACTTTTGTTGATAAAGATGTACTTAGGTGAGGCTTCATCTCCTAATTCGACCTGAACGACTTTATCTTCCGTAGGGGGTTCGTGCTGCTCGAAATGCCACTTCCATTGGGATCCTAAGCGCTGCGCCCTGGGTTCGTCTTCGAAGTACTCGAACGCTTGGTCTTCTTCCTCGACTGGGGGGTTTAGGGAGACATGTTGGCGGATAGCGTTTCCTCGAAGCCCCGAACGACTCTGTCATCAGAGTACAGGGTGTCCTCTTGCTCGTAACCCGATGCTGTTAGAAGATTGACCACTTCTACTGCTACGTCGGAGACTGGAATGATGTCATGCTGTGTCTCTACGGCTGGACTACTCTCAGACTGGAGAGTAACCATGTTGGCCATGACAGTTTCTCTTCGTTAATCCAACGATATGACATTGGCGTTAATGAGGCACTGAATTTGTCCCTTCAACACATAGCAGTCATGTATTGAGGGACGTACTGGTGATAATGGCAGTACTTGGGATGGTCCACCTTTCCGACTTCATCAGGTCGCCTGGGTGCCGGGATGGACAGTTTACCACTCTTCGTAAGCATCTCGAAGAGCTCCATGTATCCTCGTAATTAAAGGAGTAAGTCTCCCTCGGCCTCTACGATCCCGCGGATTTGGGGTTCACAGCTACTGAACCTTTGGAGATGTTGACGATCATGGTGTGCTTGCCTTTTCCATCTTTAGGGTTGTTGCTGGACGAGCGTCTTCCCTTGTATTCAGGCACAGAAAACTGTAGCCTCAGGAGCTGCACGTCTTGGGCTTTCCTTTGTGCGGCATCCGCCTCTGTAATGAAAGACGTCCACTCCGTGCAGGGAGCACTGTAGCACAATTTTATAGCGGGCAACATGTTCTTGCAGTAGGAGTCCATAAGCATGGGCTCAGGCATACTTGGTAGTAATCTGAGGGCTGCCTAGTGAAAGCGCTTAATGTATGCATGGATAGGCTCTTTTTCCCTTTGGACAATTTCTATGAGAGTCGACATGGTCATATCCATGCCTCCTTCGTAGAATCGGTCTACGAACCGGGTCTTCAGGTCTTCAAATGAGGAGATACAGTCGTCTAGAAGACTGCAGAACCACTCATAGGCTACCCCCTGCAGGGCTCCTATGAATATGTTGGATATTAGTGCGTCATCCTTTGGCAGGTGCCCTGTTACTGAGGCAAAGTACCTCAACTATTGTCAGGGAGACCCCTTTCCTTCATAAGGTGTAAGCGTCTGCGGATTGTATTTGGGAGGATAGATGACGTTGTCCCATTCGACAGGGTATGGCTGCCGGATCCCTATCTTTCGGAGCGTTGCTTACTTCTCCTTGGCATCATGACAAGCATACAGCTCCTTAATGGCCTGTTGTATCTCGGCCGGTATTACGGAGCTTGTAGCCGATGGAGTAGACGAGGATGGTCCTGCCTGATTGGCAGTAGACAACCTGCTGGATTCGTCATTGGTTGGCGGATTACACGCAGATATAGAGGCAGCGAGGGCCATGCTACTCTTGAGGTCGATTATGATCGAGGACAGGGTCTTCATGGTATCCGTCAGCGTATCTAACTTCGTCTCGAGGACTTCGATACGTCTGAGAGCTTCGTTGTTGTCTTCCTCATTGCTATCGGCCATGAACATAGATCGAGTGTGAAGGTGACTCAAAGGAGCCATAGATCCTTCACTTTCGGACTCTGTATGGTTGCTATCCCCGGTCTAGTGACTGGCAGTGCCAATGTAGACATCCGTGTCGTATTGCACCTCGTCAGATTGGAACATAGGATTGTCATGCATGGTAGGAGGCTGGCTACCCCAGTTTTTGATAAGGCACCCAATGCAGATCTAGAACGAGTGCCTTGGAACACACCTGCATCAGGTACCTTAGCTTTACTGTTCTCTGACCTCCTTTTCGGTTGCAACCGATATGAAAGGATTCTGGAAAGACTTTTTGAAAGCTCTAGAACCCTGTGCCGTGTACCATGTGGCGATACGGGGCTCATCTTCTCTATGGCTCACCGACCCCCTGTTAAGCCTCTGGCATGGGGTCGGGGTGTAGTAAAGTCTCTGGAAGACAGAATGCCTGCTCGGCAATGGCGCAGCCGTTTGCGGACAACGGCAGTTGATGGTAATCTGGGTGCAAGAGTGCCTTGATTTAGGCATGTCTTGTGCCATATATTCTTCTTTCGCTTAGGAGAGGGTTAGATCTTCTGTCATAGCACTCCCATTGTACATACAGGAAAGCTGTATGTAAGCACGGTCAGAGCAGGTTTGGCCAGGAAGCCTCCTGTCGCACCTGCGGCTATGCTGCTCGCGTGGCTCCCTCTCCGTGGGACATTCTCCTGGGCTTAGCTTACGCACAGGAGTACTCCAGTGGAAGGGAGATTCGACTGGTTGAGACATCAGAGTACGAGAACCAGTCTTGTATAGCTTTCCGTCGGCTGCGTGTGTTACTGTCAACACGAGCCTCTGGTCAGCCACTAGTGTCGCACACTTGTTGTATGAAGCACGTGCCACATGGGATCTCTTCCTACTACCCCCAGCGGGCGAGTAGCATTCAGAGTCTGCCGAAGGTTTACTTGAAGGGAAAGCGATTCTGTCGAAGACAGATCTCCTTTTCGGCAATACTCCCGTCATGAGGGGTTGGACCGGTGTACGCTTTCTTTGGCATCGTTCCTTCGTCAGATCAACAATGGAACCACCATCTTCCTCGCCATGCTTTTTCGGGATGGGAATCGGGCGAGGGGATAATGTTGTAGCAGCCGGGATCTTCTTTGTGGCCTTGATATTGAGGGGGTCCTGAGACGCAGTTCCCGCCATCGTGCTGCTGGCTGTAGCCGCCTTAGGCCTCTAGACACGTCGAGTCTTCTTCGGTTGTATGAACCACTTCGAAGTCTTAGACTTTTCATCAGAGAGGAGATCTTTAAAAGCCCGTTGGTCGAAGCGTATGACCAGCATGTCTTGAGAAGCTCCCACCAAGTTGTCATCAGATTGCATCACCGTCTTCTCGTTGGAAGAGAAGATAGTCCCCAGCAGAGTCGCCATTTTGTTTGACAAAACAAAAGATTGAATAAACTTTTTGTTTTATTGAACGTACACGGTATCTGTGTACAAAGAAGGAAGTCCTAAATAGGATATTCTAAGTACAAGGAGAAGAGGTTTCTGGAAAAGTGTGATGGTGGAGATCGAGCGCTGCAGTGGCTCCTTTACTCCGTTGACGATCTGATGACGTTGATGATCTGATGACGAATTAACCTTGCTATGGCTCTCTGACGCCTTTGATGGAACTCTTGGGTAACCAATCAAGAGGCTATCTAGATGAAAAAAATCCTTTAAAGATGGTTGGTTGGTTGGTTCTTTGGTTGATAGGAGGATGATGGTGGTCGACTCTTCGTGGATAGAGATTGCTGATCCTTTGAAGATTGTCGATTGTCAATGTTCTCTCTCTCTTTTTCTTTTTTTGGTAGAAGAAGAACTTCTATTTATAGAGAACCGAGCATATATACGACGTTCCTGAGATATAAAAGAATCTTTCGTCATTGCACGGTACGGGCTTCTGCGGCGGTGACATGTGGCGGACATCGAGATTCCCCTCAAACGAAATATCTGGTAGTTATAAACATAACCGAAGGAGGTGACACGTGGTGCGTACCGATTTGCCTGTTCAGATACAGCAGAGTAAATCTTAAGATTTTATCCTAGATTTGGAGTCTAACTGATCCTCGTCTAAGATTTAAATCAATCTGATATGATATAAGTCATGATTTCATCCCAATCTTCTCTGTAAGCGGCGGTTTAAACAAACAAATTGGGGTGGACCCATGCTTTCTACGCCTCTGTTGAGGACTAAGTGCTGCTGTGCTTCTGGACGACGAGTAGACCGTGCTTCTGGAGATGATGGAACCTCTGTGCTTTCAGGCGACGAGTGGACTTGGCTTCGAATGATGATGAGACTTTTGTACATATAGAGCAACTTATGAAGCTGTGTTTCGGGCTGCCGGAGTCATTGTGCTGTAGCGACAAGTAGACATGTACTTCAGGTTGGCGAGATTATCGTGCTTTTGGAGCGACAGGTTGACTTGCATTGGTTGTGCGATGGGAGTTTCCAAGTCTCTTGTAGAGAAGTAACTTAAGCTTCTAATCGGAGCAGATGACTGCGTCATGGAAATGGAGATGGTGTGAACATATCACCATCCTACGCCTCATGCAGACGCAGGTAAGTAGTGTGCCTCTGAACATTGAAGACGTTGGCTGCGAAGGAAAGGGTATGACACCCTTGTGCGTCTGAGATTGGCACAGGCAGGTAGCTGCACCTCTGGAGTGAAGACACTGGCTTCTGAAATAAAAGAAGGGGAGTGAGGCCTACCACCATCTTGTTTCTGAGGTTAGCACAGGCAGGTAGTTACGCCTTTGGCTTGAAGGCTCTGGCTTCTTCAAAGTGCTGAGTTACTGATATGCTTCTGAGAGGCTGCACCCACAAGAAAATTAGAACATGCTTCGACGAAGATCAATCTTCCAGTGTACGTATCGAGAAGAATGAATGTTGCGCTTCGACGAAGACTGCATCCCTTGTAGATCCCTCTAGGCTCTGTCGAATCTGTACTAGATCCTTTGTAGAAGAACATAATTAGTCCCTTATGTATAGTCCTGATGTGTCTGTACAAGACTTTGGTAGATATGACAATAAAGAGACTTCTCTCCATATCTTCTGTTTTGCCTTTTTAGTACTGAGCCTCAGTCTTTTGCATCTTCTGCGCTTTGGCGATGGGATGTCTTCAGCTAAGATTTTTTATGCTTCTAATAAGTTGGGTCTGTTATGAGGGAAAAAGCTTTCTGGCTTTCTTTTCTTTCTCAGAAGTTT
>JANAVB010015548.1:0-55202 GCA_029216955.1 Iris pallida | reverse complement strand
CGACACGAACATATTTGGACACTACATGCTTACACGGCTTGAGCTTGGTTCGCGGCCCAATCCGGACTAGTTTGGTACAACGGTTCACTTAAATGTCAAAAATTTTAATAATAAATAATTAAACTATTTATTATGGTCATGTCACAACTAGCCTGGTTTTTCCTAGTTAGGACATCACTATGACTCGGTCTTCCCTGGCATGGTTAATACACTAGTCAAGGCACGCCACTGTACTATCCATGGCACGATTTCTAGTCATCTGGTACTTCAAAAGTCTACCATAGCTAAAGTCATCTACCGTAATAATTAACTAATAATATTTACAAAATCTAAAATATCACCATTTAATAAATAATTAAAAAAAAATATTTCAATTTTTGGGAAGGGGGAGCTATATTATATAGATATTATATATATTATATATATATATATATATATATATATATATTATTATATATATATATAATTCTATATATATATATATATATATTATAATATATATATATATATGCCAATGGCACGCGGTCTACCGGTAAGACCATTGCATGTTAGGGGGAGGTCTCAGGATCGAGTCCCAATGGGGGGCGATTGGGTGGCATTTGTCCAGGTCCCCGGGCCAAAGCCGACTGGGTAGCTTTAGTCCACAGACTTTGATTTTTGAAATATATATATATATATATATATAATATATATATATATATATATATATTATATATATATATATATTCGAGAGAGAGAGAGAGAGAGAGAGAGTAATCCCCACTCTACGGTGAGCCATCAGCAATAATATACATGAGTTGTCCCAACTCGATGGTGTGCTACAAATATGCCCCTCATGACGGAGAGCTCCAAATCCATTGTAATAGCCAGAATAATGGGTATGTCAGTAGCCAAAAAATCTTTCCTCCCTATGCATCTAGGTAATCAAGCTAGTTGTTTAGTCCTGAACATGTTCATTCAGGATTTCGGGTGTTGCATTCAGCATAATCCATCCTAGACATGATACTCCCCTCGAGGATATACAAGACTGGACAAGACAAGGTGAATTATAATAAGCCACAACAGAAAATATTAAGTTGGAAGCCGGAGTGTGCTACGACGAGCCACTATGTATCAATACTGGACATATAGGAATCAGGAGTGCGCCATGACAGGCCACTATATTTCTGTACGAGACAATAAAATGTACAGGATAGGTGGGATAGCAACTACGTGCTTAAGTAATCAAGATCGGGACTAGACATGTCATAAATAGTACAATAAATTCGAGTAGGCATGGCAGTGCATAGTAGAAAATATGTCATGGCATATACAGGAAAATAATAAGCAAGAAAAAAAATCAAAAAATTTGAATAAAATTAGGAAATATAGAACTTGGGTATCCTGACAATATACCAGCAGTATACTCTAGTATACCGATGGTATGCCGGTTTAAGACCACAACAAGTTCTCTTTCGTAAAAATATGCAGCACCGGTATACCGTGGGTACAGACCAGTACACGGGCAGTACATCGAAAATGAGAGCACAAAAACTCTCTGTTACAATTTGGGCCAAAATCGGTATGCCGTCAGTATACACCAGTATATCGACGGTATGCCGTTCCCCGGACTAAAATCTAGTAGTCCATGAAAGTTCAGATTTCTGAAATCGAAATTGCGTCCAGAAATCCACCACAAAACAAGTCTAGCAGAAAAGTAATAGTAGGGGTAAGTCTCATATAGCATATGGACAAAGTCTCATTGCACTCACTCCGGTGTCATTCCCGATACAGAGTTTTTCAACTAAAAAATAATCAGACTTTGCAGGAAATCAAAACCTATCTCAAACCAAATTTCGAGACGGGCAAATAGACGATAATCTTGAAAGAAACATATTTAGTAAAGCATGTAGTAGGCAATAATGAAATATCGATACTGAAAATGAAAACACTAGTAAGGCAATAACGTTCAGAAGTTCGATAAGATGTACTTGCCTATAACAAGATTCCAGCCTAACACTTCTACTACACCATCAAGAGGGGTTCAGAAACCATCGAAACTAAGCTCCTAGCTCACGAGGAAAAATGGAGAGGAAATGAAAAGAGGAGAAGATAAGGGAGAGAAACAAAAAAATTCGAAATAAACCGAAGGGGTATATATAGACGGGGTGAATTATCGTGATCGTCGGATCTGCCATGTTAGCGATCCATGACTCGACCTAAATTAATCTTGTTCGTTTAAAAGAAAGCCAAGTATCCATTGGATAATAGAGTGCTTCAGCACTATCCACGAAATATCAAAATACTATTCACGAAAATATGAAAACACTATTTACGAAAATACCGGGACTTAGAAAATATCCTAAAATGGAAATATCATTCGAACAGTATACCGGCGATCTAGACCAATATATCGGCGGTATGCCGGTCAAGAAAAAATTCTCTATTTTGAGAAAATTTTATGGTTATGCAAAAATCAAGAAAATACAAGATACAGTACAAAATACATATACGTATACAAACACAGATACTGTGAGATGAGTCTCACATTCTATTCCCAATATTTAGTATCATAGCGAGGTTCGTTCATTCTGGTCTGATATCAACATTATTATAAATAATCCAAATACCATGTGTATTTGGATTATATATTCTAAGCTAAAGGTATATTTATGATGGATAATAGGGTCATTTTGTAACCCCACTAAATTAAATTTATAAGCGGATTGTAACTTCCTCATCCATAACTTTCTTGCTTTCCGTTCTCCATATTCTCAGAAAAGAAAATAAAGTTTCCCAAACTTTTGTCAAGCTCTTATACATACGTATCATTTTCTTTCTTTCTTTAAATATATATACTTTCTAATAAATAATTCATCCATTCCACTTCTACTTTCTGTTCTGCAGTATTCTCCGAAGTAAACAAAGGAAGAAAATAACAACATGCAATATTAACGATGTCTTGTGCTAGATGTTGTGTTAGAAGACGAAAGAACTACGTGCTACAAGGTCCTCTCTCTTCCAATGTCTCCATTATTTTATGGTTTTTGAATTGATTAGCATTATCCAATTTTGAAAAAAAATTAAAATTATATTTAGTTATGAATTATAATAAATTTTAAATAAGATTTTTATTTTGCATTAGATTAAGTTAAATTATAACAAAATTAATCCAACCAGATTAATTTAAATTAAATTATGTTAAAATATATTAATATTTATATTAGCTAGAATTGTGTTATTTAAATTTGGCTTACATAATATTTTTAGATATATTAGAATCAAAATTATAAATTAGGTTTAATAATATGTTTATATTATATTTGAATTATGGTAAATTAGATTTTATTAGATTCTAAATCATGAATTCGATACTTATGTGTCATGCCTTGCTCCCAAAATACGGCGAGCCGAGTACGTAATAACATCCCCAGGCTACGTGACATATGAATACTCCAGTACCCATATTCGCGATTGTCGCCCGTATAGTACTAGGATAGGTTGATAATAGGTCACATGTTGCATAAAATAATAAATGACAGGTTAATTAAAGGATATTCTAAACTATAAATAGAAATTTTATTATTCTACCTGATTACAACCATTAATCCATACATATATTACATTACCAACTACAAAGTTTTACTAGCTGATACCAGGTCAACCTCCTCTTTGTCTCATTCATAAAGCTTCTCTTCAGTGTGCATTTGCATTCTCTCCTGACCTTCATCAAAACCTAGTGAACAAAACTAGGTCGTCAATACGACGAGCAAGTCCTCGGTCAAGGAATGAGATAAGCAAAATAAGTTGATAAAATTATTTAGATTAATTGGAATGAAGAAAATTAAGGATAAGCTTTGCAAAATTGAAATCCACTTAAAATATAATTAGTTTTCTAAAAATTCTTAGACTACGGTTATAATACAGGAATAAGAAGAGCCTCTTACAAGTCCTAAATGCAAAATGCAACATTTAGAGAAATACTTCTGGATCACACAACTTCTATTTTCTTAACAATAATTCTATTTACTCGGGATCAGGTTTATACTTAATGGGCGGTGCTTAGATTTATCTGTTCATTAGTATCAGAATCACATATTGATGTGATATAATCAAGATAACGCATGAGTTATTTTTCGAGTTATCGGAGTCAAGTGTTAAAATAATTGTCGTATGACTTGAAATTTTTTAAGAATATCGGAACCAAACTACATTGGATATTGCAGGACTGAATTTGGGGATTCAGAATCGAATGGAAATCAGGAAACATGAAAGTGAGCTAAGCCTCACCTCGGACATCGTATGGCCGTACGAATGCCGATAACAGGAACTGATCAGTTTTGTAAAATATAATATTACAAAGATTTCGAAGGTGTGATCCAAAGTTTTTTCTCCCATCCCAAATGCAATTCTTACCAAAATGTAACTTAGTTAAAGTACATTTCAATTGTGTATCTCATTTTTCGTGTGATAGAGAACACATATTAAACGGGAATAAAGCTAAGTAGGAGATTCCATCTTAGCGGAATAAAATGTCAAACTAGAATTTGTGTGCCTAAGGCAACACTTTCAAGGATTTTAGTATTATATTTATATTAGGAAATTTGATAAAATTTGGAACTACGATTTAACCATTTCGACTTTCCAAAATGGCTAACTCTGGAATTTCTCAAAAATTCTGGCAGACTCTCCTTTGTATTCGTTGATTCCAAAAATTTTCAATGGACAAATATAATAATAAATGGGTACGCCGACCCCTTCGGTGGAGCAACCCTCAAACACCGGAACTCACGTAAGCATTGTATATAAAATGTGATTAAATATAGACTTTCTTACCTTAGCAAGTAAATAAGCAAGTAATAAAATTTTATTGTGTTATTGCAACTTGTTAAATACTACCTAAGTTCAAAAACAAAATTATTAGTAGCGCAACGATATTAAAACCTTGCTTCCAAATCACATACAAAATAATTTTATAAAATTTGTATTATTGTCTTGTTATAAATTTTATACAAAATTAGATCTAAATATTCAACTTAACTCATACTTGCTACACATCATATTTTAGCTTCTTAAGGGTACGAAAGGAAATTTAAAAATTGAAACTTAGTAGGTGTAGGGTTACCTTAACATGTAGCTACCTATAATCATCCATATTAGGTACGTAATCATGTCAAACTATGTTAATTTGATTTATTTTAAAGTATGGACAGAAATGATGTTTATAATAAAGTAAAAGTTATCGATCCTACACCTTCAAAACTAATCGGACGTGTACATATCATACTAGAGATATATCCATATGTAAATTTTTTGAATTTAAACAAGTATAGGGATTTTGCCCATAAGTGGTACCAAAATTTAATTTAAGTTTTCATAAAAATATAACTCATGTGTTGTGTCCGTAAACTATATCATGATATATAGGTATCCATGTATGTATGCGACTCATAGGTTGTGTCCACACATCTTCATATATATATATATATATATATATATATATATATATATATATATATATATATATATATATATATATATATTGAATCCATCATCGATAGTAAAATCAAAACCATTTTTCTAAAAATATGTACCTCTCACATATTTGCACTCGACGAGTAAATATGAAAAACGCAAATTCCTGTGCGATGTGCAATACGACTACGCGACGTATAAATACAAAAAAATCAGTACTAAAAATATAGTAGAAATTTAGGAGTTTTACATCCTACCAAACTTACAAGAATTTCGTCCTCGAAATTAAGAATATTTGGGGGTTGAAAGGTACATGGGTATATCGATAAGGCAACACGCCGAATCATTGAGCGAGGCAAGGGAACGATGTTCAACACAAGCATGCTTTAGAAAATCGTGCTTTTGAAGATAAATCATGGATAAGTTAAGGCAATAAAATCACGATAACACGAATTTGAGAATAATAAGGAATAAAGAGAATACTTTAGGACTTGGGAGATATGGGTCATAGGGAGGAAACGGGGTGCTAGTCATCTAGGTTGGGAGCTCCAATAAAAGGATGATTGGAATCACCCAAGTGATTGGGAGGTCACAATAATAGGTTTAGGGTCGAGGAAGGAACGAGTAGTTTAAGACGAAGATAAAGTCACATTGAATGGTAATGGGCATAAGTGATAGGATAGCTAGAGGGAATTTACGTACAAGCGTCTTCGCCCTTCTAAAATAGGTGAAGGCAAAAGCAATATAGAGTTCAGAAATGATATTATCGAATACGAATACGTGGTTCAAAGGCGACCGAATAATTTCAAAAATAATTTTCAAGGCAGTCGTGGATGGGACTCTAGAGGACAAGTTTAGCTATGTCCCTATCCACGTAGAACAATAAATAAAAGTGAACCAAAGTGCACTTGGTTGATCAGACCATCATGCACCAGTTCTAATTAGACAATATGTTAGTGGGGGCCCCAATAAAATAGATGTCCTTGATCAAGCTTGAAAAAAAGTAAGCTTGCAAAAATTAGGCTATTTAGCAGCATTAGTCACGATGGTAAAAACATAGGTACGAGAGCGTAAGAGTGAAAGAAAGTAGAATTAGTTCAACTCCTTAAGTATCTAAGTCTTGTCATATAATAGTTCCTATACATTCATCCTACTATCTTTTGTCTAAGGCTTAGTGGGCTAGATAAGTTAGGGTCCTATAAAGGCTATAGTCTAAGTAATCATGTTAATATGGGTCACAAGGAAAAAGAAATGTTAGGTCGTGAGGTGTCTACCCAACTTACAAGAGTTAAACTAGTGGAACAATTGGTCATGTCTACCTAATATAGGTTACCTCCCTAATCACTTTCAAGCACGAAAGAAGAATAAGAATCAACGGTAGAGGGAAGCAAAAAAGATGCAAATCAAGGGAGTCAAAGTAGAATCGAGGAGGTCAAGTATGTGGATGAGATTCTAGACTCTAATCCTATTCGCAGGCTTGGTTGGTACGGTGAAGTAGCCAAACAATTTATCTTGACCTGTATGGGCCACCACAAAAACTTATAACGCCCCAGTCCCAAAATATGTAGGACTAAGTACGTAGACATGTCAGTTGTATACATACGAAGTACATGAGCCTTATATGTATACATAAACTGTAAAATGTAGTAATCCAAGACAAACTAAATCTCATCCACAATGAAAAGAATAATAATATAAAAATCAACTTGAATATTTCGTTGGGAGGAGACAAAGTCCACTACCAACTATCTCAATGAAAGAAATGTACAAGAATCGATCAATAAAATGGCAAGACGAACCAAGCGCAATCGTCTTCGAAGGAATGGAGAGAATCATGACCTTGGCTAGAATACCTGCGGTGAATCATGAAAGCACACACCTGGGGAATAACCAGGTCCTCAAACGGACGTTGCAAGATACAGGAAGAATAAGCTAATATGAACTGTCAGAATAATAAAATAATATATAAAGGACTATCCTACACACAAATATGCTAAGAAGATTCTAATCGCCTAATGCGCAATTTAGAGGATAACTTTTATGCGCATGGGTAGGATTTTAGGCTATGTGTACGTAACAGGCATCCATTCATCTGTATCCGTCTGTAACGTCCAAAACGTCAGAGGGCATCTGCAAATAAATTGCCACAGTTCCATCCGAAGACTGTGGTTTACCTGTTTGGATTTCCATACGCACTAGCGACTGTCCTCCCCCAATATTTTCCACACTATTCAAGTTATGTCCGGGACTCATCCAGTTTTGTAACTGCTTGAGTCTCTAAAATCCTAATCATAGCAATTACGATCATCTACCGTCACATGACTTTAGAGATGGCCAGTCCATAAGTTATGTCCCTAGCAAAATGTCTCAAACCGTGTAGTGTGAGTGTCATGGCCCAAGAAGATATAAGGATATCCTCCAACAAGAAGGTAGTCCGCTAAAACTAAGTTAACATGCATATAGTAAAGTAAAACGACTAATAGAGTCGCTTGTACCCAAGTGTGGCTTGGACGCGCAGTTTATAACAATTAAAATAACAAATATGAAATAAAGTAAATAATACGAAAAATAAATAACATGACAGTTAATTATCAAGGTATACTTGTCTGTTGCGACGCCTGGTGATCTGCCTGGTGTGGTACAATAAAGGTGGTATAAGATTGACTTCGGTGTTACAACTATGCAAGGGAACCTCTGTTGATGATACGAAGTATTCCATCGGGTCCAGAATGGTCAACTTAGTTAGGTTTGACATGATGTAGTGCAGAATTATTTGTATGCTACACATTGTGTCCCAAATTATGTATATATACATTTATTGTGTCCATGAATGGGTTTTCCCTAAATTTAATGCCTATATTAATATCATGTCTTCATAAGATTGGGATTTATCATAATTTTTTTCCATATATTTCAGAAATGTAGCTAAACCATATTAATTTAAGAAATTTGGAAAGTCAAATTAGGGAAAATTTTAAGAGAAAGAAGGAAGAGGACTTGCCTTGGTTCCTTGAAATGGACTAGATATTCTTCTAACTTTTCCTAGCATAATCCAATCAAAGGTTGAAATTATATATATATATATATATATATATATATATATATATATATATATATATATATATACATAAACATAATTTTGGCCTAGGTTTGAAATTGAAAAGAGAAATAGAAAGGAAATGGGGGTTTACCTAGGTTTTGAGAAGTGGAAGAGGAGGAGGAGATATTTCTCGAGGGGGTGTGGCCTGCGGCAGCGTGGCCGGCAGTTGTGGCGGTCGACGGTGACTGCAGCAGCGGCTGCAGCAGTGCAGCAACAGTAGCAGCAGCTGTAGCAGCAATAATGGCAGCAGTAGCAGTAGTAAGAGGAAAGGATAGAGAGTGTTGTGTGGAGGAAATGAAGGGGAATGGAGAGAATGAGAAGAAATAAAGGATGAAGAAGGTGTTTAGGTGTCACATTAAGGGGGTTCCTCTCATGCACCCTAGCCATGTGGCAAAGCAAGTGCCACCTAGTCTAGGAATGTGACACCTTTCCTTCCATGGGTTGCCACATGGCCCCATGAGGTGGCACACTCCCTAAATGAAATTTACAAATTTTGCTTAGGCCAAAATGCAAAGTTTTTTATTTTTTATTTTTATAAAAGTGTAAAAACTTTATTATTATTATATTACCATTTGTTATTTATAATATTATTCAGAAAATAATTAGGTCATAAATAAAAAATGGTTTATGTAGTACGACTATTACACTCTACACACCTTACAAAAATTTTGTCCTCGAAATTTAAGTTTAAAGATAAGCTTTTCAAAAAACGATCATAGAGGAAAACAAAATATTCTACCCATCTTACAGAGATGAAGCAGTAGTTTACAAACTATTAAATAAAATATCTTGAAACTTATGATATATATATATATATTTTAAAAGCTTCACGAAAATAGAAATAATTCGAAAGTACTAGAAATCATCTAGGTTCTTGAAATTCTATATGATCAAATAAAATAGTCAAATACTATGTTGTTTCAAACCATAACCATGTATGATCTCTGATTTCAAAATCATATTCCTTATTCTCATTGTCTGGCGTGATATAGTAATCTTGTTGTGAGACTCGTCTCACAGTATCGGTATTTATATACGGATACGTATTTTGTAGTGTATTTCATATTTTCTTGATTTTTGTAATGCTTTAAAATTTTCCTAACTTATAGATTTTCTTCTTGGCCGGCATACCGCCAGTATACCGGAGTATACCGACGGCATACCGTCCAGACAGATTTTCCACATTTTAGATATTTTTGATTTCAGATATTTTCATGAATAGTGTTTCCGATATTTTCGTGAATAGTGTTTTAGATATTTTGATGAATAGTGTTTAGATATTTTCATGAATAGTGTAGATGCACCCTATTACCCATTGGATATTTGGTTTTGTTTTGATGGTTAGGATTGACTTAGATCTTCACATGGATCACCATCCGACGGCTAAGATTAATTTCCCCTTCTATATATACCATTTTACTTTCTCTCTCCTCTCTCTTTTCATTCTCTTCACTCTCTCTTCATTCTTCTTCCCTTCTCTCCCCCTTGGAGCTTGCCAAGAGCTTGGCCTTGAGACCTTGGGTGTGGTGTCTAACCCCCCTAGGAGGAGGAGTAGAAGATTAGGCTTGGAGCTTAACCTAGGCAAGTACATCTTGCCAAATCCATGAACCATATTGTTTTGTTGTCATTTTTGTTTCCCTTGGTGTTAAATGCTTAGAATTTTCCCAAACTTATTTTGTTAAATATGTTTTCCTTATGATTTTCGTATATATGCATGTTTCCAAAATTTGTTTAAGCAAGGTTTTAATTTTCTGTTAAAACCCAATATGGACTTAGTAGAAAATTTGGTATCAAGAGTGATACTAGTGTTACCATCATGGATCTTAGTCATATATACATATATGAGGCCCTCACATAGTTTGTATATCATGGATTTTGAGTTTGGTGGCAATCGGAACCCGTTTCGGTGTCCCGAGAACCTCTGTTTGGGAGTATTTTGAGGTATTGATCAATCAAATATTTTGATTTGTGAAAACTAAAACTTCCATGTTGTAGGAAATTCAATTCTATTCAATTTTGACTTTTGAAAGTCCGAATTTCGATTTAAAATAAAGTTTTTATGGCCGAAACAAGTTTTGGCAAAATTCTGAATTTTGTTGCTGTTTGAAAAACCGGTATTCCGTCGGTATACCGCAGTATACCGCCGGTATGCCATTTTTTTGCACCAGAAACCTTCTGTCTTTAGGCCGGTATACCGCCGGTATGCCGCAGTATACCGTCGGTATGCCGTTTTATGCTGTTTTAGTCTGTTTTTGCCCATTTTTGTCCGTTTTTGTCCGTTTTTGATATTTTCTTCGATTGTAATGATTTCTTAACATGATTAGATGATCTTGTATAATTAGAGAATGCTTGTACACCCTATATACACTTGATACTTGCGCATGTTCAATCATTTTGCTATGAAATGTACTTAGTTTTAATTATTCTTTCTCACATGCTATGATATGTCTTTTGATAGATCCTTTCTTACAAGCTATGTTAATTGTTGCCATGCCTTCTTTGCTTACATGATAGTGGCCCGTCGTGGCGTACTTTTCTTACATGTCTCCTTTGCTTACTAGATAGTGACCCGTCGTGGTGCACTCTCGTACATGTCTTCCTTTGCTTACATGATAGTGGCCCGTTGTGGCGTACTTTTCTTATATGTCTCATTTGCTTACTAGATAGTGACCCGTCGTGGTGCACTCTCGTACATGTCTTTCTTTGCTTACATGATAGTGGCCTGTCATGGCGCACTCCCTATAGTGGCTCGTCGTAGCGCACTCCTAGCTTCCAGTTTATGATATTTTCTTGTTGTGGCTTGTTATGGTGCACATTCTTGCTTTTGTCCAGTCTTGCATGTCTCATGTCTAGGATGGATTCTGTGGAATGCCACACCCAGAATCCAACAAGAAAATGTTAAGGACTAAACAACTAGCCTGATTACTTAGATCATTGAGTATTTCCCAGTAACCTGTTGCCCCTTTGGTCTTGGCATTATATATATATGCATTGGGATTTGGAGCTATCTGTCATGATGAGCACACTTCCAGCGCACCGTCGAGTGTTGCACTACTATAGGGTACATTTGTCTCCTGGGCGATGTACTATTACTAGGATACATTT
The DNA here is from genome assembly GCA_029216955.1 of Iris pallida. NCBI lineage: Eukaryota > Viridiplantae > Streptophyta > Magnoliopsida > Asparagales > Iridaceae > Iris > Iris pallida. The sequence continues at coordinate 43,543 of JANAVB010015548.1, read as the reverse complement.
GTCTCCTGGGCGATGTATCCACTATTACCATTGGCTTAGACCATTCAGGTAGTAGCAGGCAGGAGCTGGACTTGGAATTTTCAGACTTGTATTTGTTAGTAATTAGGATTGTGATAACCCTAGTTAGCTAATGTATAAAGCCGTACTCATTGCTTGGCCGTGACTATTGTATGGAGTCCAGTCTAGTCTAGTTTGTCTAGGTAGTGTCCGAATTTGTTTATTTTCAGTACATCCTTGTTTATGCTTTACTTTTGCCGGTAAATGATTAGATACTAAAGTTCTATTCAGGATAAGAGTTACAACCCCGGTCCTTGTTTGGTTTACGGGTTGTAACTTGGGTTCCAGAATACTTCCTAAGTCATCTAATCATTTGTCGTTCTATATAGACATGACATGCTCACATGCTCCAGTTACATGACATGCTCACATGCTCCAGTTACATAACATGCTCACATGTTCTAGTTACTTAACATGCTCACATGTCTTGTTTATGTTTCATGTTCACATGCTTCCTTTTCCTTACATGTACACAGTTTACATTACGTCACATGTCCTTTACTTTATGCTACATGTTGCTTTACTTATTATCTTTTCTATTCTCGGGATAAGTGCATTGGTAGTACACGAGTCTCGATTTACTTTTATTTATTTTTGTCTCTATCCGTTGCTATGATTTGCATGCTGGTTTTAGTTCATAGTTTGGCTTCCTTTGTGGTACTTGCTATTGGGGGTCTGACCCCACTGGTTTTGTTTGGCCAGATCTGATAGAGGAGCCCGGAGGATCTTCCGTACCTTCCACTCGTTGGTGATTACCCAGAGCACCAGAGTACCTTAGTGGGTTTTCTATTTCATTCTCCCACTAGTTATGTACATTATTTTTTTGTGGCGTTTAGCCTCCGAGCACGTGTTTAGCTCGTGTTTTGGACTTGACATTTAGCCTACGGGCCAGAACATGATTTGCGTATTCTAGACTATAGCTAGAGCTTATCATGTATGACTATTACTCTTGCTAGTCTTTACTCTGTATTACTAGCTTCATGATCATTGATATATGATAGTTTGGGACGCTTTACTATTTTATATTCCAGTTGATCTTACTTCTTGCACATTGTTTACTGCCTGTGATTGAGATACCTAGGATTGCTTGACCTAGGATCGACTGTTGGCTTGTAGTAGTAACCCCCATCTATACAGCTTATACGTTATTTCGGAGTACTGGAGTACTTTGGTATACGTAGCTGGCCTGGTCCGTCCCTACTTGCCAGTATTCTGGTTCTGGGGCGTGACACTTGTGCCTCGCCATTGTGCATATGGCTGCAACAAAGATACCATTTCACTATCAGGGTTTGCTACCTCTTCCTTGATAGCCATAGAATGAGTAGAAAATATGATCGTGAAGTAGTCTTACAAGTTAGGGTGTCTTCAGTAATTCAAAATAGATTCAAATATCAATACTTAAATTCACTCTTCTAAATATCATCATCCTCATTTTATTAGTGTCAACAAATAATAATAATAACATAATATGGGATAATGTCTTTTGAAAAAATTAGTACTAAACCTCATATATTTACACTATCAAAACACAAAATATCATATAAGATTATTCAGGCCAACCATTTTCAAATCCAAAATAAAACAAACTTGATTTATGAATATCAAGCATGAAAACCAGTTATGAAGAATGTTATTAAGATCCCCGAAATCTTAATAAATTCTTGAATCATGTTTCAAGAATGTAGTGCCTCGCCAGTCCGGATTGCTGCAATAACTTTAATTTTCATGATTCAATTGAAGAATTTTTGGAATCTTGACATAATTAAATAAATATTCCTTCACATGAAATTCAATTACAGATCCAATTAAATAATGCTTCACGAAAAAATCTATTAAAAAATCAATGAGAAATGCATACATGAGTATTTAAGTAGAGGACAATTACTGGGATCGATGATACTGCTGAAAAATAAAATTAGATGGAGAAACAAGAATATAATTCAAGATTCTAAATCAATGAAATATAGATTAAAAAAAGAAGATTGAGAAATTTCAGGGATGTTGGGAATTTGTGAAAATAGAGAATAAAATCTGACAAAGAAATAGGACGAGTAAAGATTAAGGAAAGGATAAGATCAAGATACTGGGAAATCATATTACACTAATTAAGATATATAATATATATATGCATGTACCTTAAACAAGATACTACTAGTCCTTATTTACTCAATAGTTCTCCCAAGTCATATATACATATATGTTAATCCTACAACATACTACACTCATTCTATTTAAAATATTAGATCATGATGAGCCTATTGGCTAGGTAGTTCTTACTCCCTTACTATCCCAATCTATATACTATCTAGATAAATCTAACCCTAGATTTACTATGGATACCAAGTATAAGATCGTTAAGGAATTTTTAGCTCCTACACCAAGGCACTGTAATAAGAAAACTTGTTTAATTATCTATGAATTAGTTGAGCTAAACTTTGAGTATTATCCTTATACTACCCATAACTTCCCAATATTATCTACATCCTACATGACAATCTTAGGTTAGAATTCTTAACTATATAAAATCACAATAGGATATACATTAGGTAAGAATATATAGGATAAACAGAATGAAACACAGTCGAGGGATGAAACTTGTAGAGGATATTCCCTAACCTACGGTTTTTGTAGACTTTTCCTAAGAATGTATCTTAGGTTCTATAGCTTAACCTATATAGGTCTACTCAAATCTTGGCCTCAATCCTATCCTAGGTTTTCTATTTTTCGAGACCTGCATGGGCCACCACTAAAAGATGTGTCACGCCCCGCTCCCAAAATATGTCGAGCCGAGTACGTAACAACATCTACAGGCTACGCGACATATGAATAATCCAGTACCCATATTTGCGATTGTCGCCCGTAGGATTCTAGGATGGGTTGATTACAGGTCACATGATGTATAAAATAATAAATGACAGGTTGATTAAAGGATATTCTAAACTATAAATAGAAATTTTATTATTCTACCCGATTACAACCATTAACCCAATACATATATTACATTACCAGCTACAAAGTTTTACTAGCTGATACCAGGTCAACCTCCTCTTTGTCTCATTCATAAAGCTTCTCTTCAGTATGCATTTGTATTCTCTCCTGACCTTCATCAAAACCTAGTGAACAAAACTAGGTCGTCAATACGACGAGCAAGTCCTCGGTCAAGGAATGAGATAAGCAAAATAAGTTGATAAAATTATTGAGATTAATTCGGAATGAAGAAAATTAAGGATAAGCTTTGCTAAATTGAAATCCACTTAAAATATAATTAGCTTTTTGAAAATTCTAAGACTACGGTTGTAATACAGGAATAAGAAGAGCCTCTAACAAGTCCTAAATGCAAAATGCAACATTTAGAGAAATACTTCTAGATCACACAACTATTTTCTCAACAATAATCCCATTTACCCGGGATCATGTTTATATTTAATGGGAGGTGCTTAGATTTATACGTCCCATTAGTATCAAGATCACGTATTGATGTGATATAATCAGGATAACACATGAGTTATTTTTCGAGTTATCGAAATCAAGTGTTATAACAATTGTCATATGACTTGAAATTTTTTAAGAATATCGAAACCAAGCTACATTGGATATTAAAGGGCCGAATTTGGGAATTCGGAATCCAATGAAAATCAGAAAACAAGAAAGTGAGCTAAGCCTCACCTCGGACATCGTATGGCCGTACGAATGTCGATAGCAGGAACTTATCAGTTTTGTAAAATATAATATTACAAAGATTTCGAAGGTGTGATCCAAAGTTTTCTCTTCCATTCCAAATGCAATTCTTACCAAAATATAACTTAGTTAAAGTATAATCCAATTTTGTATCTCGTTTTTTGTGTATAGGGAACACACATTAAACTGGAATAAAGCTAAGTATGAGATTCCATCTTAGCGGAATAAAATGTCAAACTAGAATTTGTGTGCCTAAGGCAACACTTTCAAGGATTTCAGGGTTATGTTTATATTAGGAAATTTGATGAAATTAGGGACTAGGATTTAACAATTTCGACTTTCCAAAATGGCTAACTCTGGAATTTCTCAAAAATTCTGGCAGAGTCTCCTTTGTATTCGTTGATTCCGAAATTTTTGAATGGAAATATATAATAATAAATGGGTAGGCCGACCCCTTCGGTGGAGCAACCCTCAAACACCGGAACTCACGCAAGCATTGTATATAAAATATGATTAAATATAGACTTTCTTACCTTAGCAAGTAAATAAGCAAGTAATAAAATTTTCTTGAGTTATTGCAACTTGTTAAATACTACCTAAGTTCAAAAACAAAATTATTAGTAGCGCAACGATATTAAAACCTTGCTTCCAAATTACATACAAAATAATTTTATAAAATTTGTATTATTGTCTTGTTATAAATTTTATACAAAATTAGATCTAAATATTCAACTTAACTCATACTTGCTACACATCATATTTTAGCTTCTTGAGGGTACGAAAGGAAATTTAAAAATTGAAACTTATTAGGTGTAGGGTTACCTTAACATGTAGCTACCTATAATCATCCATATTAGGAATGTAATCTTGTCAAACTATGTTAATTTGATTTATTTTAAAGTATGGACAGAAATGATGTTTATAATAAAACAAAAGTTATTGATCTTACACCTTCAAAACTAACCGGACGTGTACATATCATACTAGAGATATATCCATATGTAAATTTTTTGAATTTAAACAAGTATAGGGATTTTGCCCATAAGTGGTACCAAATTTATTTAAGTTTTCATGAAAATATAACTCATGTGTTGTGTCCATAAACTATATCATGATATATAGGTATCCATGTATGTATGCGACTCTTAGATTTTTTTCAAACATCTTCATATATATATATATATATATATATATATATATATATATATATATATACATATATACATATATATATATATATATATATATATATATATATATATATATATATATTTTATTTGTATATATATATATATATATATATATATATATATATATATATATATATATATATATATATATATATATATATAACTTGAATCGAAGTGTCCTTTTATTTGTATCCGACACATTGTGTCCCAAATTATGTGTATATACATTTACTGTGTCCATGAACGGGTTTCCCCCAAATTTAATGCCTATACTAATATCATGTCTTCATAAGATATATATATATATATATATATATATATATATATATATATATATATATATATATATATATATATATATATAGATATACAAATAACTTGAATCGAAGTGTCCTTTTATTTGTATCCTACACATTGTGTCCCAAATTATGTGTATATACATTTACTGTGTCCATGAACGGGTTTCCCCCAAATTTAATGCCTATATTAATATCATGTCTTCATAAGATTAGGATTTATCATAATTTTTTTCCATATATTTCAGAAATGTAGCTAAACCATATTAATTTAAGAAATTTGGAAAGTCAAATTAGGAAAAATTTCAAGAGGAAGAAGGAAGAGGACTTGCCTTGGTTCCTTGAAATGGACTAGATGTTCTACCAACTTTTTCTAGCTTAATCCAATCAAAGATTGAAATTATATATCTATGTAATGGCAGTAATGGCAGCAGTAGCAATAGTAAAAGGGAAGGAGAGAGAGTGGTGTGTGGAGGAAGTGAAGGGGTATGGAGAGAATGAGAAGAAATAAAGGAAGAAGAAGGTGTTTAGGTGTCACATTAAGGGGATTCCTCTCATGCACCTTAGCCATGTGGCAAGGCAAGTGCCACCTAGTCTAGGAATGTGACAACTATCCCCCCATGGTTGCCACATGGCCCCATAAGGTGGCTCACTCCCTAAATGAAATTTGTAAATTTTGCTTAGGCCAAAATACAAAGTTTTTATTTTTTTATTTTATAAAAGTGTAAATGAATCTTTATTATCATTGTATTACCATTTGTTATTTATATTATTATTAGGAAAATAATTAGGGCATAAATAAATTTTTTTATGGAGTACGACTATAACATTATGTATTAGATCAAATACAATAAAACATGAATTTGATTATTTACGTTTAAATTATGACATTTTTTGTCTACATAAAATGGTATTAATATTTATAAAATATAAAATATCTTGCACATGCGACGCGTGTGCCCGACATTAGTACATATATATTCTAATTTGGAACTTATAATTCTTATTACAAATAAAGCTGTTAAAATCCTGCCGGCTGCTCTTTACTTATTTTATTTATCACAACCATCTTAATCTTGATTCCGTGTATTTTTTTTCCTTTTTTAGTGAACTCTTTATATCATCAGCTCAGAAAGTATGTAGTTTCTTATACATGATTAATTAGTACATTTGGTCACTACATAGGGAAGCCAGATAATGCTCAAGATAAACTTTTCTTCTCTACACAACAAAAGAAAAAGAACAAGAAAACATGTTTCTAGTTCAAGGACTAAACATTACTGTAAACTCATTTGAACGATGTAGAACTCAGCCATAATTATAATAAGCCACTGTTGGAATTAATCCTGCATGTGACCTCAGGAGAACTACTCCTCCCGATGAGCCATTCCTCAGGAGGAGAGCTAGTCTTAAGTTTAGCTATTTTTTTGCTTTGCTTTATTTTGTGTGGTTCATATTGATTGTTCTTTGCTATTTAAGAAGTGTTGTAACAAAGAAACAACACAGAAACTAATAATAAACACAGCTCTCCCTTTCTCAGTTTCTTGTCTTCCCTCCTTGCATATTAGTGCGGGACCTATCACTCGTTTCTTCATCTGGTATCAGAGCCAGTTGCATACTATGTCGATAGTTACCTCCGGCGAGGCACAGCGGGAGAGCGGCTGCGGGCTGTTCCATTACCCACAGCTGACGGCGTCTAACTACACCAGCTGGGTGATAAGGGTGCAGGCGATGACGGAAGACCAAGGTGTATGGGAAGCAATTGAGCCAGCGACCGGGTCGGTCGTCGACACGAAGAAGGACAAGAAGGCGAGGTCGCATCTTCTCCAAGCACTCCCAGAGGACCTCCTAATGCAAGTTGCAAGGAAGACAACGGCGAAGGAGGTCTGGGACTGCCTCAAGACGAGGTTCGTCAGAGCAGATCGAGTGAGGAGCACGCGTCTACAGACGTTGAAGAGCACCTTCGACGCCATGCGCATGCAGGAAGGGGGGACACTAGACAAGTACACCGGAGGCTCACCGGGATCTCCGTCGAGTATGCAAACTTGGGGGGGACCCTAAATGAAGCCGACCTGGTAAAGAAACTTTTCGACACCGACCCCAAGCGTTTCATCACCGTGATCGCCGGCATCGAACAATTTTGCGATCTCAACACCATGTTGTTCGAAGAGGCCGTGGGGCGGCTGAAGGCGTTTGAAGAACGTACGCGGTCACATGCGTCCGCCGGTGACAGCGGCAATGGCGAAGGCCAGCTCCTACTCACTCACGCTGAGTGGATGGCACGACGAAAGAAGAATAGTGTCATTCCTTCGTCAAACAACAAAGAATCGGTACGAGCTCCTACGGAAGGCGGGAACCGAAGCCAGGGGGACACGGTCGCGGCAGAGGCCGTGGCAACCTACCACGCAACGGAGGCGGAAGCGGATCTGGCAGCAGCAGCCGCGACAAGAGCCACATCCGCTGCTTCAACTGTGACAAAATGGGTCACTACTCGACCCAATGCAAGGAACCCAAGAAGGAAGAAGAAGCCAATCTCACACGCACCGACGACACCGAGCCGGCCCTATTGCTTGCTGAGTCGGAGGAGGTTGCGACGGTGTGTGAGGGACGGCAGCACGCCGTCCTGCTGAATAAAGAAAAGGTGTGGCCGGAGCTACAAGGAGGTGAGCATGTCACACCTCCAAATGGGGTCTGGTATCTCGATAATAGGGCCAGCAACCATATGACCGGCGACAAGGTAATCATTCAAGAACTTGATGAAGAAGTCACCGGCAAGGTCAAATTTGGCGACGGGTCAAGTGTGCAGATTGTGGGAAAGGGCTCAATCATGTTTGCCTACAAAAACGGTGAACAATGGGTGCTCCAGGAAGTCTACTACATTCCCAAGCTACGCAACAATATCATCAGCCTAGGCCAACTCACGACAACTGGCCACAAGGTAATCATGGACGAGGACAAGCTGGAGGTGTTCGAGAAAAACTCCATGAGCTTGATAATGTAGGTCAAGCGTGCCCCCAATCGTCTTTATCACATCGAGCTGGAGGTGTCCATACCGGTGTGTCTTCTGGCGAGACTGGAGGATCCGCCATGGCTATGGCATGCACGCCTTGGCCACGCCAACTTTCAAGCAATGAAGGTTCTTGTCGACAAGGAGATTACGGCAGGGGTACCACCGATCATGCACCTGAACCAGTTGTGCCAAGGGTGCTTGGTCGCAAAGCAGGCTAGGCAACCGTTCCAAGCAGAAGCAAGATATCGGGCGAAGGAGCCGCTCGAACTGCTACATGTTGATCTTTGCGGCCCGATCACGCCGACAACACTTGCTGGTAACAATTATTTCATGTTGATTGTTGATGATTATTCACGATGGATGTGGCTATATGTCATGGCAACAAAGACCCAGGTATGCTTAGTGTTCACAAAGTTCAAGACACAGGCTGAGAATTCTAGCAGACATCGGGTAAAGACGCTAAGGACTGATCGCGGTGGCGAATTCCTCTCTGCCGAGTTTGCCAAGCTGTGCGAGATGGCAGGGATCAAGCGGCACCTCACTGCGCCATACACGCCACAGCAAAACGGCGTAGTGGAGCGCAGAAATAGGACCGTGATGGCAATAGCGAGATCCATGCTCAAGAGCATGAACGTACCTAGAAGTTTTTGGGGAGAGGCGGTACGACATGCGGTACACTTACTGAACCGTTTGCCGACGAAGGCGATGGGCGAGCGCACTCCGTTCGAAGCATGGGAAGGAAGGAAGCCACACCTAGGACACATTTGTGTGTTTGGTTGCAGAGCACATGCTAAGGTGATGACGCCACACTTGAAAAAACTTGACGACCGAAGCCAGCCAATGGTGTATCTCGGTGTCGAGGATGGATGCAAGGCGCACCGCCTGTTTGATCCACGGCGAAGTAAAATCCATGTAAGTCATGATGTAAAATTTGAAGAAAATGTGGCGTGGAATTGGAGTGCAGGAACAGGTGACGGGGATCCAACAAACTTCACAATCGAGGAGGAGACCTGTACCGAGCCGATGACGGGCGGTTTTATGCCGTTCGCGGACGGTCCGACTGGCATGCTAGTGCCCACGATGCAACAAGAGCCGGCCATTTCCACGACACAACAAGAGTCGACAATTTCCTCGACACCCCCCGTCACTCCGGTGGCAACACCAGCCACTGGATCGACGGTGTCAGGCGACAGCAGCACAAGTTACGGACCTATTCGCTACAAGCACATCGACGACATCATGAGAGATACTCGGAGGGTAGTGCTCGAAAATGAAGACATGGACGAGGAGGCCATGCTGGTAGAGATGGAGGAGCCATCATCCTTCCACGAGGCAGTTGGACAGCAAGTCTGGGAGCACGCCATGGCCAAGGAGATCGAGTCCATCGAGAAGAACTCAACATGGACACTGACCACGCTGCCGTCCGGACACAAACCCATTGGACTCAAATGGGTGTACAAGTTGAAGAAGAACTCGAGCGGTGATGTGATCAAGCACAAAGCAAGATTGGACGCGAAGGGATATGTCCAGAGGAAGGGGATTGACTTCGAGGAGGTGTTTGCTCCGGTAGCCAAGCTTGACACCGTGCGTGTTATTCTTGCCTTAGCCGCAAATCGTAGCTGGCAAGTTCATCACCTTGATATAAAATCAGCCTTTCTCAATGGGGAGCTCGAGGAGCAAGTGTACTTGACTCAGCCGAAAGGATTCACAGTGAAGAATAAGGAGCACCTTGTGCTCAAACTGAGCAAGGCACTCTACGGGCTTCGGCAGGCGCCACGGGCTTGGAACACACGTCTCGACAAGAGCTTGAAGCACCTTGGGTTCACCAAGTGTGCACAGGAGCAAGCAGTCTACATGAGAGGAAAAGATCATACAAACGTACTTGTGGGCGTATATGTTGATGATCTTATTGTGACAGGTGAAGATCCAAAAGCAATCGAGGAATTCAAGTGCCAGATGATGTCCGAATTCGAGATGAACGATCTCGGTCTACTCAACTACTATCTCGGGATCAAAGTGAATCAAGAAGAAGGGCATATCACAATCAAACAAGCTGCTTATGCCAAGAGAGTGCTGACTCAGTTCGGGATGATGGACTGCAAACCAACCAAGTTTTCCATGGAGCAGAAAACGCAGCTGCACAAAGATCATGATGGACAGCTTGTTGATGCTACGGAGTATCGTCGCGTCATCGGCTATCTCAGGTATCTCCTTCACACAAGACCTGACCTTTCCTTCGCTGTCGGAGTGGCAAGCAGATTTATGGAGAGACCCACGGTGATGCACCACAAGGCGGTAAAGCAAATTCTGCGATATTTGAAGGGGACAGTTCACTACGGACTTGTATATAGATGTAGTGGTAGAGAAGAAGTGATCACCAGCTATACTGACAGTGATCTAGCCGGTGATATGAATGACAAGAAAAGCACCGGTGGTATGGCATTCTATGTCAACGACAGCCTAATCTCGTAGAACTCCCAGAAGCAGAAAACGGTAGCGCTATCATCATATGAAGCTGAGTTCTTGGCGGCGACGGCGGTGGCTTGTCAAGCACTATGGCTAAGAAGCCTATTGGGGGAGCTAACAGGAAAGAAGCCCAAGGCAGTAAAACTATTCATAGACAACCAGTCCGCCATTGCCTTGATGAGGAACCCTGTATTCCATAACCGCGGCAAGCATATCGACATGAGGTACCACTTCATACGTGATTGTGTCAAAAAAGGACTGATCGTTGTGGAATACATTCACACAGAGGAGCAGCGAGCGGATGTGCTCACGAAAGCATTACAGGTGGTGAAGCTTGGGACAATGCGGCACCTGCTAGGTATTCGTGACCTTGGGTCACACCAGGATTAAGGGGGAGTATGTTGGAATTAATCCTGCATGTGGCCTCAGGAGAACTACTCCTCCCGATGAGCTATTCCTCAGGAGGAGAGCTAGTCTTAAGTTTAGCTATTTTTTTGCTTTGCTTTGTTTTGTGTGGTTCATATTGATTGTTCTTTGCTATTTAAGAAGTGTTGTAACAAAGAAACAACACAGAAACTAATAATAAACACAGCTCTCCCTTTCTCAGTTTCTTGTCTTCCCTCCTTGCGTATTAGTGCGGGACCTATCACTAGTTTCTTCATCCATATGACATCTGAAACAAATTGCAGAAGAGAATATATGATTCTGAACAAACATTTAACACACTCTATTTTTGTGCATCCCATGTTCTGTAGAAGAGAACCAAAACTGTTCTAGTTCTCTTGTAAAAGCTTTCCCTACCAATGATAACAGTAGAATGGTTGGCACCAATGATGACGTGAAGTTCTACATGGGGAACTGTCACCTTTATGTTGAAACTACACTCATGAGGAACAAGTTGGTCTTTGCTGCCCTGGAATACTTTAACTGGTGTTCTTGCTATCTTTATGACTTTCAGGTACTCATCCATTGAGTTGGCCACACCACATACGACATTATGCATTGTGTGCCAAGCGGACTGATGAGTGTGCTTCGTTAGGTCAATCATCATGAAGTGAACATCCCTGGAAAAGAGATCAGAAAGTTTCAGCATTTCTTGTTGTTGGAGTGGATGGAGTTCCCAACTTACGTGGAGAAGACTCCGGAGTGCGACGAACGCCGTCTGTATGTCAGAGAAGTTCGGGGAGGTGACAAGGCCGTTCGAAGAAGCCGAAGAAGCTCAGAAGCTGCCAGAGGAGCTGTTGGAGAGGGAGGGCAGAGTTCGGGCCGAACTCTGCCCCAGGGGAGAGTTCTAGCTGAACTCTGCCTCCCTGTTCCAGAGCCTTGCTGGAAGCAGAACACAAAGTTCTAGCCGAACACTGTGCCAGGATAGAGTTCTGGCCAAAATCTGTGTGTCGGAGCTGAAGCATTTTTTAGGATGATTTAATCACCGTTGGATCGTATCCTATGGTCCAAGTTTTGCTGCGGATTAGGGGGTTTACACATGGTTATTCCTAACCCTAATCACAACACAACATTGAAGAACAAGAGAGAAAAGAGGCAAGAGTGCCATTACAACTTTGGGAGAGAAGAAGAAGGATTGAAGGCCATTTTCGAAGGAGGATCATATTCGGGTAATATCTACTCATCGTCCTTGTTCTTCGTAGCTTTGTAATCATTATTCTTGCTCCTAAGTGTTGTGGGGATCCGATTTGGATCGGGAGAAGTTTGTAGAGGGTGTACTCCTTTATTTCATTAGTGAAGGCTTCTCAGGGTTGGACTCCGATCGTCCCGTGGTTTTTTCTGTAAGGATTTTCTACGTCAAAAATTCTCTGTGTCTGCGTGGTTTGTTTTGGTGTTTTGGTTCGTACGTAGTTTTGCTCAGTTCTCTCGTAGGTACTCTCTAGTTTGGAGAAAGATTTCTGCGTTTCTTTTCCTACAGAGTGGTATCAGAGCCAGGTTCTGGAATTCAGAAGGGTGTCAGGAGTTGACAAGAAAACTAGAGAGAAGAGATGGACGCGAAGCCGGTGTGCATGGTGAACCTGAACGACACCAACTATCACTATTAACGGAGCAAGATGAAAGATTTATTATTTGTCAAGAAGCTGCATTTGCCTGTATTTGTATCCGAGAAGCCCAGTGATAAATTCGAGGAGGACTGAAAATTTGAGCATATACAGGTGTGCGAATATATTAGACAGTTTGTTGATAAGAACGTGTACAACTAAGTTGCCAATATTGAGCACGCGAAGACGTTATGGGATAAGCTGGAGTCTTTATACGCGAAGAATACCGGGGTAAACAAGTTATTCCTGATCCGAATGATGATAGGTCTGCGGTACAAAGATGGGGCATCTATTACGGATCACTTGAGTGATTTCCAGGATGTGGTTGACCAGCTATCTTCAATGGGAGTCAAGTTCGACGATGAAGTTCAGGGACTATGGTTGCTGTGTACATTGCCATACTCGTGGAAGACCGTACGAGTATCTATGATCGCTTCTTCTCCAGAGGGCTTGGTCAGTCTGGAGTTTTCCAAGAGCGTGGTGCTGAATGAAGAGATGCGAAGACGTTCTCAGGACACTTCATCCACATCCTACCACCCAGAGGCATTGGTTTCAGAGAGCTGCGGAAGGGGCAAAAGCAGGGGTCCAGGTGGTGGCAGAGACAAAAGCAGAGGAAAGTCCAACGGTCGTTATGAGGACTCGGAGTGTTACCACTATGGCAAGAAGGGCCACATCAAGCGGAACTGTTTTGCTTGGAAGAGAGAGAAGAAGGGCGACAAGGGAAAGCAAGATGAGAATACTATAGCGGCGGCCTCGATACATGGAGGCGATATGATCGTCGTAGGTGATGAGGTTATCACAAACCTCACCTGTGATGACAATTCTTGGCTGGTGGACTCAGGAGCTTCAGCACATGTATCTCACAACAGGGCACTATTTGCCACTTACACGACAGGCGAATGTGGAGTGTTGAATATGGGCAATGGAGATGTGTCGAAGGTGGTTGCCGTTGGAGATGTGAATTTGAGAACGAAGACGGGTGCAGTTCTTGTTCTCAAAGATGTTCGTCATGTACCTGATATCCGTTTCAACCTGGTGTCGGTTGGAAGGTTGGATGACGAGGGATTCTTCAGACTTTTCGAGAATAGTCAGTGGAAGCTTTCCAGAGGTTCGATGGTGATTGCCAGAGGAAGCAAAAAGTTCGGTCTCTACTATATAGAGGGGAGTGCACAGGGAGCACAGAAGGTGAACGCAGTCAGTGATACGTCTATCGAGTTGTGGCATAGACGGCTCGACCATATCAGCGATAAGGGGATGAGCTACTTGGTGAACAGAAAGGTGATTCCAGGGCTCAAGTCTACAAAGTTGGAGAAGTGCACGCAATGCTTAGCTGGGAAGCAAAATAGGGTGTCTTTCCAAAGTCACCCAAGTTCAAGTAAGCCGGCGTTGCTCGAGTTGATTCACTCGGATGTCTACGGTCCAATGAAGGTAAAATCTATTAGTGGTGCTTCTTACTTTGTAACTTTTATTGATGACTGTTCCAGGAAGGTTTCGGTCTATGCCTTAAAGACCAAGGATCAGGTGCTGCCTACTTTCAAAGAGTTTCAGGCCTCTGTTGAAAGAGAGACGGGCAAGAAGTTATTATGTGTTCGGTCCGACAACGGCGGCAAATACATCGGTCCCTTTGATGTTTATTGCAGAGAGCAGGGGATACGACACCAGAAGACTCCGCCCAAGATACCTCAGCTCAATGGTGTAGCGGAGCGCATGAACAAGACACTGATGGAGAGGGTGCGGTGTTTGCTGTCAGAAGCAAACTTGTCGGGCAGTTATTGGGGTGGGGCTCTTCTCACAGCTGCTTATATTATTAATTTATCTCCTAATGCTCCTTTGCAGGGTGATGTGCCTGAAAAAGTATTATTCGGCGTCATACAATCACTTGCGAGTGTTTGGTTGTAAGGCCTTCGTGCATGTACCGAAGGACGAGAGGACCAAACTTGAGCCGAAGATGAGGCGATGCGTCTTTGTCGGCTACGATCGGGATGAGTTTGGCTATAGACTCTACGACCCGGTGGGAAGAAAGCTCTACAGAAGCAAGGACGTGGTTTTCGTCGAAGATCAGACCATGACCAATACTCAGGATTTCGAGACGCCTTTTGAGGCTGAGGAGTTGCCTGAGTTAGAGTCATTTTGCTTCGAGCAATTTCCAGAGGGTATCACAAAGGATCTAATTATGGGGGAGCCAGTACATGGAATTGCTTCCAACCTTGATCATCAGCCTGCTGATGGTGTTCAGGGTGTCCCTCAGGAGGATGAGCATGCCAGGGAGGCAGTTCATAATGAGGAGGAGGCTGTTGGTATACAGCCAGCAGTAGCTCTACTGAAAAGGAGCGACAGAGAGCGTCGACCATCTATGAGATACTCACTGGATGAGTATGTGCTATTGACTGACGGAGGAGAGCCCGAACATTTACAGAGGCTATGGAAGACGAACACATGTAGGAGTGGATGGAGGCTATGCAGGAGGAGATGAGTTCCTTACATGCCAATTCCACTTATGAGCTTGTGCGGTTGCCAAAGGGCAAGAAGGCTTTGAAGAATCGATGGGTGTTTAGAGTAAAGCAAAAGGATGATGCTACTCACCCTCGATAGAAAGCGAGGCTGGTAGTTAAAGGCTACGGTCAGCGAAAAGGCATAGATTATGATGAGATTTTTTCTCCAGTCGTCAAGCAGTCATCTATTCGGGTGGTGCTAGCATTGGCAGCCAGTTTCGACTTAGAGGTCGAGCAGATAGACGTGAAGACAAAATTCTTCTACGGTGATCTTGAGGAGGAGTTATACATGGAGCAGCCAGAGGGATTCTGTGAGAATGGAAAGTCACATTTGGTCTGCCGATTGAGGAAGAGCTTGTATGATCTGAAGCAGGCTCCGAGGCAGTGGTACAGAAAGTTCGAGTAATTTATGGGGAAGCATGGCTATGTACGGACGACGTCGAATCACTGTAGATTTGTGAGATATTTTGTCGATGATGATTTTATTCTTTTATTGCTCTATGTAGATGATATGCTATTAGTGGGTCGGAATGCCACTAGGATAGCAGAGTTGAAGTGCCAACTGGGCACGGCCTTCTCTATGAAGGATTTGGGCGCAGTGAAGACTATTCTTGGGATGGAGATCGGCCGAGAGAGAGAGAGAGAGTCTAAGCTGCTACATTTGTCCCAAAAGAAGTACATTCATCGGGTACTTCAGCATTTCGGGATGGACGGGTCGAAGAAAGTTAGTTGCCCCCTTGCGGCCTACTTTAAGTTCACTGAGGAGCAGTGTCCATCTACCGATGATGAAAAAAGAGATATGAAATGGGTTCCATATGCTTCAACTATGGAGAGCCTTATGAATGCTATGGTGTGTACGAGGCCAGACATCGCTCATGCAGTTGGCTCAGTTAGCAGGTATCTTTCAAATCCTGGAAGGGTACATTGGAGTACAATCAAGTGGATTCTACGATATCTTCATGGCATTGCTGATTAGAGACTTTTTTTGGTGGTGACGAACCGAAGCTGTTTTGGTATACCGACGTTAATATGGCTGGAGATGTAGACACGAGAGGATCGACTTCAGGCTATGTGATGATGTTTGCCGGAGGAGCGGTATCATGGCAGTCGCGGTTGCAGAAGTGTGTTGCCTTGTCGACGATGGAGTCGGAATACATTGCAGCGACGAAGGCTTGCAAGGAGCTGCTGTGGATGAAGAAGCTGCTACAGGAAAATAGGGCTGAAATAAGAGTAGTATACTTTGCTTTGCGATAGTCAGAGTGCTATTCACCTTGTGAAGAACCAGACATTTTATAGTCGTTCCAAGCACATCGAGACTCGGTATCATTGGATACGGAATGTGGTTGAGAAGGAGGACGCGACGGTTGAGAAGGTTCATACTGATGACAATGGAGCGGACATGCTCACGAAGGTTCTTCCGAAGGAGAAGTTTGAGTACTGCAGGCAGATCGTCAGGATGACGACCTCCTTCACATAGTTGTGAAGGGAGAGATTTGTTAGAGTGGGTGGGGTTCCCAACCTACATGGAGAAGACCCCAGAGTGCGACGAGCGCCATCTTTGTGTCAGAGAAGCTCGGGGAAGTGACGAGGCCGTTCGGAGAAGCCGAAGAAGCTCGGGAGCCGCCAGAGGAGCTGCTGGAGAGAGGGGGCAGAGTTCGGGCCGAACTCTGCCCCAGGGGAGAGTTCTGGCCGAACACTGCCTCCCTGTTCCAGAACTTTGCTGGAAGCAGAACACAAAGTTCTGGCCGAACTCTGTGCCAGGACATAGTTCTGGCCGAACTCTGTGTGTCGGGACTGAAACATTTTTTAGGGTAATTTAATCATCGTTGGATCGTATCATACGGTCCAGGTTTTGCTACAAATTAGGAGGTTTATACATGGTTATTCCTAACCATAATCACAACACAACATTGAAGAACAAGAGAAAAAAGAGGCAAAAGTGCCATTGCAACTTTGGGAGAGAAGAAGAAGGATTGAAGGCCATTTTCGAAGGAGGATCATGTTCGGATAATTACATCATAAGCACTATGAATATAAACAATTTGGAACTATGACACACAGGCAAATAATGTTGGTGCCAGAAAGTTTACTCACTGCTGCTACTAGTGTTACTAATTTAACCATCTATGGATACTTTGCAGCTAAAGCCAAAGCAATTATGCAACCCATGGAGTGATCAACTATGTGGAAAGAATTCACTTGAAATGGCTTCAGCACAGATATTTCAATCATGTCTATATGATCTTCTATCGTGTACAACCCATCCGTCGGTTTTGGGCTCCTACCAAAGCCTAATAGATTGACTGCAAACATTCTATGACAAAGCTTTGTACTTTCAGAGAGGTTCGGGAATACTATTTCAGCCCACAAAGTAGATGAAGAAAGGAACCCATGTAAAAAATAATACCTTCAATGGAACCCTTCCCACAATCTTTGTTTCCTGCTATAAAAGTTTACAAAATAAATGACAGCATTGTAGCTAAAGTGGACCTAGAAACCTATATTATCCAAGAGAAAATTATGGTTACCAAGTTGACATAAACTAAACCAAATGCAGATTTAAAACAATAGTTAAACAAATTTCGGAGGAAATATAATTTTACAGACATGTCATAAGAATATGGAAGCCTTGTGGAGAATTGATTGTTACACAGGTAAGGCTTTGATAAATATAGATTTCCAAAGCCATGGATTGATTATATGGCGTGCACTAGAACCTGATAGCTCCATTGGGTAAGTTTGACTATCATTGAGGAATCTGGTAAATGTAAACTGTGCCCCTTGCTTTATTTATAATGGACAATCCTATGACAAATGTTGTCAATGTTGAACCCAGTGACATAGAGACTAACTTTTGATGGATAATCCAGTGACAATGTTCTCACAGTTGGACCATGTCCAAGCCCGCACAATAAGAATTGCTATTTCCATTTCGCAATCAAGTTCCATGCATTACAAAAGTCTACAATCTACATCAAGTTCCAGATTTAATCTAATCCAAAATGACAAATTAGCATCACATTGATCATACTGATATCCATGCTAAAAGATATCTACCAAATGTTATAGGGGTTGACAATGGACCAATATTTACAAAGTAGATCCTGGTAGTGGCTACTTGGATCTACATAGTATCGAAGGGCTCGATAGGGAGAGGAACTTCGATGCAATAACCTAGGATCCTTCTACGCTACTTGTTTAGATCACAGTTGGGGATAGAACTACCCAAGAACTCCCATTGAATCACCATGCAACAGACCTTCTAGATCTAGGAAGGGAAAGGTGGAGGAGAAAATTACGTATAACTTTCTGTAGGCAATTTGGAATTATGGTTTCTCCTAGCGCCCTCCTTTATATAGGAAATTATTGATGTGCATACATCGAACCTGGAAAGATGACTTGGGGGAACTGCCATGTGCGCACCAAGACCCAATTGGGTCCGACTCACATAACCGGTCCTGGACCAGACCCGATCTGGGCTAAACCAGACCGGTCAGTCTTGTAGTGCTCCGCTCTTGTTGCTTGATTAACTCGGTCGAAACCGAGTATTGGGAAAACTTACCGTCGGCATCGAATCGATCATGGACAAATACATAAGAACCTTTCCAACTAATGAATTGGTTTCTCTTGAAATGAGTCCAAGAGTTTTCTCTGGATATTTTGCTGCTGATTTTGCTGTTTGGTTTTGATGGATGCTTTTCTGAATGGTTTTCGATGATTTGAATTTTGTCCGTTTTCATCGATTTTTATAGCATTCATTCTTGAGAATTCTGAGAGAAAGGAACATAACAAGACAGAGTATTAACCAAACTCTTGGTGCTATCGCAGGCGGACGCGTGACGGAAGGCTAAGGACACAAGTGTTCCTCTCCCTTTAGATAATTCTTTAATTTGTGAGCGTGGATTATCTGTGGTGGTTTGTCCCTTCTCCGCTACTCCTTGCCAGGGCTCATGCGTCAAAGAATTGTATTTCAACTACATAGTCACAGTAGACTGGTCAGGAACCATATTGCATGCATTCCCTTTTTTTGTTATTATATATCACAGTTTATATGGCATGGTATTTTCTTGTATCTTGTTACATCCCGCTGAGGACCTGGTTATCTCTCCAGGATTAGACGACTTTCTGGAGGAGTACGGAGCGGCTTTGGATCCTTCATATATTAATGTCGAGGCAGTTCCTACTGATTTCTAGTCTATTCCTTATTTGAGACATTAGTGGATATTTTTACATCTCTTTTCTTTATATTTTACGGAGGTTGGACTCCGATCTTATGAGACTATTTTTATAGATGTTTGGCGTGAGTATGTTCACCCGGCTATTTTTTGATACACTCATTTATTATCTGGACTTTATTATCTTCTATGTTGAGCTGTGATGAGATTAGATTATATTATTCTGGCCTGTAATAATTTATTATATAGCTTATGTACGTATACGAGGATTCCATATATTGGAGTATTCTTCGTATATGTGCAGCTGGCATATTCACGTACACGGTCCTATGTATTTTAGGACTAGGGTATTACATATTTTTGTGGTGGCCCATGCAGGTCTAGAAATTATTGTTGGGTTACACGACTGTGCCCAACAAGCCTGCATATAGGAATAGGAACGGTATCTCATCCAGAACTACTATTTCTACTAATTTCCAATCTTTTCAAAATTCTATTGATTATTTAATTTACCTCATATTTAACCTCTCCTAATATCGTTCTATTCTTTCTCGTGCCAACAGTATGAATCTAAGGAGCGGACGTAATTCCATCTTGGCCATCACCTCTGGAGATGCGGCCACCCAAGAGGAATAAAATCCTCCGATGACTATGGTGATTCCATACCAGCCAGGACAGTCACAGCCTACTACGACGCCGACGACGGTGCATCCAGAGATTATGGTACCCCCAGTCAGCTAGGCTGGGCAGACCACTACCGTGCCACTGGAAGGGAATGTACCACTACCTCCACCACCATTCCCTCAGAAGCTTCCACCAAAGTCGGGACCTCAGATGCCTCCACTACCGATCGATGGGAGCCCTACTTCCCAGTTCATGTATGCTGTGATGCAGGCTCAGTGGCAGCAGACTGAGCTGATGAGGCAGACTATGATGACAGCATTGGCTAGACCTCCACCTCCACCTCCTGTACCGGTACCAGCACCAGAATCGGCTCTGTATCCTTATGAAGGCTCTATCAAAAACTTTACAGACATGAACCCCAAGCCCATCAGATAACGGAGAAGCTACTAAAGGTGTCACAATGACGTATTAGTACAGAGAAGTTATTGAAGGCATCCCAGTTGCCCGCTTTAGATTGGACGACAACAGTAGATCTACTACTAGAGGATAATGCCCACAATTGGTGGAAGGCAGAAGAAAGGCGACTAGGTACTGGGATCACTTGGAAGGAGTTCTATGATCTATTCTATGAGAGATTCTTTTCCATCCATGTTCGAGATGGTCTATACGACCAATTCCTTCATCTGAAACAATGGAATATGACGGTTGATGAGTATGACTCGAAATTCAATCGCCTGAGTAGATTTGGAGCGGGACTGATCCCGACAGAGCTAGAGAAGGCGAGTAGATTCCATCAGGGGCTTGCACCAGAGCTCAAGTCGTATACGACTACTTAGTCTCGAGTCTCTCATTCAGCTGTCTTGGAAGAAGCTCATGCTCAGGAGATTCTTCGCAGGGAGCAGCAGCAAACATCTAGATGTCATAACCTAGCAGTTATACCAGCCCAAGCTATACAGGGAGGGCCTATCAAGAGGACCACATGGCAGTACCAGCAGAGGACTATATCCTACCAGAAGCCCACTTGCCACCTTTATAGAAAGCAAGGTCACACTAGAGATGACTGTCGGCTTCATTTAGGATTATGTATGAGGTATGGATCGGGACATCACTTAGCCAGAGATTGCCCCGAGCAACGAGCACTAGTATAGGCACATCAGGCCTTGAGGCCTACAGTTCAGCACCCCCTGCTTCCCGACTAGCAACAGGAGCACCTCGCCCACCATTGCCTTCCCAAGGCGCACAGTACAACAAGGCTAGAGCTCAGAGTACAGGATAAAATTATGGGCAGGCATTCTTACTTGTTGTTGAGGATATAAAGACAGAGGCAGAGGTCATAGCAGCTATGCTTTTAGTTGCTTCATTTCCTGCCATTACATTGTTTGACACTGGAGCCACTCATTCATTCATAGCCACTAGTTTTGCCACTAGACACAACATTCCCATCACACCCTTATCTAAAAATATTAAAATCCTCACTGGAGGAGGAGTTGTACCTGTTAGTGGTGTTTGTAGACTTTGTCCTGTAGTGATACGTGGTAGAGAGATTAAAGCACAACTTCTTATAATCCCTATGTCGATATTCGATGTGGTTTTTAGAATGGACTAGTTGAGCCAGCACTTTGCTCTATAGACTGCTATAGGGGCAGTATCATCTTTAGACCACCGAATACGACGGAATTCGAGTTCACCAAAGAAGAAAAAGAGAGTTGTGATGCAACCATATTGGGGACTCACAAGATGATGCAGGACACCCCTTAGTACCCTGTTATCACTGAGTTTGAGGATGTGTTCCCCGAGGATTTGCCAGGACTGCCACCTGATCGAGACATTAAGTTTTCTATTGAGCTTATTCCCGGAGCCAAGCCTATTTCATCTTGAGTGTATTATCTGGCACCTAAGGAGTTGGTAGAGATGAAGACGCAGATTGACGACTTATTGGAAAAAGGCTTTATTCGTGCCAGTACATCACTATAGGGAGCACCTGTCCTTTTTGTTCCTAAGAAAGATAGGACAGTGCGCATGTACATCGTCTACAGAGCTTTTAGTGTAGTGACGGTGAAGAACAAGTATCCTTTACTACGTATAGACGATCTATTCAATCAACTAAGTGGAGCAAAAGTATTCTCCAAGATTGACTTACGATCGGGCTATCACCAACTGAAGGTTCGGAAGGAAGACATTGCGAAGACGACTTTTCGATCAAGGTATGGACACTACGAGTTCTTGGTCATGCCTTTCAGTTTGACCAACTCTCCCACAGTCTTCATGAATTTAATGGACAAGATCTTTCACCAGTACTTGGACAAATTTGTAGTTGTCTTTGTAGGTGATATTTTGATTTACTCCAAGAGTCAAGAGGAGCATGAGCAGCATCTACGTATTGTCTTGGGAACTTTGAGGAATGAGCAACCTTTTGCGAAGCTTAGCAAGTGTGAGTTCTTTCTCAAGGAGGTATCATTTCTTGGACATATTGTTACTAGAGACGATATATCAGGGGATCCAGAGAAGATCACAGTAGTCAAGGCATGGCCCGCTCCTACATCAGCTTTCGAGGTGAGAAGTTTTCTTGGACTTGCGGGTTATTACAGAAGGTTCGTAAAAAAAATTTCTCGAATAACGGGGCCTATGACTCGACTCACTTGCAAAGATCAGGAGTTCGTATGGATAGATGAGTGTCAAGCCACTTTTGACGAGTTCAGTAAGCGCTTGACCACTGCACCCATCTTGACGCTACCATCGGGTCCGGGAGGACTTGTGATCTACAGTGATGCATCCGGGAAGGGATTAGGATGCGTATTGATGCATCATGGTCACGTAATAGCGTATGCATCGAGATAGTTGTGGATACATGAGAAGAATTATCAGACCCACGATCTAGAGCTCGCAGCTGTTATCTTTGCTTTGAAGCTATGGAGACAGTACTTGTACGGCGAGAAGGTTGATATCTACACTGATCATAAGAGCCTTAAGTACGTGTTCACATAAAAAGAGTTGAATATGCGACAACGACGTTCGTTGGAGTTGATGAAGAACTAAGAGATCGAGCTACATTATCATCCTGGCAAGGCTAATGTCTTCACAGACGCATTAAGCCGTAAGCCCATGGCACACTTCTTGACTACGCAGAAGGATTTGATTAGAGACTTACAACAGCTTGGTATTGAGAGAGAATTGCCCGGAGCAGATGGCGTATTAGCCAACCTCCAAGTGCAATCATCACTAGTGGAGAGGATTAAGGCGGCATTACCTACGGATGCTAGATTTCGACGGCTTCGAGAGAGGACTGAGACAGGAGAGCAGACGGGATTAAGGATTCATCCCGATGGGACATTGCGATGTGGTGATCGTATTTATGTACCTAATAGAGAGCTAAGCCAGGAGTTGGTGGCGGAAGCACACAGTTCGACTTACTCTATTCATCCCGGAGGAACTAAGATATACCGGGACTTGCGGCAGTATTATTGGTTGCACAAAATGAAGCGGGAGATAGCCCATTTCGTGGCCAAGTGTTTGGTATGCCAACAAGTGAAGGCCGAGTACCAAAGGACGGCTAGATTATTACAGCCGCTACCAATTTCCGAGTGGAAGTGGGAGTACATTACGATGGACTTCGTCATAGGATTTTCTCGGAGTCCCAGTGGACGAGATGTTGTATGGGTGATTGTTGATAGACTTACCAAATCGGCCCATTTCTTACCTTCTAGAGTGGGACAGCTCACGAAAGTTTTGGTGGATATGTACATCAAACAAATAGTGAAGCTACACGGTGTACCAGTTAGCATCGTGTCAGACCATGACTCGATATTCACCTTGAACTTTTAGAGGAGCATGTAAACAAGTTTGGGTACACATTTGAAGTTTAACACGGCGTACCATCCGCAGACAGACGGCCAGTCAGAGTATACTATTTAGATGTTAGAGGATATATTGAGAGTGTGTATGCTTGATTTTGAAGGATCATGGGAAGACCATCTTCATCTTGTTGAGTTTTCTTACAACAACAGCTATCAAGTGAGCATTCAGATGGCTCCGTTTGAAGCATTGTATGGTAGGAAGTACTGATCTCTTGTCTGTTGGAGCGACATCGGAGAGCGACATATATTGGGACCCGAGTTGGTTTTGAGCACGGTAGAGAAGGCCAAGAAGATACAGGACCACATGCGAGCAGCGCAGGATAGTCAGAAGCAGTGGGCAGATAATCGTCGTCGACCTTTGGAGTTCAAGGAAGGCGACCATTTGTTCTTGAAGATATCTCCCTCTAGAGGCACTATTCGATTCGGAATACATGGAAAGTTGAGTCCAAGATACATCGGCCTTTTCGATGCCTTGGAACGTGTGGGAGAGGTGGCCTACAGATTGGCATTGCCACCGTCATTAGAGGGAGTACATGACGTATTCCATGTGTCTCAGCTGAGGAGGTACGTGGCGGCCAGCAGTCATGTGCTCGATCACTCCGAAATCACAGTTGGATCGAACTTGTCGTATCAGGAGCAACCGGTAGGTATGCTTGATCGCTGATAGAAGGTATTATGAAATCAATATATACCATTGGTTTGTGTGGCATGGAAGCATCACTCGCCAGGAGTGTCTACTTGGGAGCGCGAGGACGACATCCAAAATCGTTTCCCGTATTTGTTCGAAGACCAAGGTATGTCTTGCATGATAGACCCTTTAAATATTGTATTGCATTGTACCCCCGGCATTAGTTTTAATTTCGTGGACGAATTTTTTTTAAGTTGGGTAGGATGTAAACTCCCCAAATTTTAATATGATTTTTTATAAAAATTTATTTTTCATTTATTCTTAGTATTGATCTCTAAGTAAGCTTGATCTTTTAAATATAAATTTTCTTTATATGGCAATATCAGCAAAGCATTGTTTTTACTAAATAATGCATGTTAAATATTTTGTCCAAGGGTTTATCAAAATGTCATATAAATATTTTTTTAAACATTTTAAAAAAAATTGTTCTTTAAAAATTTATTTGAAATTGGTAGATAAGTATATATATATATATATATATATATATATATATATATATATATATATATATATATATATATATATATATATTCATACTTACTTATGGATAAGCCTTAATTAATAAATAAAATAAAAATTCTACTTTTATTTTCCCGTAAGGTTTTCATAAAATCTCGCGAGTGCCCCTTCCCCCTAAAACCCGACCCAGCATATCAGTTGAGTTCGTTGGAACTCTGTCGATAGGAAATCAACCAAATCTCCCTCAAGTATTTATCAAATCTTTTCAAAAAAAAAGATTTGTGCAAACTTGATAGAATCCTCCCCGGAGTAAACCACAAACCCAATCTAGAACCATACGAATTCGAATCTAAATTAGATTTAAAACAGAGTATAAGAAATCGAATCCATTCGATAGAAAATCTCTTCAAACCCTATAAAATCCACCCTACGCTTCGTGCTTCGACTCCAGAGCAGCCTCGACCACCCCTCTACCCCAGGTGAACCCCTCCTGCCGACTGCAGCCGCCGCTAGCTCGTCGGAAGGTTGCCGCACAGCCCCAACCCGATAGCAAACAGGGGATAGCCCTGTTTTAGCCGAATCCAGGTCCCCCTTCGTGCCTATTTTCCTCTGATTCTGCTAGATCAATTTCGCTTCTGCAAGTTCCTGTTAGCAGCCAATATAACCCTCTTTGAATCCCTTCAAAAGGATTTAGAAATAACCTATTGCATCGACCCAGAGCTCAACGCAAAGGCGGGTCGAAATCTGTTCGAAAAGAGAACTGAAAACCCTTCTCAAACCCCAACTTTGAAGCCAAATTCTGATCTATACATTAGGGTTTTCGAAAAACTAATTCTACACATTGGTAGAAAACCTATACATGAGTAAAACCAAATTCGTAGATTTTAATTTCAGTATGTATACAGAAAGTTATTCGATGTTAAAGTTGGACAAAAAACTGTAAAACCTTAGAAAATTTCTCGATACGGCGTGCGCCCCGACAAACCGGGCGACGTGTTCACGAACTGTACGCACCACCAGGCAAGATACCCTGCCACCATACTCTGTGATTATTATATTCTTATTTTCAGTTGTTATTTTCAGCACTTCTTATTTGTTGATATTATAAAACTGTGCATCCAAGTCACACTTGGGTGCAAGCGACTTTATCGGTCATTTTCTCGCTTTATTTATACTCTCTTGCATTGACTTAGCCTAGTGACCACCCATTGTTGATGAGGTATTGGTATATCTCATACGGCCTTGACACATGCTCTACTATGTGATGTGAGTCACATGTAGGACACGTACCCATGTAGTCGGCTGGCCACCGATACATATGGAGCGTGCGACGGATAGGAGTAAATTCCAATAGAATTGCATGCTAGAAGACTTGGCGGTTACTAGAGGTTCATATCAGTCATGGAGATGATATTACAAGTCGTTGGGTG
Organism: Iris pallida; assembly: GCA_029216955.1. Classification (NCBI taxonomy): domain Eukaryota; kingdom Viridiplantae; phylum Streptophyta; class Magnoliopsida; order Asparagales; family Iridaceae; genus Iris; species Iris pallida. The sequence continues at coordinate 17,079 of JANAVB010015548.1, read as the reverse complement.
GAAAGAACAATACCAGACGTATGGGCTTCGATTACACTTCCCCTGTAACCCGGAAGCTCCGCTGGAGATACGGGTATGATTATCCTCTAAGATTTGCCACTGTCATTTTTTAACGTTATGTGCTTAGGTCACTGGTGCCCATGTGGGGACTATACCAGATCCTATTTATAGCCACGGCTCATGCGTCAAAGGATTGTATCTCAACTACATATTCATAGTAGACTGGTCAGGAACCCTATTGTATGTATTCCCTTTTTTTGTTATTATATATCACAGTTTTTATGGCATGGTGCTTTCTTGTATCTTGTTACGTTCCGCTGAGGACCTGGTTATCTCTACAGGATTATACGACTTCCTGCAGGAGTACAGAACGACTTTGGATCCTTCATACATTGATGACGAGGTAGTTCCTACTGATTTTAAGTCTATTCCTTATTTGAAACATTTGTGGATATTTTTACATCTTTTTTCTTTATATTTTACGGAGGTTGGACTCCGACCTTATGGGACTATTTTTCTGGCTATTTGGAGTGAGTATGTTCACCCGGCTATCTTTTGATACACTTATTTATTATCTAGACTTTATTATCTTTTGTGTTGAGCTGTGATCAGATTAGATTATATTATTCTGGCCTGTGATGATTTATTATACAACTTATGTACGTATATGAGGATTCCATATATTAGAGTATTCTTCGTATATGTGCAGCTGGCATGTTCGTGTACACGGTCCTATGTATTTTGGGACTGGAGCATTACAGATTCTAGCTTAAGATTAGCTAATCGTGTTTTTGGAATCATGTGTTATCCTAGGGATCCCAGATAGATAGGTTAGACCATAGTATGAATTGGAGTGCAATTTCTTCAGCCTTTTTGATTATCAAATTATTCTATTGACTAGAAGTTTTAGCTTGAGGCCGTACCACTATCCCTTTATTTTCGTAAATCACCTATCCTATGTTCATAAACCCAGTTCCGTGATTTGGCAGTACAAATCCTTCTAATTATGTGATCGAGAAGGTCTTATTCCTCCTCTAGTCATGTCATAATCAATTCCTTAAATTTTACACCTCATTGTGTTTTATATTTTTATCACCATTGGTACCAATTCCTTTCTACCCCAATCTCCTTGGCCTAGTCACTATGACTTGAAACCCTAGGTGCCTACCTAATCGTGCCTTATTTTTGAAACCCAATTATAAGAAACTACTCATTGAACTTCTCTTTATCTTGGTCCGTCAACTCCTCTTTTTGTGATTCGTTTTGATTGTTTCTTCGTCGTCAATGTTATGCAATTATCAAATCTCACCGTACTACCTCGCCCCAGTTATGTTCGATCAAGTTATTCCTTCTATCTTATAGGAATAGTGCCGAATTAGTAATAATTTCCTCATAGTATTGACCAATAGTACCATGATAGCACCTAGGTTCTCTTAGATAAATCTTTATTTTTGTAATATTCCTTGGGAAATATACCGTTCCCGAAATCCCATTAGTACGATCCTGACCTTGATTTTGTTGCTGTCATCATATAAGTTAGGATGGATCTAGAACTGAGTGTACCTTAATTTTTAGTAGGTTATGTAAAATTAGAATCCTATTAGTATTAGCGTCTTCTAGAAATCCTATTCGACTAGTTTCCCTTATACCTTGCTTTAATAAATTTTTGATGGCAACATGGGGGGCCGATCATACATCGAGACGTACATCTTCAGCAGAGGGTCTGTAACGGCCCTAGTCCCAAAATGCGTAGGCTATGATACGTAAACATGCCAGCTACGTATTTAACCAAATTATAGTCCTACACAAATATGCATGAGCTGTATGCACTACAACAAAATTACCCTTTAATGATGGCTAAAAATCGTCATTAATCAAGAACCATGACGCTTTTTTCTTAATCCAAGCGTTATGAAATCGGGTGTTATAAATGTTTTTCAAAGCGTTATAGATAAATCTTCCGAAAACGTTATTAATAGATTGAATTTCTGCTACATTTTATTTTCAAAGCGTTATGGATAGTTATGTAAAACCGTTATGAATAGTTAATATGGTTGGAAGTCAGGACATTTTGAAAGCATTATGATTGGTCATTGTATCAAATTTATAACGCTCTATACTGCTTGTTATACATTCCAAATACTGCTCAATTCAATTCGAAGACAACCACTTTGAACGATATTCACAACAAAGCATTGAAATGTAACATTAATCTCTATTTCATTGTCTCAAAATAGGGTAAATTCCATTGTCTCAAAATAGAGTACTTTAGCTATCATTCTATATTTTTCAGGCCATATATATACATCTTCTTAAAATATATAGAGTATCCAATATAGAGTACACGTTACATCAAAACTATCCACATAAAAATATCCCACACGATAACATACAACTTAGTCACATGAAGACCTGTGTCCACAACACATGTACCCTGTAAAAGATAAAACAAGGTTTAATAAATATGATATAATGATGTATATATATGTAACTATAGGATCTTGAATGATGTATAAGTCCTGATTAAAAACACACATTAAGATCACAATTCAATATATGTAGTAGAAAACTGTTGTGTGGAGTTTCTGTCAGATTCATCCATGTGTATATATATGTAACTATCAGAAAGATGTTGGCTAAGGCCTAAGGCTATTGCCTGCAGGTAGGGCAAGTGGCAGCAGGCCAGGCCAAAGTAGTAGGCTACATTAGCAGCAGCAGGAGACTTATTCCCCCCTTCCAGCTTGACCTGCTGTAGGCAAGTTGTAGCAGATGTTGGCTAAGGATACTGATGCAGCAGATGTTGGCTAAGGCCTGAGGCTATTGCCTGCAGGTAGGGCAAGTGGCAGCAAGCCAGGACAAAGTAGTAGGCTACATTAGCAGCAGCATGGGACTCATTCCCCCCTTCAGCTTGACCTGCTGTAGGCAAGTGGCAGTAGATGTTGGCTAAGGCCACTGATGCAACAGATGTTGGGCTAAGGCCTGAGGCCATTGCCTGTAGGTAGGGCAAGTGGCAGCAGGCCATGCCAAAGCAGTAGGCTACATTAGCAGCAGCAGGGGACTCATTCCCCCCTCTAGCTTGACCTGCTGTAGGCTCTTGGCCATAGGCCTACGCAAGCAGTAAGCCAGTGCCAGTTAATGAGTGTCAGTCATAGTTTAGTGAGTGTCTTGACAGTGTCTTGAGTGTATTGTATCCATGTGACACTAGGGTGTCTCATATCAGTAATGGAAATGCGTGAATGAATGTTAAGGGTCGATCAAGTGTCTAAGAGGTTTAGTGTCCAAGTGTTAAGTGCCAGTTTCAGTTCAGATGAGGGATTGATATCTCCATATATATGTGCTTTTGTAATTGTGTGTGCGTGTGAGTAAAGTAAAGAGTGAGGTGAGTTAGTGTTTTAGTATCAGTTAGAATACATGAGTTTGAGGTCAGTAACCCAATATCAGAGTTAGTGTCAGTTGAGTGTCAGTTTAAATGTTAGTAATCAGTTAGTCAGAGAGGGTGTGTGGAACACATATGGATGTGGGCAATAGGTTAGGGTATGACCTGCAAATTAGAGAGCGGGTAAAATGGAGGGGATCTTGTTAAGGATATTACCTTGACCCTCATGTATCCATATGATTGGCAATGAATTCGATGAATTCGCATCGGACATCATCTATTTCTTCCTGCGTGTATGTTGATTTTCCAGCCAATTTTTTTAGCTAAAAAGTCAAAAATAGTTACATTACTTTGTATAATTTCAGAAAAGTAATTAAGAATTAAATTAATGAACAACTTTCCTTTGACTCGATAGTAGGAGAGGGGTCTTCCATGAGATCCCGTATATATTTCATAACAAAATATTCGCATTCATAACCTCCAAGTTGTTTCGGGACCTACATGAATATATTATTTGTAAGAGAATATAATGTCCATGATTATAATAAGTCATATATTAGTTTGATTACCTTGGGTAATTTCTATGTAGGACTTCTATTTTATCTTTTACCACCAATATTTGCTGTGTTGAGGCCACTAGTAGAAAATAATTGTATATAATAACATCAAAATATACACATTATTAAAATATTAACAACAATAATAATAATTTCACTCACGTATTGAAAAACAACTTAATATCTCCTCTCGGTTTAAAACACAGCGAGTCCAACCAGTAAACATTAAAGGTAGAGAGGTCAACAACAATTAGAATCCAATGCTTCCTACATTAAAGGGAACATGAATGGAATAAAGCACATTGGTTATTGAATAGGAAAGAAAAATCTTGCTACTTGATTAAAACTTCTTACTCCTTGTAAATGAATGGAATGAAGCAAACTTAGGTTTTCTTAGCCTCTTGGGGCCTTTCTCTAACCAGATTGCTTATTGCAGGCCCAGATGCATTACTCATAGCAGAAGGGTTGAACATTATCAAAAGCTCCCGAGAGTTTGAAAATTTATCAAGCAAAAACCTAAAGCCAAAAGAATAGTTAAATATGGTGGCAATCTCAAAATCAAAATTTCAGAATATAAATTTCATATTTCTTACCTCATGTAGGCAACAGCAGGATTCACATCTAGCCATTGCATCCTACATACCTCCAGCAAAACGATTTTAGAAAGATAACAAGATGGATTAAAGTTTCCGAACATTCCTTTCTCCAATGGTAATTTAAGATTAGGGTCGGTATCCTTAATGGTTTCTACCATCTCTCCGAAAGTGTCAATTATCTTTCTACCACAGCCAGCAACCTTCAAAGGTTGAACATTGTCAGATTCAATTGGTTTAGTACTTACGGTTGCATATTGAATTTTTTTAGACAATTTGATAAAAGATATTGACACTAGCATTAAATAATATTACCTCAAGACCACCAACAATAAACTCTTTGAGCCAAGCTACTAAAGACCCAATTGCATCTTTACCAACTTCTATTTCTCCATGAAGTGGCACGGGAAGGCTCACAGTAGGTTGAAGGGCTTTCATAATTGAAACCCTAACATTATGTTCTCCTAATTCAACATTATGAATTTTCTCATTTGGTCCACACCCTTCAAAGACAATTCCCTCGACAACAATATTTTCTTTTGTGCCCACTGCTAGCTTACATTTGGTTCCCTAAACAAAATAATAAACAGTTATTCCTCGATATAATTACTTCATGTTATAATTAAGTTGTTGAATCAAGATTATGTAATGAATATATGTACTTACCATGGCAATGTTTGATGTAGGATATGTTATGAATTTTTGCTCGCTTAACTTTTTATTCTGTTTCACCTTTTCAAAGAAGATAGAAGATAAAAAAGCATATTAGAATAAACATATTAGATAGAAATAGAAGAAAAAAAGCTTATTAGATGAAATGGAACTAATTGTAATAAGCATTACCTTAGAACTAAATGATGGACTCTTGTTTCTAAGAGACTCGTGTTCATTCTTACGAGACATTATATAGTTCCTATTACCACTTCCTTTGGTATTGGAAGCAACCTTCTCAGATGTTTGTGAAGCTCCTTGGGCTTGAAATTCTTTTAGCATGATCTCCAATTCTTATCTCCGTTTACGCTCCTCTTCCAATTGGGACTTGAGTAGTTCATTTTATTTTTTCATTCCCCGTTTTGGAAGCTTGAAATAGGTCGTTGGTGTCGGTCCTAATCCCAGACCCCGAATACGTCCTGAATCAAATTCGACGTCTCCATATATCATTCCCTATTCTCAGGTTCACAATCAATATTCAGTAACTCATGGATCAAAACATATGTATGTGCTTGAAATAGCATGAAACATAAAATATAGTATCTTGCAGCAACATATTAAGATAATTCTAGATCAAAATAGACTACAGTTTCTCCCATATACTCTGAGATCAAAATACACTACAGTTTTGAGAAAAAAACACATATTAAGACAATAAAGATGAGGGATTTCCATGAAATAGTTCTTGAAACAGTTCCCAAAATAGACTACTAAGTAATTTTAGCTTGCAGCAACATTTCAGACTTGCAGCAACATTTCTTTAAACAATTCACTTGCAGCAACATTTCAACAAGAAGATTTGGACTGTACAATCCAAGTTCCTTCGCAATCTTCACGTAAATAGGTCGAGGGTGATTCATCAACAACATCAAATGACTCAAAATTAGGTACTTTATTCCAAGTTTCATCTGTAACAAAATAATTGATTCCCTCGTCATCATTTTCTTCATCATAATAAATCCTTTGAGGAGCCGATAAAACGATTGACCAATTATCATCCAATTGATCAAGAACATAAAATACTTGCTTTACTTGAGAGGGCAAAAAAAAGAGTCAGACTTGTGGCCAACTCTACCAAGCTCGACCAATGTAAAACCAAGTTCATCAACCTTAACACCATTCTTACTGTCAACCCAATCACACTTGAAGGCGGGACTCCGAAAGGAGAAATAGTCAAGCAACCAAATCTTTTTGATAACACCGTAAAATGTCATATCTGAGATGATGGGATTGTTGTCCTTTGTGCTAGCAACTTGAAAAGTCTTTGCCACTAGAGTCACTCTACTGTTTTGCTTGACTCGTACGTTGTCACGATCTTTCGTTTGATAGTGACACCCATTAATTACATAACCTGGGATCTTAGTCACGTGATGTCGAGGTCCATGAGCTATCCATTTTAATTCATCAGAGACATTGCTAGTTGGGTCTTCTTTCACAGCCTCAACCTGTCATTTTTTTCCTAAGTTTAATATTTATTTTCACTAAGTAGAACATAAAATATAGTAGCTTAATCAATACCCTTGATCGTAACCAACTAATAAAGCTGCGATTGTTCTCATCTTCTAATCATTTTGCACTTTTTACTCTATGAGGGTGCAGCTTTTTCAAGTAAGCCTTGTGCTCCCTATCAAGTATAAAGTAGAATTTTTTTAATTACAAAGCGAAATATAAAAAAGGATGTGCTTGGTCCAAAGATAAAACTAAGTAAAGAGTAATATAGACATCTTTACTCGATATAAGGTTGAACATCATTTGTGTTGTGCAACACATAAAGATGTGCTTGGTCCAAAGATAAGCGGTCAACTTTACAGATATTTCCTTTTTCTATAGGTTTTTCCTCATTATTTGTAGAAGGAACTCCAATGGCGGGTTGTTTTTCTAGATATTCTGAACAAAACTCAATGGCTTCCTCTATGATATAGCATTGTGTAATACACCCTTCAGGACGATTCTTATTTCTTACATAACCCTTTATCACACCCATAAACCTATAATGAACAAATGATAAAGATAAAAATGATTACAAAAACATCAATCATGTTACTATATAATGAAAACCAAAGTTCAAACTAGACCAACCTCTCTAGTGGGTACATCCATCGGAAGAAAACCGGACCGCCAAGTTTGACCTCCCTGACAAGGTGCACCATTAGATGTACCATTATGTCAAAGAATGATGGTGGAAAATATTTTTCCAATAAGCACAATGTGATCACAAGATTATTTTGGATATCTTGCAATTTTTGTACATTCACGACTTTGGCACAAAGGGCATTAAAAAAGAAACATACTCGTATAATAGCACATCTCACATGCTTTGGCAACACACCACGTATTGCAACAGAAAGTAGTTGTTGCATTAGAACATGACAATAATGGGATTTGAGACCATATAACTTTAGATCTTCTATTGAGACATTAGATCTAAAATTCGAAGAGTAACCATGTGGGACATTAAGGTCATGCAAAGTTTGACACACTATTATTTTCTCTTGCCTCGATAAAGAATAACATGCAGCTGGAAGATAAATCCTATTTTTCTTATTATGAGGTGTCAATTCCTTCCTTAAGCCCATCTCTACAAGATCTTTGTGACTATTGATACCATCTTTTATTTTTCCAGGAATGTTTAATAGGGTCCAAATGATACTATCGCAGACATTCTTCTCAATGTGCATGACATCCAAGTTATGTCTAATAAAAAGATATCTCCAATACACTAGCTCAAAAAAAATGGATTTCTTCTTCCAACAACTTGTAACTTTGTCTTTTTGTACTTCTTTTTTCCTCTTCTTTGGTATGAATTTCTTTTGCACTTCTGCTTCCTTCTTCTTTGAAGTCTTCTTCTCTGATATCTTTTTCTGGAACATCTTTTTTTCCTCCAAGAAACGGCAATCCCCGCAACCTTTATTAATATTTGTTCCCACTTAATGGTTTAGGATGAGTTCCGAACTCTTTGTCACCATTAAATGCCTTTTTTTGTGATCGAAAAGAATGGTTATGCGACAAATACCTTCTGCGACCAGTATAAATATTCTTGTTGCAATGTTTCAATCTATCTGAATAAGTATTTTTTGTTGCATATTTGACAAGAAAAATATCCTTTCACACAACAACCAGACAAGTTGCCATATGCAGGAAAATCATTAACAATCCATAACAATACAGTTCTCAATGTAAAAGATTCTTGCCGATAGGCGTTGTCACCCTCATTTTTCGTATTTTCCGTATTTCGTATTTATACTTGTATCTGGATTTTGGCATGTATTTTATTTTTCTCAACTTGTGGAATTTCGATATTTTTCGTATTTTGGGTTTTGTCATGGCTCGGTTTTAATTGGATTGGGTTGGTTTGGTTTGGTTTATTTGGTATTGGAATACCTTAACCTACACTCCACCTTCAACACACCACAACCCACCCTCTTTATATTCCCCACCTACCACTCTCTCTCTTCATTACCACCACCATTTAGTTCCGAACTCTTTGTCACCATTAAATGCCTTTCTTTGTGATCGAAAAGAATGGTTATGCGACAAATACCTTCTGCGACCAGTATAAATATTCTTGTTGCAATGTTTCAATCTATCTGAATAAGTATTTTTTGTTGCATATTTGACAAGCAAAATATCCTTTCACACAACAACCAGACAAGTTGCCATATGCAGGAAAATCATTAACAATCCATAACAATACAGTTCTCAATGTAAAAGATTCTTGCCGATAGGCGTTGTCACCCTCATTTCCCGTATTTCCCGTATTTCGTATTTATACTCGTATCTGGATTTTGGCATGTATTTTATTTTTCTCAACTTGTGGAATTTCGGTATTTTTCGTATTTTGGGTTTTGTCATGGCTCAGTTTTAATTGGATTGGGTTAGTTTGGTTTGGTTTATTTGGTATTGGAACACCTTAACCTACACTCCACCTTCAACACACCACAACCCACCCTCTTTATATTCCCCACCTACCACTCTCTCTCTTCATTACCACCACCATTTATTTCCTTCTTCTTCTTCTCCTTCCTCTATACAACTCTCCCAACCCTAGGCAAGTGCATCTTGCCACTACATGAGAACCCTCTTTTAATTGTCCGTTTGCAAGATTAGGACATGGTGACCAACATTAGGTCTTGGTATTTTGTGATTTGAAGTCTCCATTGTTCTAGATCTAGGTTTTTCCTATTTTCAAATTTTGCATGGTTTGAGCTGCTTTGGTTGGATTTTCTTGGGTTTTGATGTTTCCATGTGGTAGAGCATTCAGTTCCACTCCAGTTGGAGCTTAGGAAATCCGAATTTGGAGTTCGGATGGCCAAGTTATGAATTTTGAAGCTTGGGTTCAGCCATGGTGTTCTTGCTGTTTGGAGAAGACAGTGAGCAGTGTGCAGAGCTATTTAGCTTACGCACCCTGAGCTACGTGCGCTCTTTAGCGCTGCGTACGCAGGCTTGAGTACGCTTCCTGTTGGAAGCGTGTCTCCTTGAGTGTGCGTGACTTTTCACGTACACTGCTCCCTTGAGTGTGTGTGACTTTTCACGTACACTGCTCTCTCTCAGCGTGCGTGACTTTTCACCTACGCTGCTCTCTGAAGCGTGCGTGACTTTTCACCTACGCTGCTCTCTGAAGCGTGCGTGACTTTTCACCTACGCTGCTCTCTGAAGCGTGCGTGACTTTTCACCTACGCTGCTCTCTGTAGCGTGCGTGACTTTTCACCTACGCTGCTCTCTGTAGCGTGCGTGACTTTTCACCTACGCTGCTCTCTGTAGCGTGCGTGACTTTTCACCTACGCTGCTCTCAGCGTGCGTGACTTTTTCGTACGCTGCTCCCCTGACCCCTTGCTTAACCCATTGGCTCTTGGAGTTTTGGTCTTATTTCTTTATGCTTGGCTTTTCTATAGCCCTATATATTGATATTTTATTAGATATTTTACGCCCATTTTATATCCTTACGCCTTTTGTCATAGACTTGATTTACTTAATATGTTTGGAATGACTATTGTACATGGCATGGTATGACAAGGAACTAGCATAACACGACAGTGACCCGTAGTGGTGCACTCCTGACATGACCAACCTGACATGATAGTGGCCCGTCGTGGCGCACTCCTGACAAGTACCCTGACATGATTTATCTTGATGCTGTTGCGACGGCTAATTTAACTTGACTTGACTTGACACCGTGGGTAGTTCTTTCTTGCTTGCTTGTTAAATCCACTTGTCCCGTCTTGCATCATGTCTAGGATGGGGCTCCTGAGTACCACGGTCAGGAGTACCTACTAAAATGGATTAAGGTTAATAACTAGAATAACACAGTAGTCATGAAGAGATGACACAGCTACAGGTAATCCTGTTACCTGGGCGCTCTTGGGATCTGTAGTCTGCCGTCGAGTAGGGCATATTTCCAGCACACCGTCACGTGTTGCACCCTCTAAGTCACCTAAGGGTACATTTGTCTCCTGGACAATGTACCCACCTGAATTCAACTCCTAATTTTCGACCTGGGTAACCTGGATGGTCTGCAGGGCTTGTGGCTGTGGAACAATCTCACTGCATCTCGTTAGTAATTAGGCCTGTGATAACCCTAGTTAGTTAAAGTAGCAAGCCGTAGTATCTGCTTGGCCGTGATTGATTGGATGAGGTATAACCAGTTTAGCCATGTCTTGATCCAGTATAAGATTGCTCCCTGTCTTGATTTCTTGCATTATTATCTTGCCGATAAATGGTGGGAAACCAAGTTCTGTTCAGATGAAGGGTTACAACCCCGGTCCTTGTTTGGTTTACGGGTTGTAACCTGGCTATCGGAATAGTCCCATGGTTATCTCGTCGTATATCATCCTGGCATATTTTTTGTAAATTCTAGTTTTAAATATTATATTTTCTTGTGCTAATTGCTGGCTTTTGTTCTTACTTCCTGGTCCCCTTGTGGCACTTGCTCTTTCTGGGGTTGACCCAGCTGGTTTTGTGTGGCCAGATTTCAGAGCAGCTCCCGAGGATCTACCAAGCTTCCAGCCCAATGGTGGCGACTAGAAGGAACCCGGGCTACGAGTGGGTTTTCTATTTTGTTTCGCTCACTCTATTGTAAAGTTATTCTTTTGAGGCGTTTAGCCGACGAGCACCTGTTAGCTCGATGCACTTTACTTACTGTCTTCTTACGGGCTGTAAACATGATTAACAAATCCTAAGGTTGATCATGTATGACTTAACTCTTGCTAGTCCCTGCATTTTGTACGACTAGCTTCATGATCAGCTGAATATGTAATATTTGGGACGCCTTATTATTGTATATTTAATGATCATACATCTTGCGACCTTACTTACTTGCTTGTGATTGAGACATTAGGCATGTTCATGACCATAAGAGACTGTTGGCTTGTAGTAAACCCTCATATTTCTAGACAGCCGTGACCGTATATCGAGGTGGTTTTTATTTCAATATACGTAGCTGGCTGGGTCTGCCCCCGCTCTCTAGTATTCTGGTTCTGGGGCGTGACAGGCGTCGTAAGTCACAACTCCATCCTTCCACAGCAACTGGAGATCCTCAATCAATGGTGCTAAATAAACATCTATGTCATTTCCAGGTTGTTGGGGGCCTGATATCAACCATGTTAACAATGTGAACTTTCTTTTCATACACTACCAAGGTGATAAATTATAAGTATTCAACATTACAGGCCAACAACTGTACCTACTACTGAGTGAACTAAATGGATTAATCCCATCGGCTGAAAGAGAGAGTCGAAGGTTTCTTGCTTCTGCTGCAAACTCTGGAAATTTATCATCAATTATCTTCCACGTCGGTGAATCTGCGGGATGATGCAATTGGCCATCAACTTTCCTTCCGTCTACATGCCATGTCAAATTCTTTGATGTTCGTACCGATCGAAACCACCTTTTAAAGCGTAAAATGGGTGGAAAGTAACATAGAACTTTAGCTGGGATGCCCTTCTTTTGCTCTTCCTGACTTTGTTCAGTCATATTCTTCTTTACCTTATATCTCGACGTTCCACACGTAGGACATGAGGTTGCATTTTCATATTCTTTTCTATAGAGTATGCAATCATTCAGACATGCATATATTCTCTTATATCCCATTCCAAATATTGAAAAGCAATGCTTAGCCTCCCTAGTAGTTACAGGCAATTCATTTTCTTCCGGAAGCATGTCGGCGAACAATGTCAACACATCTGAAAAGCTTTTATCACTCCAACCACTCTTGGCCTTGATACTAAAGAGCTTCACTATCGCAGATAGCTTCGTATACTTTTTACAACCATTATACAATCGTTTCTTAGCATCATCAAGCAATAAATTAAAGTTCTCTTTATCATCTCCTTCAATGTCGTTCCTTTTTAATGCATGGAACATCTCTAGTGTATCTGCCACATCATTTAAAGTATCCATATCATAGTCCTTATAAATAGACGCACCTGTATCCTCACACACTTTATTAGGATCAACTTCCCCATGCCATATCCATATAGTATACCTTGGATCGATACCAACTGTCGCCAAATGAAATTTTATATCTTCTAAACTCAGACTAAAGAGATTCTCGCACTCATTACATGGACATCTAATGAAGTCGAGATCATCTCCACTAGCTTTAACATGCTTCATAAATTCATCAACTCCGGCTCTATATTCTTCCGATAATAGGTGCTTTGTCATCCAAGATCTATTCCTCTGTATAATAAAGCAAAACACCGAGTAAGTGATTGTAACTTGAATGTTTCATTTCAAGCTGAATGCGGAGAAGATTGATTCCAGAATGGCTAATGTGAAGCAGATATGGCCAATAAATTTAGACTCATGAAAGTGGAGAAGGTTGATTCCAGAATATAACTTTAATTGCTAGAGTTAAAAAAGAAGAAGAACATGACTTAGGAATAGTTCATTTGGTTATTACAAAATAGAAAATGGTTTACAATTCCCTATATGTGCATACAGGTATAAAAGGTAACAAGATGTCAAAATATGTAAGAATATATATTGAGAAAGTCTATATGAATCATCTACATAACTACAAAAGAGGGTCAAATAAACCTAAAAAAAGAGTTGGTCAGCGCTCACATCCAACATGACCGATATCATTTAATCTAAAGATGTACAGTCAAACAATTACAAATTGATGTCAAAGATCCATCCCACCCTCAATGCATGAGCAACGTGCATACTTTAAAAAATAAGTTGTATTGCCTGGAGTAATTTAATCTAAGAAGAACAAGACTTGATTTAAAGACAATATGACATGGCACATACACAGACACAGTACTGATTTCTGCGTGACCTGGAGTAATTTCGAATATAAAAATGTCGTGTTCAACATGTGTCATACACGACGTTACAGGGACACTGATCTCTTTTTTGTCCATAATTTCTAGAAAATAGGTCAATTGAAAAGAACGTGTCTCCATGAACCAAAACAAACCTTGCTACCCGAACGTGTCTCCATGAAGTTCAACTTGTAAGTATTCGTCCGAAAGCAATGGAATTAACACCCTTCCACACTACAAGAACCAACAAAGAAAGAAACAAGAAGATGAACCAATGTGCGGACAAAGAAAATGCCTCACAAATTAGTAAAAAAAGAAAATTCATTCAAAGATTGCCAAACATGCATTCAAAGATTTCAGCCATCTTTCGAAAACTAGAAAATAGAAAATAGGTCAAAAATTAGGGCATTTTACTAAAATCATATCGAGGCAGAATTTAGGGCACAAAATAAGAAATAATTTAGGACAAACCTTGGGGAGCGGGAAGCAGGTTGAGGGGAGTTGGGGCGCGGGGAGCGGGCTGAGGGGAGTTGGGACGCGAGGAGCGGGCTGAGGGGAGTTCGAGAGCCGGGAGCGGGCTGAAGGGAGTTGGGGAGCGGGAGGAGAAAGAGAGAAGGAGAAAGAGAGTAAGTACGGGAGATGGGGTTTAGACTTTTCGACTTAAGTGCAGGAGTAAATGCGGGAGAGTCAAGGTTTTGACTTAAAATTTGGTGTTTTTTTCATAACGCTCGTATCAGTGAGAGACAATCGATAAGGTTTATATAGAAAACCATCATATAATATAGTCTTGTTGAACTTTGATGATGCTTCTTTATCAGCCGTCATAAAATCCACTTATCAAGCGTCATTAATAGGTCTTTTTGTTGTAGTGATAAATCAGATCTGGTGTCCATGTAATCTTAATAACGTCATCCACAATACTAACTATACAATGAAGTAAGAAAAAAAATAACTAAGGAGAACAGAATATATGACATCAACTAACGATACCTAAAGATCCTGATGACGTATCTTCCACTATGCTTATATCAGATTTTAGCAATAACCTAGAGAGATCACCAGGTCCTCAGAAGGGACATAGCATGATACATAACATACATGCCGAAAAGTAATAGTAATAAGAAATAGTCATGAAAGAATTAACTGAGACAAGAAGAAGACTAAGACACAAGAAAACTAAGACAGTGGCATGCTATACTAGACGTGGCTAACAATAAGTCAGGTAAAACCTACAGACTAGTCAAGGCAAGAACTCCCAATCTATAGTATCTCAATTATAGTCAAGGCAAGCACTCCCAATCGAGATGGTCAAGTAACCAATTCTAGTATCAAGGTCAAGTCAATCCTATAGACTGTAGTCAAGGTAAGAACTCCCAATCTTTAAAATATCTCAAGTCAAGTCATACAGGAATTAAGTCATACTAAAGTCAAAAGAATATTGGTGTAGGACTAGACAACTCTATCATGAGACACATGTGAACATGAAGACCAATATAAAATGTAGTAAAATATAACAGAAATCAGGTACATGCTTGTAAGCTAGAAACAAGATAAAGTAAAACTAGAAACTGGTTAAAGCGACATGAATATAAAAGTATGAGAAAAAACAACAAAAATTATATTACATGCATATAAACTAAACTGTACAAGTTGACAATGTACACTTTCCTGGAGTTTGTCCAATCTGTGCTGATTCTGCGAAGACCAACAGTCATATCCAAACCTCAGCATGAACTATAGTTGCCATAATCCTCAAAGAATCTACCAGAGACCAAGACAGACAACAAAAAATTGCATACCACACATGCATCTAATCAAGTCCTTATTAGGGTTTATTTATAAAAAATAGTTTTCTCCGTACAATTGATATATATTAAGAAACTTATTTTGATTATTATAAGTACACCGATAACAGTTCTAAATAATAATATAGATATAACATAAGTTCGCTGATAATATTTAGAAAGCAGTTAAAGGTTTGTTTTGAAAATAATTTTATTAGAAAAATTAATATCTTTGATAATACTTATATCCCGTAAAATAGATATTTTAACTTACTAGATTTTAGTCTAAAATTAATATATAATAATAATCATGTACATAAATATAACCTTATAGATATACAAGACATATGTACAGAAGGTCATTTATAAATATTATATTTATAAATATTCCTACAATCATTTAATTAACTAAGTTAAGTATTTGACCAAAAATTATAATATGACTAAATTATCTAAATTATTATTACTAACCATAAATAATCATGTACAAATACCTCATGGAACCAGTAAATTCATACACAACAACACACATATTTTAATAAGATATCGGGACCTAGTTTTACGGTTTACGACTTCGAAAATTCTCGGTTGAGTTCCTACTTCAAGGGCATACATATAAATTATCTAGACTCATAAAAATAATAAAATAAATATAATTTATATGGAATTAACCTCTAAATTCTAGATTTAGAATTTTAAGGATAATTCATGGCTAGTTGACTTCTATTTCATCAAGTCTACCAGAAACTTGTCCGGAACATCACCAAACTTCTAATACGACTTAAATACATGTAATAATATTTTAAAATATAATTAATTCTGATTATTTCATAAAAAAAACTTGGATAAAATGGCCAAATTAATTTCGAAGTTTTAACTATTCTATGTCAGCAACTTACTCGAAAAGCGAGTATTTTGACCCTTATTTTTTTCGATCAGATCTAAGATGATTAAATCATAAAAATATGTTTCAAAATCATGTTTTAAAGTAATAAACCTGCATTAAATTCAGTTTGAAAAACTCTAACAATTTTCTAGAGTTCCATTAATGGTGCTTAAAACTAGCTCTATCGTAATCGGATTTCTCAACAATTCAACATGCAACATCTAGAGATAAAAAATATATGATAAAAGACATCAAATATAATTTATATGATATTAAACTCATATTTCACAGAATTATAAGCATGGGATTTGAGATGAAAAAATTGAAATCTTTACCGTAATCCTTTGCTAGAAGGGTTGTGGGCTTCTCCTGGTCCAAAATTTCAACTTTATTGTTTTACTTGCTTGCTAATCCCCTTTTGATGCGTTTCAAGGTGTTGGCAATAGTTTTTGAAGGTTGGATGGTAAAGGTAGGGCTTTTTGGAGATTTAATAGAGTTTTGGTAGAGGGATGTTGAAGAAGAGACTTTTAGTTGATGTAGATGGACAGAAGTTGTATGGAAGGCTTGGAAGGAGAAGGGATGATGATGGGCTACTATTTTTGGAATTCTTGAGGGAGGGGGCTGTTCGGCCTAGTGGGAGTGAAAATAGGGTTTTACAGTTAGGTTTTGGATTATATAGTATATATATGTGGGAATATATTTGGGTGGCTTTAGGCTTAATTAGAAAGGATTTATGGGTGTTTAATTGGCCCAAAAGGAAGGGGCTGATCTTAGGATGTTTGACCATGGCAAGATTTACATTTAGGGTCGGGTTTATTTTAGGTAGGATGTTGGTTGGTTAGATAGTTAGGCCAACTAGGTTGTTATATATAGGTACCATATTATATTGCAACTTCTATATATAT
>JANAVB010015547.1:0-18912 GCA_029216955.1 Iris pallida | reverse complement strand
GCGCACGCTTCACAAAATGTCGTGAAATTTACAAGCATGTGGGCAGAGATTGCCCCCATGCGTCTATAAAATTTCACGCAAAATGGAGCCCTGTGCGTCGAGTTATGACGCACAGCATCAGGGCATGCATGGGACCGTGCACGGGCCTCGTGCACGCGTGTCCGTGTCCGATTCGGACACTAAAATCGTGTCGAATCAAGATCCGTCTTCACGAAAGTTATTACAAATAATATTAGCAAGGATTCGTGTGAAAATAGAATCAAAAAATTTTTAGTTCTAAGTGGCATTTCGTCAAACACGGTTCCATAGGACCGACACGTATCCGATACGGCTATCAAACGAAATCACAAACTACCAAACTTCATGCACAGGTCTGGGGGTACCTATATGGTTGCATCTAGTGAAGAAAAATGGAATTAACAAGGCTTAGAGAGATTTACCTATTGAGTGTCAAAACTCATTGAAACAAGCCTCCCAAACACGTCGATTACCGATTCCTTCCGGTCAAACGCCTCCAATCCCTCGATAAGTCTCCAGCAGGTTCCTCTCCTTCCAACGGTCGTAACGCACTTCGTTTGGAAGGATTTGGGTGAGAAACGAGAGAATGTGACTTTTGGTGGAGAAGGGAAAAGTAGGGTTTTGAATTTGTGACGGCTACTAGTTTCTCACAAATGAAAAGGGGGGCTGCTGTTTTGGCCGGTCAAGTCATGGGGGATTAGGGTTAGGGTTTAGTCATGGGCCAGCACTCCTCAAGTGCTAAAAAGGCCCATTGACAAAAAGGCTTAAAGGCTAAATGAAAAATAACTAAAAAATGAATTAAATGATTCTAAAATAGACAATAATTATAAATTAAAAATATAAAAAGCCAATAATAAATCTAATTTCATTATTAGGCTTCTAATCAAGGTTGACTAAGGTTATACCACCTTCTACTACCAAAACACCAATCAAAGCCACACACCAATCAATTTAATAAAATAAAAATAAAAAAAAAAGAAAAATCAAATTAGCACATAATGACTAGAATACCTTAATTAGAAAAATGAGTGTGACAAATCTACCCTCCTGAAAATAATTCATCCTCGAAATTAAAGTGGTCGTACTCCTTCTAGGTCAAACCCCCAACAATCATAGTCTTAAAAAACTATCTAAATCATGCAGTTGGAAAGATATCATACAGGGTTATGGCAGGTAATATCAGTCTGAGGTCTCATCATCTAGCCATTATAGTCATACTAGATCAAAAGTAGTCATAAGGTATCAAAACATACCAATAATATAGTAGGGTATAGTAATCACAAAGAGGATAAGGTATAGGTCAAGAACTCACCTCTACTAGGGCTGGTAGGGAACTCTCTCCTGGAGATAGGCCTCGACTAGGGACAGGTGCAGTAGGACAATGTAGCATCCTGTGTCCAGCTGACCACATAAAAGTCAAATCCTAGTCTCTTCCTACAGTCCTTCCATACGTGCCCGGCTTCTTACAGAAGGCACAGGTAGGCACTCACTCAATTGGCCTCTGTTGGACAGAAATCTGAACTGGATAGGCTGGTCTAGGCTGGAAGCCGGGGTACTCCTGAAGCTCTGGGTATACATTGCTCCTTGCTATTGGGACTATGCCTCTCTCTTAAATGCATAAAGTCCCACAACAGTTGGATACCGAGACTCTGCTCTCTCATAAGCTCAGCTGAAGTCTCTGTACCTCCCACACATCTTGAAGAAGTCTGTAAATCTGAGCCCCACCAGGAATGGCATGGGGTGCCACTCCAGGAGGCAAAGGGAGGCCTTCAGTCTCCGGCTGAACTGCATCCCTCTCCTGAAGGATAGAAGATGGAGGAAAGCTCTCCGGTGAGGTTGCTAACACCTCCTGGGCAATGGAAGGGGGAAATATAATCTCGGTCTCATCCGGAACTGCAACTGTGCACTGGGGACAGACTCTGGTCGTGGGTGCCATACTGGAAAAGATAAGGAAAAAAATAAATATCGGGCCAAGGCAGTCTATCATCCTATTTAAAAACTGGTAATTATCAAAAACAACTGAAAATTAACTATATAGGGTTACTATTCCAAAGATAATCAAAATCAAAAGTTTAAAGCACGACTGTCAATAGCATGAATCCAATCACGATATATGTAAAAGAAAATTTAGTCTCGATATGATCTAAGTTGATCAATCTCTGGGTAAATCAGGATTTGGACAAGATGGAGAACAAGGTCATCGAAGTCTGAGCACGAGCATCCAAGGATAGAAATCTAGGTCACAATTAAATTTAATTTAATTTAATACGATCCAGGATATTAATACGATAAGAAAAGATGACCAAAGTCGATTGGTCGTGATCAAGGGAGTTAGGATTCAATGATATTGAAAACTTTTAAAGGATAATTCAAAGATATGGAATAAGTCAATTTCCTCCTTTTGATAGGGAAAACAAAAGACAAGGTTTCATAGGAATGTCAAGTTATCGATCTCTCTCTGATACCATCAAGCTTATCTAATCATCATTTGCCAATCATATCTTTATCTCATAAGCTCCAAATATGAAAATCAACCTTTATATAACTACCACCAAGAATTTATACTCTTTCGTTATGAAGATTGGACCTTGTCATGATCATCATAGGCTCAATTCCTAAATTCCTAAAACATTACTCATGAAGCTATACCCTTTTATTTATTAGCACTCAATACTAACCACTTTAATCATCTTTAAATCCAAATTCTTCCACCTTGTCTTAAATTAGATCCGAAACCTCTAAATCAAGTTTTATGAAATCCTTGAACTTGTTCAAATTACTCTCCTCGTGTTATTCACTCTAAAACCACTAGGCCTTACAAAACTTATTCTCCGTTATAAAATCAACCTTCATATTTCTTCAACGTACAAATTTCAAATATTATTCTCCTTAAATTTAAAATTTTCTCAAAACTCTCTATATTTTCTATAACTCAAAAATCACTTGTGTTCTTTCTGTTCTTAACCATTTTCTTAGCAATATCTTATTCACTTTCGTATTGCCATCGAATACAGTTAAAATCTCTTCTCCATTACTAATCCCTAAATTTAACATCATAGCCTTAAAGTGAAACGTCTCAAGAATCAATACCAAAATTAATCCAACTCCTTAAAACTAGTCTGACCTCGAATATCATCATCAGTTAGAAAATACATCTATGAATTATTTATATCCAAAATATTTCTCTAGTGTGATCATGTTCCTAAATTGATAATATAAATCTCTTGATTTCATTCTCACTTTTACCACACTCTCTATCTCAAAATTCTATATCAAAGACCAACATTTAGATTCGTACCAAGATTACCATATGTTAACAAATTACTGTCCTTTCCGAGCTAGATGATTTACATTACTTCCTCGACCCTTCCAAGGTAAAAGAGTATAGAGATTCAAAGGTTTCAAAGTATAGATGACAGAATTAAATACGAGATAGGTGATTGATGTAATTGGGACAGAGTTAACTAAGATAAGGGAAAATGGTAATACAAGAAATAATGGCAAGAAAGAAATAATGATAAAATCTGTTCTTGCTCATATGTTCAAAAGGAATGAACCAATTTTAAGATATAATCTAATAACCATACACGTCTTCCTGAAATCATGTTGCTAGAATTTTGCCACGCCGGTAAGCATAGCTGTAATAAACAATAGAGTCCGTAACTAAGGTATATACCCTATAATCATGTTATTTGTAATTCTTACCACGCCAATCGGTATGAATGTAAGAAAATCTAGATTCCATAACTAGGATAAGTATATCTAAATTAGGCTCTACATCCTTGTCATGCTAGCCAGTATGACTGCGATAAATTTTAATTCCACAAATAAAGTAGACATTTACCTTTCTCACTGTCCTTATCAAGTATGTTATCAAGTTATACCCCAAATTCCAAAAATAAAGTAAAAAATATATTCAAATACAAACTCAAGTTAAACAGCTAATCACAAGATTCAAAATTCAATAATGAATCCATCAAAATCAAATTCAATAACAAGGAGTAATGGGTGAATCAAATCAAGGGAAAAGATTTCAAATCTGAAGTTAAAATAAGATTATCAAGGGTCGTCCCAGGAATCTCTTAAGGAATTCTAACAGTGATGAGTATCCTCTCATTTAACACTTACTTCCTATACTCTATAGTAGGCTCGTAGTAGTACAACTAAGCCCGCTTTACTACCACGATATCGTACAATCCGAACTCGGACCTGCATTGGCCACCACTAAAATGATGTCACGACCTGCACCCAGTGTAAGGCACAAGAAGTGGTACGTCCAGCCACCGCCGCAGTATCGGTGGTAGAACGCTGTCCTTAGGTCACAACATCTAACATAATGTGAATATGCTCCGAAAGGAGAACAATATATAAGGTACAAGCTCAATCACCATATCTAAGATAGAATAGAAGATAAGATAATCTCGACAGAGAGTCACAAATATGAATAATAAGTCTCGGTGTAAACCACACCATAAATAATATATCAATACAATCTCAAATGTCTCATAAAGCTAGATAATAAGAAAAGTCTAGACTAAGTTAATGGCGAGTCCTCAGCGACTACTGGATCCTCCTGAGGGTCCTAGGTCACCTGTGTTAAACTAGGCCTGCTCCATAGTAAGTATCGCATCAATTCTTATCATCTGTAATATTTTCAACAGGTCCAGTCAGGACAATGAATGAATACATATCTCTCACACAGTTCATAACATGAAAGAAAAATATGAACAAAACTATAGAATAATATACATGAAACACTGTAAAGAAATAGTAGAGGACTATAAAAAGAAGAACATGATATAGTAGAAATAGATAGTACATGATATAGATAAGAAAACTGTAACTAACTACGTGATTTAAAGCACATATTTGGTTATGTAAACAGGCTTAGGTTATACATGACTTAAATATAATTTGGAGTTGTACATGATAATGGTGTAGATCACATAACCAAATAAATACCCCCTGTCCCAATCAGTACATAAGGATCTGTCCAGGTTATGTTATTGTACATGAAAGGTAGTATCTCACATGGAGGATCAGTCCATATGAAACAACTGGTTTATACATGAAAAGCTCATATGATCATGAGTGTACATGAATGTCACATGAGTATACATGAATAATTACGAATACAAAGAGTAGACGATGCATATGATAAAGTACATGAGCACAATATACCCGATGTATCCGAGGGGATAACATCGCATGAAGAGATCCATATAGTACTAATCCGTGATAACACCGTGACAACATCAAGTAAACTAGTCTATAACAAGTGAATATGTCCAAACAAGTATGAAACGGTCAGAGAATGTACTCGTTTGATAATCCAAGCTGTTGATGAGGAAGTGTAACTGAACTGGAGTGATGTAATCCTATTTAAAATAACCATAATTCACAACATGGTTTAAAATATCATAAGAAAGGTCTACAACGCAATTCTACATGATTCTAGGTCCTTCTAGGTCAAAGTCAACTTTGGTCAACTCTGGTCAAACCTGGTCAACTATAAGTCAACCAGTCCGTTTACTAATTTTTAGGTCAAGCACAAGTTTCCAAGTCATTCTAAGTTCGTTTGAGTCGATTTGGATCAAGTTTGACCCAAAGTTGACTTTTGTCAACTTGGTCAACTTGTCGGTCGACTCGGCCATTCTAGGCTCATTGGGTCAATCCTAAACTGACTCAATACTCCCTAGGATACATTCACATGCAAACAATTACGTATATATATATTCATTAATTCAAGTAATATATATATACTTTTTTTTTTCTTTTTTTTGATAGAACCCCCCATTTTATTCCAACAAGCTCAAATGCCGAAGCCTGTACAAGTATACCCCTAGACACAAAATGCCGCCGCCTATACATGAATACCCCCAAAAAATAGAACTCTAGGGTTAAATAAAGAGGAGAAATCCGAACTCATGTGAACAGGTGCCCCTAATCTTATGCCACTGCCTGATGACCTCCCTAAGGATCTGCTCGGCGGTGTACTGGTATCCCTCGTACCTTGCCTTGTTACAGTTCTTCCATATGGTCCAAATTGCCGCCACCGCTACGATTTGATGACCATGATTGGAGGTTGCCCAACCAGCCAGGAGGTCGTAGAAGCTTGCTCTCTGCGTCCTCCCGCACTGCCGGGTTAGCGATCTCCAAACCGTGGCCGATAAATCCCCCTGACAGAAGATGTGGTCGACGGTCTCCGTCTGTCGCTCTAAGCAGCAGTTACACGCATATGCCAAGCTAAATCCCATAGTGTGAAGATTGTCGTCGGTGGGTAACTTGTTACGAAAGGCTCTCCAAGTAAGGATAGACCACTTCTTTGGGATGCAAGTCTGCCAGAACGTCACTCCAATCTGAGAAGGAGTTCCACGACCCCGAGCAACTTTCCTGGCCGATTTCACAGAGAAGCCTCCCGAGCTGTCTGCCGACCAGCGTAGCTCATCTGGGTCGTTGCTTATTTTCTGGCTATTAAGCCGGATGCTTTCTTCCGCTTCATCGCCGGCCCAATTACGGATCCTGTCCCAATCCCAGTCGTTGCTCGTGGGATCCCATAAATCCCTAATCCTGCTGTTCCCCCGTCCTAAGTAATATATGTATATATATATATATATATATATATATATATATATATATATATATATATTTATATTTATATATATATATAACCTTACTTGTGAAAAGCGGTTTGTGTGGGTATGTGTCGACAAGGGACTGTTGTGAGGGTTCAAAACTGAGAACAATAGCTAAATATTTAACTATGAGACTATATCATATATATATATACATATATACATATATCTATCATAAAGTAACTTATATATATATATATATATATAGGCATATACACATATAAGTAAAGGAAGTTGGTCACTCGAAGGGGAATGAAACTCGACTCTGAGATTACGTATCTCGACTAAACTCACCAATGTATCTAGTTATATACATATAGCTATATATATGAAATACACACACACACACACACACACACACACACACACACACACACACACACACACACACACACATATATATATATATATATATATATATATATATATATATATAAAGAGGAAAAACCTAAATATATACATAAATAGTAGATAAAATAGGGTATAAACCCAATGACCACTCCTCGCAAGTCCAGAACCTAATTAACCTATTATAAACTCAGAAATTATAACTAAAATCTCAGGAAATCAAATTATGACAAAAATTGATTCAATATACATATATTCGAAACCCGAAATCTCAACTCGGGACCCAAATCGCAAAATACCCAACTAGAACCCGCAAAACTTGGCAAATACAAAGGTGCCTATGTGTGTGAAGTGCTCGGGTACTCACAGGGTCGAACCCGTGTCCGTATCGTGTCTACGGAGTACGTATCGGAAAATCAGATACGCGTGTTAGAAACGTGTACGTGCACGTGTGTTTCGTCCGATTGAGCGCCACACGCACAACAAGAAGCCTCGTGTTCGTGCACATAGCTAGTTAGGGTCCCGAGCTAGGTCTAGGATATACTAACACAACACCAAGTTGTGTCTATATGACACAGGACACGTGGATCCCGTGCGACCTGTGCGCACGCGCGCGCGTGCGTGCCCGTGGGCGCATATCGAGCCACGTGGCTCGCGATTCGAGCCACGCCTTGTCTCGGGATTGAATCCCTGGGTAGCCCAGGTATAGGACTTCGTGCTCGTGCTCTAGGAACGAGTCCTCGATGCGTCGCGTTCACGTAGGAAGGCCGTGTCAGCGGTACTTTTTAGCCGCGTACACGGTGCTGGCTGAACCGTGTGCGTTGGATTTCTTCGCGCACAGCTTCACGAAATATCGTGAAATTTTACGAGCATGTGGACAGAGGTTGCCCCCATGTTCCCATAAAATTTCACGTAAAACGGAGCCCTATGCGTCAAGTTATCACGTACAAACAGTAGGGCATGCACGGGACCGTGCATGGGCCTCGTGCACGCATGTCCGTGTCCGGTTCGGACACTGAAATCGTGTCGACTGAAGATCCGTCTTCACAAAAGTTATTATAAATAATATTAGCAAGGAATTTGTGAAAACAGAATCGAAAAATAAAAAATTTCAGTTCTAAGTGGCATTTCGTCGAACACGTATTCCATAGGATCGACACGTGTCCGATACGGCTATCAAACGAAATCACAAACCTACCAAACTTCATGCACAGGTCTGGGATACCTATATGGATGCATTTACAAAGAAAAATAGAATTAACAAGTTTTAGAGAGATTTACCTATTGAGTGTCAAAATTCAATGAAACAAGCCTCCCAAACACGTCGATTGCCGATTCCTTCCGGTCAAATGCCTCTGATCCCTCGCTAGCAAGTCTCCAGCAGGTTCCTCTCCTCCCAACGGTCACAACGCACTTCATTTGGAAGGATTTGGGTGAGAAACGAGAGAATGAGACTTTTGGAGGAGAAAGAAAAAAGTAGGGTTTTGAATTTGTGACGGCTACTAGTTTCTCACAAATAAAAATGGGGGATGCTGTGTTTGGTCGGCCAAGTCATGGGAGATTAGGGTTAGGGTTTAGTCATGGGCCAGCACTCCTCAAGTGCTAAAAAGGCCCATTGACAAAAAGGCTTAAAGGCTAAATGAAAAATAACTAAAAAAAATGAATTAAATGATTCTTAAAATAGACAATAATTGTAAATTAAAATATAAAAAGC
Organism: Iris pallida; assembly: GCA_029216955.1. Classification (NCBI taxonomy): domain Eukaryota; kingdom Viridiplantae; phylum Streptophyta; class Magnoliopsida; order Asparagales; family Iridaceae; genus Iris; species Iris pallida. Next base: position 10,197 of record JANAVB010015547.1, on the reverse strand, counting down.
CAATAATAAATCTAATTACATTATTAGACTTCTAATCAAGGTTGACTAAGGTTATACCACCTTCTACTACCAAAACACCAATCAAAGCCACACACCAATCAATTTAATAAAATAAAAAATGAAAAATATAAGAAAAATCAAATTAGCACATAATGACTAGAATACCATTAATTAGAAAAATGAGTGTGACAAATATGAATACATTGGCATTCCTTTGTAATATTTGAATTTATTATTGCATTAGGAACACTTTCTGAGGCTGATACTGTGATACTGAATCAACTGTGCCAATGTCAAACTCTAAGAAGCCTCTCATCTGAGCCTATAACAAGTCTTCTACAGTGAGCCAAGTTCAGCTAGATTTGGGTTCGTATCAATACCCACCCCTTTAAAATGACCTTGTCCCGAGGTCAAAGTAGGAATACTTTTGATCCTGGATCCCATGTGGTTATCACGAATTCCTTTAACACACTCTTTTGATGCCAGTTCTTTGCATAGGTTGAAATATTGAAATGTCTCCTAATCTGATAGCTTTGAGGGAGCCCAATACTCTTAATACAGAATATTGATGTATCTTGATGCTCGATACTATTTGATGTTTGAAGAACCAAAAAAGTAGGTATACCTGGATCCCAAACAATTTGTAGTTCATCTCCAGAGTCCATATTGTAGTTGCATTCTCTTCTATGTATGGCTGAACCTGGATCCCATACCTTATGTAGTTCTTCCATGTTTTGCAAAGCCTTGTCAACACAGTTGGAAATAAGATCAAAGTCCATATAGGAGAACCCAAGTTGTAGTATATAAAAGACCAAGTCCCTCTTTTGACCCACAACAACTGTTTTACCTTCTGTTACTTTGAGCTGCCCCAGTGCCCTTTCGTTGTCACCTATCCGAATATTGGACAAAGACTTAGCTAAAAGAGCTTCACATACTTCACTCTCACTCTCTATAACGTTGGCAATTCTTAAAAAGGCTTTCATATTGTTGTAGATAAATCTTCCTTCACCAACTGCATCAATTATTCTACTGAATTTTAACACCATGTCGGAAGCTTCCCTAGCAAACTCAGCCCCTGCTATGCCCATAGCATTACTAATATCATCCATTCCCAAAGCAGGAGCATCATTTACACCATCAACCTTGTTATGCTTTTCCTCTTCGCTGCCACTATCTGTGCTTCCCTCATGAGAATCTTCATTTTCTTTCTTCAAAGCTTCCTCTTCAGATTTTTGTCCATTTTACAAACAAAAGCATTCCCTTGGTTGCCACCTGTTTCTGGCAAACTCGAATAAGGTGCTGGCATACTAGACTGAACAAGGGCCGATGCATTTACAAATGATGCATTCCAAGGGATGATCCAAACTGTGCAGGAAATGATCCAAACTATTCAAGGTTTGGAGGATTTGAGTTCCCTAATGATGGTTGGGTCTGCCTCAAGGTTTGCATTCCCTGATGATTCACTCCAAGATACCCAGAACTTAGCACTCCCTGACCAAGATACCTGGAACTTGGCACTTCCTGGCCAAGATACCCAGAAATTGGCAATTCTTGGTGGTTCATTTCCTGATAATAATGACTTGGCATTCCTTGAAAACTCATATCAACTGAACTTGACCCAAACTCTTGCTACTGAACATAGGGTTGTGCAAAGTCACTTGCCCCATACTGAGGAACCACTGGTGGTGCCATCCCAAACTGCACATAGGGTTGGGTAGTTACTCCTAAATATGCAGTATTTTGGGTTGGAATACCCATCTGTGCTTCTCTTGTGTGTTGCTGTGCTGAGACTTCTACTTGGGTTAATATATTGCCAAATGATATATAGTCTGGGGAAATATTCATCCCACTTTGTGCAAGCCCTTATGTCAAGCCTAGATAAGAACTATACTGATGGCAATGGTGTCCAAGATTCTGGACAGGTTGTGGCAATGGAGAGCTATTGCCCATAGCATCGGTCATCATACCAAATTGTATAGGATTTTGTCCAAGGCCTAGGTATGTGATAGGCTGATGGCAATTATATCCAAAATTTTGGACATGATTTGATATTGTGGTGTTCATATCAAGAACATTTGGAACAACCATGTTGTTAGGGTTTTGATTAACCCAAGAATTGGGAATAGGGGTGTTAGGGTTTGGATTAACCCAAAAATTAGGAAGAGAAGCATTCCTACACAGCTATAACTCTCTTTCTTCCCTTTCCCTAACCAGTTGCTCCAAGAAATGATCAATTTTGATATTGAGTTGATGCATTTTACCTTCCCAAGATTGGGGTTGCTTCTCCTCCGCTGTGATCGACAGCTGTGGGGGGTGGTTCCGGTGGAAAGGGAACGCTCTCTGGAGGTCGTCCTGGCCATGGAGGTTGGCAGCCATGGTTGCTCGAGTTTTACCATCCACCGGCTTCAAGACATGGATCAAATCGGGTCTGCCATGGAAATGGTTCATGTGGAACTACTAGTTGTGTTCCCGATCTGCCATGGCTGCGGTAGCTTTGCCAACCATGAGCTTCAAGAATTTGATCATAGCTCTCTTACCAATTGTTAGGTCCTTTTCCGAATTGACTCGAAACAGGTGATGACCTAACTGTGTCAGACATTGCAATTAGCAGAATTGGGAAAGAATACCATCAATGGCGATGGGAAATTAGGGTTTTATTGATAAGGAAGAAGAAGGTTACAACTACATTCAAGAAATTACAGTAAAAGAAAAACAAGCTAAGTAACAAATCATAATTAACTCTCTCTCTCTCTCTCTCTAATATTCCTATCTATTTATAATGTCTGATACTCTGCTACTGAAATGTGTACTGATGACCTGGCTGTCCATTATGCTGACTAGGACATCTGTTGGACCTGAAATGGAGAATAGCTAAGCTGGCAAACTGGATTGGCTGACTTCGCAATGATGATGAAAACAAGATGACATGGCAATGATGACATGGAATGGCTCTAGGCTCTGTGACTAAGTATCATAGTTTGAGCTACTGCTCTGATACTATTATCATGTTATGATACATTGACAGTCCCCTGCAATATGAATGCATTGGCATTCCTTTGCAATATTTGAATTTATTGTTGCATTAGGAACACTTTATGAGGCTGATACTGAATCAACTGTGCCAATGTCAAACTCTAAGAAGCCTCTCATCTGAGCCTACAACAAGTCTTCCACAGTGAGCCAAGTTCAGCTAGATTTGAGTTCGTATCAGGAAGAGAAAGAAGAAACAAAAACATGAACTATAATTAGAATGAGAGAACGTCGGAGAAGGTCGATCCAAAGTCGAAGCCAAAAACCCTCTGTTCTTAGAATTCAGAAGAGAAGAGAATATTGATCAAAAACCCAAACCCTCAGTTCTTTCTTCTCAATTAATTTAGAGAAGAGAGGTCGATCGAAAGATTTGAAACCCCAACATTCTGTTCTTAGAAGTCAAAAATTGGTCAATGGCACCAGGGTTATGGTTAGGGATGGGACGGCTGAATTGTTTTTGAAAGAGGTACATATGTAATTTGCTATTTCTAATTCGGTTTCGGTTCAGTTTGGGTTCAAAATCACAAACCCGAAAATCGAACCGTGAAAACAGAAAATTTCAAATTGAAGACCGAATTTCGAACCCTAATGTATAAAATCGAATCAAACGACTAATTCGGTTTGGCTAAGGTCGGTTTTCGATTAAAACCAGAGAACATTTCATCCCTAATCTGAATCGAAAGACGACTTTGTGAGTGGATTCGAAAACAAAGAATAGGCTTGCATGTTTGCACATCTTTCATTCCATCTTCACTCGATCTTTCCTCTAAGTTTGTTCTAAGAAGGTAAACTAAAAAAAATTATAAGGTAAAGTTAACAAAGTCAACAAAAGGAATAAAAAGAGAGGTGTACTTAACAACCACTTTTTCTTATTATATCTTGTTTTTATTTGGTCTTATCTACAACTAGTATGCCTTTATAGGCATTGTAGTAGACGAATTTAGATAGAGAGAGAGAGAGTCGATAATAAATTTGTAAGAGTAAATGCTAAGATGCCTGATCTGAATTGAATTTATTCTTCTTCATCTTTATCCCCATATGTTATTCTAGTACAACTTCGAGCTCTGCCAAGATTTTCCACGCCCAATCCGAGTCCAAATTAAGTTCCTATAATAGCATCCCATAAAGCATTGTCATCTAGTTCAGATCAGACCGTCAATGACACACTGCTAAAATCGTGTCTGCGAGTTCCCTGTACACTGCCTGTTAGGAAGACCAACAGGTCAACTGGTACCAGGTAGCTGACCGGTTATTCGAATAAGTTGATTCCAAATCCATCTAGGCTGAGGAAGAAAGTTCACCATAATGTTGTTTGAATAATTAAATAGAGCAAGACATTTGGAAAGAAAAAAAAGGTAATAAGTGCGGCTAAATTACAACTTGAACTATTCAAGCTTTTTAACTTGATACCCTGAATTTTGATATGTATCAACTTAATACCCTAAAGTTTAAAAAAGATAAAATTGTCCCCGCCCCCCCTCTCCCCCTCCCCTCCATCGACTGCACAACCTCCGGCCTTGCCCCTCCTCCCCCCGGCACGGTGCAGCCTCCCCTCCCCCACCCCAGCCATATGTAGCCCCTCCTCCTTCCGGCCGTGCAGCCCCCCTCCCTCTCCGTCGCGCGCAACCCCCACTCCCTCTCCGCCGCGCGCAGCACCCCCCTCCCTCTCCACCGCTCGCAGCTCCCCTACCCCACCCCAGCCGTGCGCAGCCCCTCCTCCCGGCGGCTCAGCCCTCCCCCCTCTCTGCCGCGTACAGCTGATGTTCGATTAAAAGTCGGTAACCAATTACAAATCACTTGAAATATGAGTTGGATGAATTTTACTTGATGTATTTGTTGGTGTTTTGCCTTAGAGAACTAGAAAGATAGTTACACATTGCCTAGGCCAAATGGATTGTATCTCTATATAAATATTTGCTTGTGCTGAGAGAATCATATAAGGTGTGGAGAGGCACATGAGTGCCATGTGGGGGAATTTTTCTAGTGGAAAGAAGGCTAACCCAACAAAGAAGCAATAATGCTTTTGTCAGGCTCACGGATTTAATTCCTACAAGAGCTAAGCCCCCGAAGGGGCTTAGTGACTCAGACTCGGACTTAGGCTCGGACTCAGGCTCAAGGGCACAAAGTGGAACTTTGTTGGCACACTTAGCACTTAGCACGTCAGCATCGACGCATGGCGCCTTGTGCGCAGTTGATGCGCTCATCTTCTGCGCGAGTTGCATGTGCAAGTGCTTGCACAGGGGCCGTACAGGTACAAGAATAGGAGCCGTATAGGGGCTGTGATGCTATGCTGCTGTGCGCTTGCGTGGTTACGCGCCTGTGCTGCTATACAGCGATGCGCAGGCATGCGGGCTGCGGTGCTGTTGTGCGCTTGCGGGGCTGTGCATCTGTGCTACTATGCAGCGATGTGCAGGCATGCAGGCTGCGGTGCTGCTGCGCGCTTGTGGGGCTGCGCATCTGTGCTGCTGTGCAACTACGTGCAGGCATGCGGGCTGACGGGTTGAGTGTACTAAGGGGAACATGCGCCTTATGATGTGACTGATTGGAAGATTTGAGCGGTTATGGAAAGATTGAGTCAATTAATCATATCCATCTTTTGTAGGATTTGAATTTAATTCATTCAAATCTTTCCATTATGCGCTCATATCTTTTCGCAATCAGTTACGAGCAAGATTAGGGTTAGGGTTTAGGCCCTTCTCTATAAATACTCTCTTCGTGCCTTCATTAAGAAGAGACTGAAATTAAGTTACGAAGAGAGCTGCGCCACCGCTGCTATTGGAGTCCATCGGAGTTCTTTGAGTTCGTGAAAGGAGGTGACGGCGAGCGTTCCAGAAGTTCTTTCGAACTTGGTGGTTCCTGGGAGCAGATCGCAATAGGGCGAATCTTACTTTGAGCAACGGTGATCTTCATCACCCTAGCAAAGTTGTCTTCATCAACTCTGGTTCTCATAAAGAGACCGAGACATCAACTCCGGTTCTCACAAACAGACCGTGAAATCAACTCGCGTTCTTATAAAGAGACCGAGTCATCAACCTCGTTCTCACAAAAAGAACGAGTATACATCTCCGTGTCTCATTAAGAGATCAAGATTTCCATCTAAGATCTGTTTCGGGAATAATAATCTCAAAGCAAGATTTAGATCTGATGGAGAACAACCGTGCACAACTTCTCGACACAAGTTCTAACAAACTCGAGAAGTTTGACGAGGAATATTACAACGTCTAGAAGAGAAAGGTCAGCCTTAATCTTTAACTCGTGAGCGTCGACTACGTGTTGACAGATCCTGAGCCTTTGATTCCAGAGGATAAAAATGCTCGAAGGGTTGCTAAAGCCACAACTTTGCAGTCGAAGTGGAGGAGAGATAATAACCTCTGTAAGTTGTTGATCTTGAACTCTATAGAGGACTCTCTGGTGGAGTCATACAGCAAGACGGTCAATACAAAGGACATCTGGGAGTCTGTAGAGAATCTCTACAAGGCAGATGAGAACAAAAATAAGATCTATATGACCAAAAAGATCTGGAGGATGCGGTTTGAGGACGACAAAACTATGTTGCCTCAAGTCAAAGAGTTTCTCAAGTTATGTCAGAAGCTGGTGGATGACAGCATGCCCTTGGTCGATGCTTTTATCGTCGGGGGTATTGTCGCCAAGCTCCTACCTGGGTAGAGCAATTTCATCGCAGACATGCACCGCAATAAGATGGAAGTGGATCTGGAATGCCTCTTGCACTGGATACATGTTGAAGACGAGTTTAGAGCTCAACTCAAAGTGGACACATTGTCCAAATCGATGGCTAAGGCTAACATAGTAGAAGGAGAAAATTCTAAAGAGAAGCAGAAGGCTTCCTACCAAAAAAAAAGACGTTCACCATCTGAAGGTGAAGTCGGCTCAGTTCAAGCCCAAGTCCAAAGAACCTGGGACTTGTTTCAACTGTGGCAAAAAAGGCCACCGGAAGAGGGACTGCAAAGAAAAACCAAAAAAAGAAGCAAGGTGAGGCTAACTTTGTTGCTATGATTGCGCAGGTTGACTCAGCTGGGGTTGACACGGACTGGTGGATAGACAATGGAACCTCATGTCATGTTTCCTCAAAGAATGAGTGGTTCACAACGTACCAACCTATTTCTGAGAATGGCATGGTGGCGAACCAGACACAAGCTGAAGTACTTAGGATCGGGACGGGGGGTACTGCAACTGACTTCGGGAAAGTCACTGACGCTACAAAATGTGAAGCTTGTACCGGCCATAGCCAAGAACCTGGTCTCAGGAAGTCTGCTCTGCAGCACAGGATTGAGGATGGACATCAACGCTGGTCAAGTCATTATGTCTTATAAAGGAACGTACTTCGGAAAGGCCTTTTGTATCGAAGGGATGTTCAAAGTTCAACTTGTAACTCCAATGGAGAAAATTAATGCAGTCTCTTCTTTGGGTTATCCTCTTGTGTTGTGGCATAATAGACTAGGACATGCTTATTATAAAAGAATAAACAAGATGTCTAGTCTAAGGCTTATCTTCGAATGTAGGGGTAAGGAGTTGGAGAAGTGTGAGGTCTGTGCATAGACGAAGATCACTAGAAAATCGTTCAAGCGGATAAACCGAAGTACAGATCTTTTAGAGTTGGTGCACTCAGATATCTATGACTTCAAGCAGTTCTCCACAAAGGCCGAGATGAAGTATTTCAATACTTTCATCGACAACTTCTCAAAGTATGCATTCATTTACCTACTCAAGTCTAAAGATGAAGTATTTGAGAAGTTTAAGGACTTCAAGGCTAAAACCGAGCGTCAAACCGGACAACAACTCAAGAGACTCAGAAGTGATCGAGGTGGAGAGTATTGGTCTCATGAATTTGCATCATTCTGTAGAGAACATAGAATTGTCAACGAGACGACTGCTCCATACTCACCTCAATCTAATGGCATTACAGAAAGGAAGAACAGAATGTTAACAGAGATAATTAACTTGATGTTATTGACTGCGGGTCTTCCAAATTGCTTCTGGGGTGAAGCGGTGCTTATGGCTACGTTCATACTGAACAGAGTGTAGCATGCTACTTCTGTAACACCCATTTTTCTAAATGAGGGTAATTTTGAAATTTTGTAATTTTAATCTTTTAATAATGATATTTAAATTATGATATAATTTTTGATGATTTTTAATTATTTTAAAACTATTTCTATTGGTGATTTGTGATTTTGATGTGCTGCTAGTGAAACCCTAGAGACTACTTGACCTAGAGCCTAACCATATGATTAGGATGTATTAATTATCATTTTTGGCCTAGGGGTATTTTGGTCATTTTGATTTCTTGGAATTATTTGTTAATTATTTGATTGATGGTTGTTATTTTGACTTTTGCTAGTTGTGACTTTAGAGACTAGCCTAGAGTTTGACTTTGACTTTGGTGACTTAGTTAGCATGGTGTGGGACCCTAATCTAACTTAAGTTGGTCTTAGTTGACTTGAGTGTGACAAGGATTCATGAGAGGATTGAGAGAATTTAGTGCATTGGACTTTTGGTTAAGGAGTTGAACTAGCTAGTTACTAATCTTGGCCCAAAGCCCACCATGAGAAACCCTAACCCTAGATCTTAATTTGGACAGCCACAACAGCCTAAATTAAACCTAATTTCAGCCTATAAAGTCTTTCTTCATAGCCACTTGCCTATTTTAGAACACCCCCTTGTAGGAAACCCTAATTTCTTCCCCCCTTTCATCAAATCTTCCCATTCCTCCACCAAATTGATCCCAATTTTTTGCACTTGATTCCAAATCTGGAGTAGAAGAAGAAGGAGGCTAGCTTGCAAGGAGGGTAGCTCATTGGGATATTGCTTGAGGAAGGAGACTTCACTATTTGGGGCTTTTTCTTGAAGATTGACTCTCTATAGGTAATCCCTACAAATTATCCTAAAATCCTGATTTAATTCCATAGATGCATCTACCTAGGTGTCCCCTAGATGTAGGTGTAGTTTGGTAGGAATTAGAATTAGTTTGGTGTCCGTATCGGACACGTATCTGTGTGTGTGCATAAGTGTTCGATGAAATATTTGAATGAGATTTATTTTGTTATTTTTAAATTATGTTTTAAGTGATTTGTAGCCCTATAGGTGTGCTTTGGATCCCCCTAGGACTGAGCACATTTTCGTGTCATGTTCGTGTCCAAAATCGGACACGAACCTGTGCACGAGGACTGTCACAGTGTCCTGCTACCCGACCCTAAGTTCTCCCTCATTTGGACACGTGGATACGTGCCACTTGGCACAGAGGTAGGGGCAACCTCTGACAATACCCCCTTGAGTTTTGTGCCATGTCGTATCGTGTCGAATGAGATATTTCGTGTACACTGGTTTGCACTGTACGCACACGGACTGGATTTGGGTTCTGATACGGACCTCGTGTCCATCCTAGACACGTCGTGGTCCTGTGTCAGGCCCTAGACACGAAGCCCTACCTTTGGCGAACACGTGGACACGTACACAAGGTGCCTGGTGTCGTGTATCGTGTCCACGAGAGTATGCCCTGCCGTCGTCTCGGCAAGCCATTCTAACAGCACAAGACAATGAAACATTGTTGAGTCTGATGAACGGGCAGCCTCTGCAAACTGCTGATGTTGTTATTCATAAGAAGCCTCTGTTTCTGTTTGGTGAGGCTCTTGATAAGAGTTCTCAGCCAAGACCTCGAGTTGAACAGAGACTCTTCCAAAGAGGCGAGAAAAGGATACTTCTACCTGAGATTTCCAGGTGCCTTCCCCAATCTCGCTATACTTTTGCGAGTTATCCCAGGAGGATGGACTGGGATATCACTCCTCTCCAGCAAGCCAGAATAGAGAACATTTATGTGAAGAAGGGGCCGAACCACAAGGACATGTTCTATAGTTCCTCTGAGCGTCACAGCTCCCTGCTCAGAGGATTGAAACCCGGCCGCATTCCACCGGAGAACTCCTCTCTGCTACTGCCAGTTAGAACACCGATCTTCGCAAATGAGTTTGGGAAGGTCGAGAGAAGATATCCGGATCAAGATATCCGACTGACAGGTCTGGTGAATCCAGATAACAAAAGATGGAACTGCATAGCCAATTGGATATTGGCTCAGTTCGAAGATAAGCTCAAGGAGATTGAGCTGTACCAGGCGGTATACTCTACCGTTTACGGCTTCCACCCCAATCCTCATCT
>JANAVB010015546.1:0-68217 GCA_029216955.1 Iris pallida | reverse complement strand
TATATATATATATATATATATATATTATATATATATATATACACTAATGTATAGGATAGATAGGTTGGGTGTATATATAGATATACATCCTTTTCCTTTCCTTCCTATAATATATATATATATATATATAGATATATATATATATTAGTAATTATATATATATACATCCCTTTTCCTATCTATACCTATACATTTTTTTTTCCTATCTATACCTATACATATATATATTATATATATAATATATATATATATATATATATATATATATATGTATATATATAGGTATAATATCTATACCTATATATATATATAATATTATATATATATACTATATATATATATATATGATATTATATAATTATATATAATATATATATATATATATTATATTTTTTTTTGTTACCTATATATATATATATATATATATATATATATATATATATATATATATATATATATATATCTATATATATATATATATAGTGTATCTACATATGTAGAATATATAAGTTTTGTTTCAGTTTTGACCCCATAGCAGCCCTTCACTCGACACACACACACCGACTACTTTTCCCTTCTTTACAAGTTTATGTATATATATATATAATATTATATATATATATATATATATATATTATATATACATATATATATATATATATGATATAAGGATAATATATATATATATATATATATATATATATATATATATTATAATATATATATATATTAAGGAAGGGGAACTTTATTGATGTATCAGGCGCAAAATTTTGATGTCTATACAAGTAAAAGCGCTACGTGCCAAAAAAGAAAAGAACAACGACGAAAGGACGTATCGCGTCAACAAAAAATCGTACGAAGAAGGGCAGAGGCTAGGCCAAGGCTTCCAAAAGCTGTCCTCGGAGTGAGAGCAGTGCCTCCTAACTCTATGGATCTGACGGAGGACTTCGCTAAACAGCTGGTGAGGAAGGAATTGACGGCCCTCGTACCTAACTTGTTTCGATTCTTCCACAAAAACCAAATAACCGATGGATGCGACGATCTGACACCCGTGGGAGCAGCCCCAACTGGCAAGGAGATCGTTGAAGCCCCCGGGATGATGTTTCTGTCGGAGCTTGATATTGAGGCTTGTCCACAACTGAGATGCTAGGTCATCGGATAGAAGGATGTGCTCCACGACTCCTCATGAGGGGAGGCACAGCAGTGACATCTCGATGCGAGGCTGTACCCGAAAGAGGTGATAGAGTCGTCAGTGGAAAGTTTTCGTCTCTGGGCTCTCCAGATCAGGATCGACCATTTATTTGGGATGCATGATTGCCAGTAAGGGTAATGAAGGGGGACGGGGTGTCGGTCCATTTGCGATGATCTTGGCTGATGCCAGCGTGAACGAGCCGCTGGATTGGGGGTCCACCGCAGGGAGTCCGGTTCATTGGAGATCTGTAAATTAACGACTGCGAGACTCGCGGCCGCGTGCCCGAGCCAGTCTCTGACTCTGTTCCAAATCCATCCAGAAGCGATGTCTCACAGGTCACGGATCTTCCCGATGAGGGTTGTTGATGGTGAGTAGCACATCTCCCAGCCAACGCTCGTTACTCACCGAAGAGTGACCGTTGCCAGCTGTAGGAGGATAAGGGGTTCGGCGAGATCGCGGCGCGGGAGATGCGTCGCCAAGTGGCCGAGGATCTGTTGTTCACTAAGGCCGTCGTTGGGTGGGCGAATCTGAAGTATCTGGCCTTCATGAACCTGGACCAGAGAGAGTTGTATGTGCGCAGCTTCCACCATAACTTCATGAAGCATGCGTCTACTAAGTTCTCCAATCTACAAAATCCCAGCCCGCCCTCCTCGGTGGGTTTGGCCATAGTGATCCAACTAGTCCAGTGGTGCTTGTCCTCACCATGACTGTGACCCCAAAAGAATCTGGCAAAGAGGGATTCGAGCAAGGAGATAACCTTCTTGGAGGGGCCGCAGATGGCCAGGATATGGATAGGGATGGAGGAGAGAACGTGTTTGATCAGAATCATCTTCCCGCCAAGGGAAATGGCCACATTGTGCCAGCCCTCGATCTCTTTCCTAATAGAGGTCACTAGGGACTCGAAAATGCTCGAGTTGGACTTGCCATAAACTAACGGGCAACCTAAGTAGAAGAACGGAGGATACATGATGGCGAAGAAAGTCGGATTGGAGAGCCTAGTAGAGTTGTTCCTATCCACTTTGTGTTGGATGTAGATGACGCTTTTATTGTTATTGACACGCTGACCTGAGCATTTGGCGTATCTCTCCAGCATTCTGTGGACCACCTCAACTGATCCGATGTCGCCTGAAAAGAAAATGATGACATCATCGGCGTAAGCAAGGTGAGTGATGATGGGGCAACCAGTGGTGGTGTAGAAGTGGTGGAATTGTGGGTTGTTGATCATGCTTTTGAGGTTTCAGTTGAGGGCTTCGGCAGCGATGATGAAGATGGTGGCAGACTGAGGGTCTCCCTGGCATACGTCGCGGCTGGAAGGAAAGAAGCCCTCCGCTTGACCGTTAATGACGGTGAAGAACCAGGTTTTGCTGATAGATTGAAGAAATGTCAATCCAAGGTTCAAAAAAACCAAAGGCTCTGAACACCAAGATCATGAATTGCCAGTCCAGGTGATCGTAAGCTTTCTCTATGTCAAGTTTGATGGTGATGTTTCCACCTCTGGGGGAATTTCATGCAAGTGACCAATTTGAGCGAGGAGGATGTTGTCGATGATGTTCCGCCCCTTGACAAAGTCGTTCTGCTCTTCAGAGATGATCCTGGGCAGGAGGTCGGACATTCGATTGGCGATGATCTTCGAGATGATCTTGTTGGTGAAGTTTGTTGGCCCATTCCATGGTCACACCCGATTTTAATAATCGACATGAACTTAAGTCAATACACAAAATATATGAACTGCTGCTAATCATTTCAAGACGTGTGAAATCAATATCAACAAGCGTCGTACTACTGCATCATCAAGCACATAATCATCAATCTGAAGATTACTTTCATTGGGATCCAGTCCGAGTTATTTTACAATTTATTATGTATTTTATCTTTATTGAGTCTAGGATTTAAATTGTAAGATCGACTAGGTAATACTGCCTTAGGTTAATCTCAGTCCACCTTTCTATAAAGCCTATCTATTTAATTACATTTTTACCAAAAGTTCAAATTTATTTTTGCAACAAAATTTGATAAATATTCAAAATTCTCCAAGACAGAATTCAAACCGAGTTCGGCCCAGGTTCGGTCCGAACTATGCCTGAATTCGGTCTGTTTGAATTCAAATATTGGTTGCCTCCAAATCCGCATGCAACGTTCATATCCGAAATATTTGCATCAGAACTCTGCCAGAACTCGGCCCGAGTTCGGTCCCAGAAAACACCTAAAAATATGAGAGAGTTTTTTATTTCAAATCACTCATTCATTCTTCATCTTCTCTTCTCTATTTAATAAGTGTTTTCACCCGATCAACAGTTTTTATATCACACCTATACTCCTCTTAGCCAAAAGCCAGTAATATCTATTTCGATCTAGAGTCTTTGTCACACCCCAGAACCAGAATACTGGAGAGCGGGGGGCAGACACAGCCAGCTACGTATATTGAAATGGAAACTACCTCGATATACGGTCACGGCTGTCTAGAAATATGAGGGTTTACTACAAGCCAACAGTCTCTTATGGTCATGAAGCCTAATGTCTCAATCACAAACAAGTAAGTAATGTCGCAAGATGTATGATCATTAAATATACAATAATAAGGCGTCCCAAATATCACATATTCAGCTGATCATGAAGCTAGTCATTATAAAATGTTAGGACTAGCAAGAGTTAAGTCATACATGATCAACCCTAGGATTTGTTAATCATATTTACAGCCCGTAGGCAGACAGTAAGTAAAGTGCTTCGAGCTAACAGGTGCTTGTCGGCTAAACGCCTCAAAAGAATAACTTTACAATAGTGTGAGCGAAACAAAATAGAAAACCCACTCGTAGCCCGGGTTCCTTCTAGTAGCCACCATTGGGCTGGAAGCTTGGTAGATCCTCGGGAGCTGCTCCAAAATATGGCCACACAAAACCAGCTGGGTCAACCCCAGAAAGAGCAAGTGCCACAAGGGGGCCACGAAATAAGAACAAATGCCAGCAATTAGCACAAGAAAATCTAATATTAAAACTAAAATTATGAAAATATCAGGATGATATACGACGAGATAACCATGGAACTATTCCGATAGCCAGGTTACAACCCGTAAACCAAACAAGGACCGGGGTAGTAACCCTTCATCTGAACAGAGCTTGGTTTTCCACCATTTATCGGCAAGATAATAATGTAAAAAATCAAGACAGAAAGCAATCTTGTACTGGATCAAGACATGGCTAGACTGGTTATACCTTATTCAATCAATCACGGCCAAGCAGATACTACGGCTTACTACTTTAACTAACTAGGGTTATCACAGGCCTAATTACTAACAAGATGCAGTGAGATTGTTCCACAGCCACAAGCCCTGCAGACCATCCAGGTTACCCAGGTCGAAAATTAGGGGTTGAATTCAGGTAGGTACATTGTCCAGGAGACAAATGTACCCTTAGGTAACTTATTGGGTGCAACACGCGACGGTGTGCTGGAAATGTGCCCTACTCGACGGCAGGCTACAGATCCCAAGAGCGCCCAGGTAACGGAATTGCCTGTGTCATTTCTTTGTGACTACTGTGTTATTCTAGTTATTAACCTTAATCCATTTTAGTAGGTACTCCTGACCGTGGTACTCAGGAGTCCCATCCTAGACATGATGCAAGACAGGACAAGTGGATTTAACAAGCAAGCAAGAAAGAACCACCCACGGTGTCAAGGCAGGTCAAGTTAAGTTATCAAGATAAATCATGTCAGGTTACTTGTCAGGAGTATGCCAAGACGGGCCACTATCATGTTATGCTAGTTCCTTGTCATACCATGCCATGCACAATAGTCATTCCAAACATATTAAGTAAAATCAAGCTCATGACAAAAGGCATAAGGATATAAAATGGACGTAAAATATCTAATAAAATATCAATATACAGGGTTATAAAAAAGCCAAACTTAAAGAAATAAGACCAAAACTCCAAAAGCCAATAGGTTAAGCAAGGGGTCAGGGGAAGCAGCGTACGAAAAGTCACGCACGCTGAAAGAGCTGCGTACGTGAAAAAGTGCACGCCAGAGAGCAGCGTGGGTGAAAAGTCACGCACGCTACAGAGAGCTGCGTGGGTAAAAAGTCAAGCACGCTGAGGTAGCAGTGTGCATGAAAAGTCACGCACGCTGAAGGGAGCAGTGTGCGTAAAAAGTCACGCACGCTCAAGGGAGCAGTGTACGTGAAAAGTCACGCACGCTGAAGGGAGCAGTGTGCATGAAAAGTCACGCACGCTGAAGGGAGCAGTGTGCGTGAAAAGTCACACGCGCTCAAGGGAGCAGTGTGCGTGAAAAGTCACGCACGCTGAAGGGGACACGCTTCTAATAGGAAGCGTACCCAAGTCTGCGTACGCACGCTAAAGAGCGCGCGCAGCTCAGTGTACGTAAGCTAAATAGCTATGCACGCTGCTCACTGTCTTCTCCAAACAGCAAGGACACCATGGATGAACCCAAGGCTTCAAAGCATCATAACTTGGCCATCCGAACTCCAAATCCAGATTTCTAAAGTTCCAACTTGGGTAGTTGAATGCTCTTCCACTTGGAAACACCAAAACCCATGAAAATCCAACTTAAAGAGATCAAACCATGCAAAATCCGAAAATAAAAATAACTTAGATCTAGAGCAAAGGAGACTTCAAATCACAAAACACCAAGTTCTAATGTTGATCACCATGTCCTAATCTAGCAAATGAACCAAGAAAATAGGGCTCTCATGAAGTGGCAAGGTGCACTTGCCTAGGGTTGGGAGAGTTGTGTAGAGGAAGGAGAAGAAGAAGAAAATTAATGGTGGTGGTAATGAAGAGAGAGAGTGGTAGGTGGGGATTATAAAGAGGATGGGTTGTAGTGTGTTGAGGGTGGAGTATAGGGCTAGGGTGTTCCAACACATAAAACTGAACCAATCCCAATCCAAATCAATTAAAACCGAGCCATGCCAAAACCCAAAATACTAGAAATACCGAAATTCCACAAGTTGAGAAAAATAAAAATACATGCAAAAATCCAGATACGAGTATAATACGAAACGGGAAATACGGTAAATGAGGGTGACAACTCTACCCACCTTAAAAGAATTTCGTCCTCGGAATTTAATCAAGGAGCTAGAGATTGTCACGACAAGCTACACTAAGCATAGGCAAAGTTACACTAAGCAGTTCAATCATGCAATCATACAATGCAAGCAAGGAAGGGAAAACATAAGGCATAAGAAAGACATTATACCTCACGAGTCAAACAGGTAGGGATATCGCGATCGGATGTCGTCCTCACGCTCCCACGTTGACTCACCTAGAGAGTGATGACCCCAAGCAACACGGACTAATTTAATAGTCTTGTTCTTGAGTATCTTCTCCCTCCGGTCCAATATAGACACGGGCCTCTCCTCATACGAAAGGTTGGTACCAACAACCAATTTCGAATGGTCTAGGATGTGGCTCGGGTCCGGAATATACCGTCGTAATTGGGACACATGGAATACATCATGCACCTCACTTAGCGATGGCGGAAGAGCGAGACGATAGGATACTACTCACTACAAGAAAAATCCCCTTTTACAACGTTCCATTTACAACACTTCCTAAAAATGTTGTAAAAAATAGGGGTCTTCTACAACCTTTATTGTAAAAATGTTGTAAAATACATGTGCAAACAACGTTTTACATTCAAACGTTAAGGCTTCTACAATGGTCATTCACAAAAGTTGTGTATTATTATTTTTAACAACGTTTTATTAACATTGTAACATTTATTAATTTTGACAACGATTATTTATTGTTGCCAAAGTTACTAATTTTAACAATGTACTTAAAATATTGTAAAAATGTCATGTTCAACAACATTTAACAATAGTTGTACATTGTTTATATTGCACAATGTTTGTTTGATGTTGTAAAATTAATTTTATTTTACCACGTTATGTAAACGTTGTATATGTAATATCATTTTGCAATGTTTATGAAACATTATAAAAGGGTTATATTTAACAACTTTTATAAAATGTTGTAAACTATGTGTTTTTTACAATATATAGACAACGTTGTAAATATATCTTTAAAATATTTCTAGGATAATATTATTCGAAAAGTTGGTCTTATTAGGTCAATACCTCACGTGGTAGCAGTTCATGGTTAAATGGATCTGTCACATGTTGAACCATCCCTTCCACGGCTTCGAAAGACAGACCTAATATATATACTTCTTGCATCTATCCCTTCTCCCGCTTCTTGCTTGTTATAATATTCTTTCTTGTAAAAATCAGCTCTCCTCCACCTCTAGTTTACTATTTAAAATGCTGCTTTAGCTTAGGGTGTGTCATATATTCAATTAATGAATTATTAAAAATATTTAACAAATATTAGAACTTTTAAAGCGTAATCATCGAGATAAATAATTTTTTTATTTACATGTTTTTACAACTTACTTTGCTTTTACACCCTTGATTGTTAGTCTTTTTTGTTCAATTATCTTTGATAATTGTTTAATTTTTTTTATATTATTCTTGTTGGTCCCAATCTTGATTTTCTCATGTTGGTTCAAGAATTATGTTTTGGTATTGGCATATGTATAACTTACTATGCAAATATTTTACTCCCCATAAAGTGTATACAAGGATTGGAGATTTCAGTTCTATCAGTTTGCTCAATTTACTTTTTGGGTTCCCTTTAAGATCTTATAAGTGCATCAACTAAATAATATTATGAATTTGTTTAGAAATTTGTTTGAAAACAACTCAAAATTTTGAAATGTGGTAGTTACGTAGCCGGAGCGGGTGCCTCAGGCCCAAAATTTTAGAATATCTAAATATCATATATTATATTATCAAAAGACAAATCAGTTAGTCAGAATGAAGAAAAAAATTCGTGCAATCGCTGTCAAAATTAAATCCTCTCCCCTTCTGTTGCTGATCTAATATTATGATGCTCCAAATCTTCTTATACCCTTTAGTCGCTGCCAATCTCCTTTTTTCCTTCCGTCGTTGTCAACATCCTCTCTCTCTCTCTCTCTTTGTCCTGTTGGATTTAATTGAACAATAGAACCAGTTACAATTTTTTATTATTTTTATTATTTTCATAAGAATTATTTGAAACATTATTAGTTATTAATTTGTTTAGAACATCAATTTTTTTGCTTGGAATATCTTCAATTTTATTAGTATTTCATTATAAAATATATTATTTTGGGTATTATATTTGTTAATTATTTTTAAATAAATTTTGTGTTGCTAATACTATTTTATTGTTGTCCATAAAAAAATTGTATGAGCATTAAGCTTTGAGGGCACAACTTTTAGGGGGCATTTGGTATGCGGAATACTATATAGCCGGGAATTCTATATTTTCGGGAATCAAATTCCAAGGAATTAAATTTACTTTAAAATTACATTCCCATGTTTGGGTTTGGTGGCTATATAAACATTCCCGTAAAAAGAAATGATAAAAAAAATGAAGAAAAAAAACCAAAAATGAAAAAACGTCAAAAAATGAAAGGAAAAAAAAAGTAAAAAAGAAAAAAAAAACGATTAAAAACGAAAAAAACCCGACCAAAATATAAAAAAAAGAAAAAGACAAAAAGGCCAAAAAAAGACCAAAACGACAAAAATTTAAAAAAAAACCAAAAATCCAAAAAACAACAAAAAATGATAAAAAAGACCAAAAAATAACGAAAGCGACAAAAATGACAGAAAACAACAAAAACGATAAAAAGACCAAAAAATGACAAAAACAAAAAAAATATAGAAAAATAAAAAAACCACAAAAAGAAAAAAGACAACAAAAAATGACAAAAAGGACAATTTTTTTTTTACAAAAAATGACAAAAAAAATACTACAAAAACGACAAAAAAAACAACAAAAAAAAAAAACAAAAAACGACAAAAAAATAACAAAAAACGGCAAAAATATCAAAAAACTACTTAAAACCTACTGATGATAGTTGCCAATCCAGTATCTTTTCCTCTGATACAATTAAAACCTATTGATGATAGTTGGCTTTGAAGCAACTAAAACATATGAGTACACATACATTATGTTAGTAAAGGCTATCATTGTTCTTCATGCGATATTCTGTATAAACTCCAGCAAGAGCTGAAAGGTAGGAAAAAGATCATACTGTAATTTTGTCAGATATGATCTCTTTTCGTCTAGCAAAACAATAATTTACCTAAAGTACAAAAAAGACTCACACTAATCTAGTTTAGGTACATTGCACGTATAAAAATAATCTATGATATTATTTTATAAAATAAATAAAGATTTAATTTGTATTATAATATTCTAAATATAATTTAAATATATTTTAATTATGATTTATTATAAATATACTGTTTGAATCTTTGGTATGTGCTTAATTAGATAATACGATGCAGTTAGTTTAAATATAATTTTAATGTTGAACATATTATTATATTTTCATGTTATTTTTAATTTTTTTTCAACAACTACATAAGAAGAAAACATATACAATAGTTATTTTTTAAATTTTTATCTATTAATAAGTGAAATATATATACTATTTGGAAAACACATTTTTAACCATTTTAAGCCGTATTTAATATAGAGAACGATCATGTATGTATTAATTCTAATCTGAATCCGAACCCGAATCTAGAAATCGAATACAACTAGTCTGTATTCTCTCTCACGTTTTCTTCTTTTTCTATTCTCTGTCTCGATTAGAGGTTACTCATGCCTTCATTTCTTTATTTTATTTAGGGTTTATAGTGATTCCAAATTTATGAAAAATTATTTAGAATTTTTTATCATTAAATAAAACACGCACTAAATATTTTAGCTGCTTTCAGATAAATATTTGGTACTCCTTTTTCCGTCACTAATAATAAAATATTTTTATACTAAATAAATTTAATAAAATAATAATAATTTAATAAGTATAAATATTTGTTGGACTTGGTCAGCAGAAATAGAAAGTAGGTATAAATTTTTTCTGTTGTGCGCCACGTTTTACTCTCCAAATATTTTTTCCCTTCTAAAATATTTCCTCCCTTCTAAACTTTTCCTACTCCTAACTAATAAAAGGAATGAACTCCTCCCGCCCCCTCTAAAATATTTCCCCCCACCCCCTCTAAAATTTCTCCTCTCCCTCCATCGGTTTACTGCACCTTCACATGGGCGAAGGACTGTCCCGACGGGCGGAGGATGGAAAGGACGGTCAGTGGTTTAATCTTTTCTAGGGTTTAATATTAGGATTTATTTTTTATTATTTCTAGGGTTTAATCTTACTTTTTCTCGGTACTCCATTCTCTTTAAAATTATTCACCACTTTGTCTCAAGGTCAGTGGTGGAAGAAGGGACTTCTAAAGATAGGGTTCATGGTCCTCATATAAGAACTTCCAATTCCCTTTTATGATTTTATCTACCCCCTCAAGAAAAATTCCACTCCCAGTTCCTGCCCTTCCTTCTGCAACCTCAAAACTCATGGGGGCCGATACTTCTCCAAAGGCCTCGACACTGACGCCATGCTCGGCGGACCGGGCATCAACAAGACCATCGAGTAACAATTACCGAAGGATGATGACAAGAACGAGACCTACACCGCATCTATCATCGTCGTCAGGTAAGTGTTTTAGGCCAGTATGTTGGTGTACGCGGTCAGCGTTGCCACCGGTGAGGGGGAAGGAGGAGATGGAGATGAGGCGAATGTTGATCTGGCGGCGGGCGAGGACGTTCCAGGTTCCAACAACAAGTAAGCCCTCTGATTTTTTGTCAAATTTTTTGATATTTTTTGCTCTGATATCTTTTTATGGAGTAAATATGATCCAAGAAGTATTCAAGGAAGGAGTTACAGTTGTAGGTTATCGATATTTGAATGCTCCTCTGAGTCATTGGCTGAGAAAACTATTGGCAAGATGGGCTTGTATCAAAAGTCTTCAACCAATTAATAGTTAAAGCATGAACTAGGCTAAGGCTCAATTTCAGCAAGTCAATCTATTGATTGGGTTCGGCAATTCCATTGGAATTTTGATCGGTTTTGATAATTCAGATCTGTTATTAGCTATTAAGTTAGCTTGCTATATATTGTTCTTAGTGCTTGTTCTTGGTGCTTTTGGAAAATATGTAGATGACCCGTTTGCTGGAATGCCACAGTGAGTGAGCCACAATTTAGTTAATTTTCTCTTTGGAGATAATCTTTTAGGTTTATATTTAAAATTTAATTGTAAACTCAAATTACTAATTTTATTGAATGTATCAGAAAAATTAGAAGCTTAATTAGACTAAAAATGGAGCAATACAAAGTTTTGGAGCAGATAGGAAAAGGAGCATTAGGTTCAGCTTTTCTTGTGAGGCATAAGGTCAAAAAGAAGAGGTAAGAGAGGGCTGAGGAGTGGACCAGCTCGTTTCAAAATTTTTGCTAGAAATTTACTATAAAATTGGCCTCAATATACTTTTTGTATGTTTATTTTGCTTATAGGTATGTCTTGAAGAGGTTTTGCTTTGCTTGCCATACCGATAGTTGCCGATGCTGATGCTGCTGCAAATAATAGAAAAACTTCTTATTACAATAGTTGCCGATGCTGATGTTACTGTTCAAAAATCTATCTTTTTGTCTTTACATGGAAATGGTAGTTTTGATGAATTCTTAGCCCAGGCAGATAGTTTAAGTTCCATTTTTTGTTGCTCTTAATGACGAGGTATTAATTTCCTCGTGTTCTCTGTTTTTTGTTATTTATAGTATGAAAAAGTTAAATATGTTGGTCTTCCTTTAGGCTTTGTAACTGCTATAAATTGCTGGTGTTAATAACTTAATATAATTCCATAATTTTGATGTTCATATTGTGTCCCGAAGACCTTTTGGTACGCATTTACTGCATTTTTTTACAAACAACTTCTTTATTTTCTTTTTCGATTCATCTGAAACAAGTCTAGCTATGAGCTCTTAGGCATCTTTCGAATCTACCCTGCTAAAGTGAAAGGTCTTTCTTGGCATCATGAGGTTTCCTTGTGTATCTTTAGTCTTACTTACTACATGTATATTGCCCTCTGATTGACTTTCATATTTTATTTCTTTATTCGGATGAATGAGTTTCCTATTTATTTTTGTAGGACTTCGATGTTTGAGAGTTTGCAAAACCTGTGGCTGGCAGGTTGACGCAAAAGAATCCTTCCTATGTTCTTCCATCACTTGCCGACATCTCATACAACTATTAACATACCTAGATCAAAGGTATCAACACTATTTGCTTTCTTATACAACTGTTAATATGTTTTTTTCAATATTTTTAATAGAGAATGTTATCAACATTGTTATCAACACTATTTGCTTTCTCAAAATTAGAACTTTATGGGTGTTCTGTTTCTCTCTTCTTGCTTATAGTGCAGATAGCAAGTGCCAAAGTTTTGGGGTGCTTAATTTGCAATTCTGAATGATTGATACTTCCATGCATTTCCCCAATCCATAAGGTATGTTTGTCTCTTGTTTTTTTGTGCAAATTCATGTCATTAGAGTATTTCATTCATAAATTCGATCCTCTATGCCCTTTTTTAGTGGAAGTCGAACCTAGCTCTTCTAACCCTAGATGGGATGTGCCTTAATTCTTATCCAATAGCTGTGTGTTTATCTTTGTGAACCCACGGGCACTTGTGGCAAGGTTATGCGAAACTGGGGTAAGTGCTAATAACTCCATTGTTACAGGAGTCCTTGCAACTATTGGGGATATTTTCCAAAGTGGTAGGTCTTAGAATCCTCTTCCTTTGGTGTGCTCTCTTGATATCATGTTTTGTATATTATGTTAGCTTTCAAGATCAGGGATTTGGTGTTTTAGTGGTTAATGACTGGCAATCTATCAAAGTTTCTGGGATTCTATACATGATGCTTATGCAATTATCTAGTAGACATATTGTTATAAATTTTTATTTCATTATTGAACCAAAATATTGTGTACTGTTATATTGTTGACGGTTTACAAGTTTACCACACGAGTTGCATCCTTTATAGTTTTCTACTTTTGGCCATTGACATCTTTAACATCCAAATGTTTATGATGCATAAATGTTTCATGTTTTAAGCAGCATCATCTTTCATGAAAAATATTTTCATCACAAAATTTCCACCAATGTGCAGGTTTGATAGTTTATATTTTTCATGAAATTATTTTCTAAAAGACTATTATTTTTTTATATTTTCCTCAATCATTTCCACTGTACATTTGGTTATGAGTTGCTAGTCTTTATAGTTCAAGAAAAAATGTTGTATGTGAAAAATTGTCAACATTGTTTCTATTTTGATAAATTCATGATCCATTTTTTTTCTTTTCTTTTTAGCTAGCTTTTAGAGAGGGTGGGCTAGAAAGATATCAGATTGGGATTGGAGACTTCTTCTCCTGGTATTCTGAGGAATCATTGTCAAGAGGTTCTGGCCTCCAAACCAGGCCCTTGAATTTTTAATAAAAACTACTCAAACTCCCCTTATTTTTGAGATGATTCTTTTACATTAATCATATAGATTAAATCTTTCCATGTAAAGGATCTGGTTGTTGAAGTAATCTCTTGCTTTAGCCTTGATCACTGTGGTATTAGTTATCACCCAATAGATTTCAGTTTTTCGTGATACCTGAATTATGATACCCAGAGGTCAAATATGTTTGTCTACCCTTTAAGATGGGATCTATATGACCACTTATGTCACTTGGTAAGAATTATGAGTGCGTATCAACAATGTAGTCATTTATAGGTTGAAAAGTTCAGGACGTTATGTGGGAAAGAAGCCCACAATCCAAAAGTTGGTCCAATTAAGGGTGACATCTCAGGGCACTGAAATAAAACTCCCTGTGAAAGAAGGAATGATAGGATGATTTATTACGAGAGTTTTGCTTCATCAACAATAATGTTCCTAGCCACCAATGTTGGTGCGGTTTTAACTAACTTACCGTGAAAAACATGTCAGCTAGGATAAACTTTTTGATAGTAGAATTTTCGATAGGATGCTGATACGACAACTTATTGTACTTGTTTTGATTGGCCCCTAATGCAGTGCCAGCCACACAAAACACACCTTACAAATGTGTCTCCATGGATCTTGAACCCTTATTCTTGCATATTAACTCTGAATAATGCTCTCAAGATTAGGCATTGGAAACTTTGTACTTGTACCAGATGTCATTGCTCTTTATATCTCCATTCATTTACTATTTGAGTTAGTTTACTTTGTCAACATTTTTGTGTATTAGTGAAAAGTTCCTGCAACTTATGCCTATAGGTCCGGAGGGCGATCTTGGCAGTTACACTACTACTAGCTGGAAGTTGGTGTCAATGAGGAATTCAACAAGAAAACAAAGAGGGATTGGTAGATGGGGATTAAAAGTCATTTCAAAATTTTCTGAGAAAGTGACAACCCAATAAATTCAACAAGAGCAGCAGTAGCAACAACGGTAGCAATACTAACAACGGTAGTAAGAGCAGCAGCGATAGCAACAACAACCACGACAACATGATCGAAAATTAGAATAATGTATTTGTATTTGTGTATTTGTATTTGTGTATTTGTATTTGTGTATTTGTATTAGTATTATAATTGGATTCAATATATTTTTATTTGTAAATTGTATTTTTTTTTAAATGGAAACATAATCAACAACGTTTCAACACTGTTGTAAAATAATATTTTAACAACATTTCTAAACATTGTAAAATTTATTTACAATATTTTTAAATTATTGTTGATATTATAATTACAACATACAAATATTTATTACAATATTTGGAAAACATGATTGAATAAAATATACAACATTTTGTAGAAGTTGTGTAAACTCTTTTTATCAACAACGTGCCAAAATTGTTGTAAGATAATATTTTAACAACGTTTCTAAATATTGTAAAATTTATTTACAATACTTTTAAATTATTGTTGATATTATAATTACAACATACAAATATTTATTACAATGTTAGGCAAACATGATTGAATAAAATATACAACATTTTGTAAAAGTTGTATAAACTTTTTTACAATATTTGTACAATGTTGTATAAAATATATGTACAATGTTTACTGAACGTAGTAGATATTGTTTTTACCACAGTTGCATAATGTTGTTGAAATTATATTTACAACATGTGCAATTTGTTTTAAAAGTATTGTTTACAATATATAAAAAATGTCGTAGAAAAGTTTTGGTCAGATTTTAGAAATTTTAACAATGTTTATAAACTGTTATGAGAAGAACTTCTACAACATTTTTACAATGTTCAAATGAACATTGTGGAAGATATCCCCCCTTTTACAACCCTGGATATAACGACCTTCTATTGAACGTCGTAAAAGACCTTTTACAACATTTTTTCAATGTTGTAAAAAGGGTTTTTTCTTGTAGTGACTCGCTCTAGAATATCGAACGGTCCTATATACCTAGGACTAAGCTTTCCCCGCACGCCGAAGTGAATGACGCCGCGGTTAGGCGAGATCCTAAGGAATACATGGTCGCCGACAGCAAATTCTAAGGGACGCCAATGAGCACCGGCCCAATGGCGCTGGCGGTCCTGGGCAACTCGGAGGTGATCTCTGACCTTCCTGACCACTTCAACCGTCTGGGAAATTAATTCGGGTCCGAGCATCTGCCTTTCTCCGACATCGTCCCATGCTAGCAGGGATCTGCACTTCCTGCCATAAAGAGCCTCGAAGGGTGCCATCTGGATACTGGCCTGATAACTGTTGTTGTACGAGAATTCCACCAGGTGCAGATGATTCTCCCATGAACCACCGAAGTCAAGGGTACAGGATCTCAATATATCTTCAAGGGTCTGGATTGTGCGCTCTGATTGACCATCCGTCTGTGGGTGATAAGCTGAGCTGAATTGAAGGCGAGTCCCCAAACTCTTCTGCAAGCTACGCCAAAAGTGTGATATGAATCTTGAATCCCTGTCCGAGGTGATGCTGACTGGCACACCGTGAAGCCTGACGATCTGTCTGAAATATATCTCTGCTAACTGTGCCGTCGACTGCCCAACTCAGAATGGAAGAAAGTGTGCCACCTTCGTAAGCCTGTCCACAATTACCCAAATAGCATCTCTGCCGGCCGGAGATCTGGGCAATCCGGTCACAAAATCCATAGTTATATGCTCCCATTTCCATTCTGGAATTGGTAAGGGTTGAAGAAGTCCAGCGGACCTCTGATGTTCAGCTTTAACCTGTTGGCAAACCAAACACCGAGAGACAAACCGGGCTATCTCCCTCTTCATGCCATTCCACCAGAAGTGCTGACGGATATCACGGTACATCTTCGTACCACCCGGGTGAATAGAATATTGCGAGCTGTGAGCTTCTGCCATGACTTCCTGTCTGATATCTCCACTGGGTACACAAAGACGAGTGCCGTGCCGAAGTGTACCGTCTTCATGGATACATAACTCTGGCCTTCTTCCTGCCTCACACTCTGCTCTGAGCCGCTGAAGCTTGGAATCTGTAGATTGTGCCGCCCGGATTCTTTCAACTATGCTGGACTGAACCTGTAGGCTGGCCATCAATGCCACGCTGGTTGGAAGAACCACTTCAATTCCCATCTTCTGAAGATCTGCCAATAATTCTGGTTGCGCCGTCAGGAGATAAACTCCGGCTCTCCTGCTCAATGCATCTGCTACAACGTTGGCCTTCCCGGGATGATACTGCAAATCAACATCATAGTCCACTAGTAGCTCAAGCCACCTTCTCTGCCGCATATTAAGGTCCTTCTGGGTGAAAACATACTTCAGGCTCATATGATCAGTAAAGATCTCCACTCTATCTCCGTACAAGTAGTGTCTCCACAACTTCAAAGCAAACACTACCGCCGCCAGTTCCAAGTCGTGGGTTGGGTAACTCTTCTCATGATCACGTAGTTGACGTGACGCATAAGATATTACCTTCCCATGCTGTATCAAGACACACCCCAATCCTCTGCCTGAAGCGTCGTAATAAACTGTGAATCCTCCGGTCCCATCTGGAAGGGTGGGAATGGAAGCCGTAATCAAACCTCGCTTCAACTTCTCAAATGATTCCTGACACTCTGCTGTCCAAACAAATGGCACATCCTTGCGGGTCAACTGGGTCATCGGCGCTGAAATCCTTGCAAAATCTGAAACGAACCGCCGGTAGTAGCCGGCCAATCCAAGGAAGCTGCGAACCTCTGCCACTGAGCTGGGTACCGGCCAAGACTCGATAGCCATAATATTCTGGGGATCCACTTCCACTCCACCTCGGGTAATGATGTGACCCAAGTATGAAATGCGATCGAGCCAGAACTCGCATTTACTGAACTTGGCGTACAACTGATGCTCCCTAAGCGTCTGGAGGACGACTCTGAGATGCTGCTCATGCTCCGCTTCACTCTTGCTGTAGACCAGGATGTCATCTAGGAACACGATCACAAATTGATCCAAGTAAGGCATAAAAATGCGATTCATGAGGTCCATGAATACGGCCGGCGCATTGGTCGCTCCAAAGGGCATAACAAGGAACTCCCAATGTCCATACCTCGATCTGAATGCTGTCTTCGGGATGTCCTGCTCTCTGACTCTGATCTGGTGGTATCCTGACCGTAAGTCTATCTTCGAGAATACTGAAGCCCCTCTAAGTTGATCAAACAAGTCATCTATCCTCGGGAGAGGGTATCTGTTCTTGATTGTCAACGAATTCAAGGTACGATAATCAACACATAGCCTGGACGTACCATCCTTCTTTTTCACAAGAAGCATCGGGGCTCCCCAAGGCGATCCACTAGCACGGATGAATCCCTTGGACCTCAGTTCTTCAATCATCTTGTATAAAATCTCCAACTCTGAAGGCGCCATCCTGTAGACTCGCTCTGATACTGGTGCTGTCCCGGGAATCAAGTCTATAGTGAACTCAATCTCCCGCTCCGGCGGCATCCCTGGAAGCTCCTCTGGAAAGACATCTGGAAATTCTTCAACTATCCGGGGTAACTGCGCTGCTGCTACTGCCATCCGCAATGCTGGGGAAGATGGCTCCACTGCGCCTCTGGAAAATGAAAACTCTGGCTCACCGGGGATACTAAAGACAACTCTGCCAATATGGCAGTCTATCCTAGCATACTGGTTCCTCAACCAATCCATGCCTAGGACTACATCATAGTCTGCCATAGGAAACTCTATGAATTTAGCGGGGAACTCCCTACCGCTAACTACGATCTGACACGAGGAAAACAATCGATCTACTCCCACAAGGCCATTACAAGTAAGTATATTGAGCCTCACTGATAATGACTCGGGCTCCAATCCTATCTGTGTCGCAAATCGTACAGACATAAATGAATGCGATGCACCAGAATCAAATAATACAGACGCTGGAGAGGAGTTGACGAGAATAGTACCTGCCACAACCTCACCTGGTGCAACTTCTTCTTCCATAGCCATCATCATGGCCTGACCTTGTCCTCTGGCTGCTGGTCCCCTCTGCTGGAAACCTCTCTGCCTATTCTGGGTCTGAGCTTGGGCTTGTGCATACTGCTAGGGGTGCTGTTGCTGGAATGCCTGAGACTGAGGCGGCAAGGGCCTCGAAGACTGATACTGCTGCTGCTGAACTGGTACTGGGGCCGGTCCTCTCACCGAAGAGCTAGAAGGGTTGGATGCTGATGAACAACCCCTATTCGGGCAAGCCCCTATCCTATGATCTGCTGCTCCACAAGCCAGGCACAATCCCTGTGCCCTGCGACAATTCGCCACTACATGGCCTGGTTTACCGCAATGAGAACATCCCATCGCGGAAGTCTGCTTCTGCTTCTGCTGCTGCGGGTACGTCGGGGTCGAATGCTGAACCGACGTTACTGAGGCCGTCCGCCTCGGAGTTCCAATGGTCAATCCCCTAGCTGCCAGGGCTGGAGCTGATGATTGGTGCATCTTACTGTGGGACCGCTTCCTACCTCCGGTCCTATCCACGATCCTCTGGGAGGTCTACTCATGCCTCCTAGCTGCTCTCAAGACTGCGTCGAACGTCTGGTGCTCGAACTGCTCAACCGCCAATAAGATCTCTAAATGCAGTCCCTGCTGGAACCGCTGGGCCCTATCAAACTCGGTCGCCACCAAGGTAGGGGCAAACCTACTGAGTCTAGAAAACTCCGATGCATAACTGTCGACTGATCTGCCTCCTTGCTTCAAGTTGGTAAATCTGGTCTGCAGGTCGTACCGAGCCACAGTATCAAAATACTTCGTCTGGAATCTCTCTCTAAACACGGCCCAAGCAATGGGTGCCACTAATCCCATGGCTTGCGCCGCCCACCAACTGCGAGCCAAGTCCAACAACTGCAGGCGTACCACCGCCACCTTCTCATTCTCGGGTGTCCTAGCTGCTTCCAGAATCACCTCGTTATCCTGAAGCCATGCATCCGCGACAATCGCATCCTCGGTGCCGTCGAAGAAAGGAGGGTTCAATCGCTTGAAGCTGTTGGCCGCCTGGTTCCCTGGATGTCCGCCTCGGGCCAAAGCATCTTGAACTGTCTGGTGCAGGGCGTCGCTTCGACGATCCTCGGAAGCTATCAAGGTCCTGATGAGGCCTACTAAGGTACCATCATCTGGCTCTGCGGGCTGGACGGGCCGAACTGGTGACTCTCTTCCAGTAGGCACAACTCTAGAGGCTATCCCGGAATGCTGGACTTGATCTCCAGGTTGCTGCTGGCCCATGGGAGGCGCTCCTCCTTGCTGATCGACAGGGTCAGGTACAGTGCCGCTGAAGAAGACGACACAGGAAAATAATAAGGAAGGACCAGGACAGATCAACGATACAAGCATGTAATCAGAGCAAGAATTTCAGGGATTTAAAAATATGGGCGGAGATCAAGGGCGAATACTGATTGAGACATCTATTCGGTAAACCCTCATATTTCTTGATTGACAAGACCTGTATGGGCTACCACTTAAACCGTGTCACGCCCGAGAACCAGAATACTGGAGAGCGGGGGGCAGACACAGCCAGCTACGTATATTGAAATGGAAACCACCTCGATATACGGTCACGGCTGTCTAGAAATATGAGGGTTTACTACAAGCCAACAGTCTCTTATGGTCATGAACAAGCCTAATGTCTCAATCACAAACAAGTAAGTAATGTCGCAAGATGTATGATCATTAAATATACAATAATAAGGCATCCCAAATATCACATATTCAGCTGATCATGAAGCTAGTCATTACAAAATGTTAGGACTAGCACGAGTTAAGTCATACATGATCAACCCTAGGATTTGTTAATCATGTTTACAGCCCGTAGGCAGACAGTAAGTAAAGTGCTTCAAGCTAACAGGTGCTCGTCGGCTAAACGCCTCAAAAGAATAACTTTACAATAGAGTGAGCGAAACAAAATAGAAAATCCACTCGTAGCCCGGATTCCTTCTAGTCGCCACCATTGGGCTGGAAGCTTGGTAGATCCTCGGGAGCTGCTCCGAAATCTGGCCACACAAAACCAGCTGGGTCAACTCCAGAAAGAGCAAGTGCCACAAGGGGGCCACGAAATAAGAACAAAAGCCAGTAATTAGCACAAGAAAATCTAATATTAAAACTAAAATTATGAAAATATGTCAGGATGATATACGACGAGATAACCATAGAACTATTCCGATAGCCATGTTACAACCCGTAAACCAAACAAGGACCGGGGTAGTAACCCTTCATCTGAACAGAGCTTGGTTTTCCACCATTTATCGGCAAGATAATAATGCAAGAAATCAAGACAGAAAGCAATCTTGTACTGGATCAAGACATGGCTAGACTGGTTATACCTCATTCAATCAATCACGGCCAAGCAAATACTACGGCTTACTACTTTAACTAACTAGGGTTATCACAGGCCTAATTACTAACAAGATGCAGTGAGATTGTTCCACAGCCACAAGCCCTTCAGACCATCCAGGTTACCCAGGTCGAAAATTAGGGGTTGAATTCAGGTGGGTACATTGTCCAGGAGACAAATGTACCTTTAGGTAACTTAGAGGGTGCAACACGCGACGGTGTGCTGAAAATGTGCCCTACTCGACGGCAGGCTACAGATCCCAAGAGCGCCCAGGTAACGGGATTGCCTGTAGCTGTGTCATCTCTTCGTGACTACTGTGTTATTCTAGTTATTAACCTTAATCCATTTTAGTAGGTACTCCTGACCGTGGTACTCAGGAGTCCCATCCTAGACATGATGCAAGACAGGACAAGTGGATTTAACAAGCAAGCAAGAAAGAACCACCCACGGTGTCAAGGCAGGTCAAGTTAAGTTATCAAGATAAATCATGTCAGGGTACTTGTCAGGAGTGTGCCACGACGGACCACTATCATGTTATGCTAGTTCCTTGTCATACCATGCCGTGCACAATAGTCAATTCCAAACATATTAAGTAAAATCAAGCTCATGACAAAAGGCGTAAGGATATAAAATGGACGTAAAATATCTAATAAAATATCAATATACAGGGTTATAGAAAAGCCAAACTTAAAGAAATAAGACCAAAACTCCAAGAGCCAATAGGTTAAGCAAGGGGTCAGGGGAGCAGCGTACGAAAAGTCACGCACGCTGAAAGAGCTGCGTACGTGAAAAAGTCACGCACGCCAGAGAGCAGCGTGGGTGAAAAGTCACGCACGCTACAGAGAGCTGCGTGGGTGAAAAGTCACGCACGCTGAAGGGAGTAGTGTGCGTAAAACGTCACGCACGCTGAAGGGAGCAGTGTGCGTGAAAAGTCACGCACGCTCAAGGGAGCAGTGTACGTGAAAAGTCACGCACGCTGAAGGGAGCAGTGTGCGTGAAAAGTCACGCACGCTCAAGGGAGCAGTGTGCGTGAAAAGTCACGCACGCTGAAGGGGACACGCTTCCAACAGGAAGCGTACCCAAGTCTGCGTACGCACGCTAAAGAGCGCGCGCAGCTCAGTGTGCGTAAGCTAAACAGCTCTGCACACTGCTCACTGTCTTCTCCAAACAGCAAGGACACCATGGATGAACCCAAGGCTTCAAAGCATCATAACTTGGCCATCCGAACTCCAAATCCAGATTTCCAAAGTTCCAACTTGGGTAGAATTGAATGCTCTTCCACTTGGAAACACCAAAACCCATGAAAATCCAACTTAAAGAGATCAAACCATGCAAAATCCGAAAATAGAAATAACTTAGATCTAGAGCAAAGAAGACTTCAAATCACAAAACACCAAGTTCTAATGTTGATCATCATGACCTAATCTAGCAAATGAACCAAGAAAATAGGGCTCTCATGAAGTGGCAAGGTGCACTTGCCTAGGGTTGGGAGAGTTGTGTAGAGGAAGGAGAAGAAGAAGAAAATTAATGGTGGTGGTAATGAAGAGAGAGAGTGGTAGGTGGAGATTATAAAGAGGGTGGGTTGTGGTACGTTGAGGGTGGAGTATAGGGCTAGGGTGTTCCAACACATAAAACCGAACCAAACCCAATCCAAATCAATTAAAACCGAGCCATGCCAAAACCCAAAATACTAGAAATACCGAAATTCCACAAGTTGAGAAAAATAAAAATATATACAAAAATCCAGATACGAGTATAATAAGAAATACGGGAAATACGTAAAATGAGGGTGACAGTCTTTTGGTGTTCAAGAGTTGTAAAGAGGTTATTAAAAGTACAACAATTATCTTTGTTGTGGTGTCGGTCGTGCGCTCGTCACCAAGCACGGTGTTGTAAAGTTGGTCGTGCACTTGTCACCAAGCACGGTGTTGTAAGAGACTGCAAGCTCTCAATTAGCTTGTGTCTTAGTGGATTAACATCGAGCAAGAGTACTCGAGACTGGATTAGTTCTCTCAGAGGGGTACCAGTATACATCGCTGTGTCGCTGAGTTTGATCTCTTTATCTCTTACTTTATTTATTTACTGTCTCTTATTTACTGCCATAGTTATAGCTTTAATTTTTTTTAATTGGTGATTATTTTTCGCTGCACACGCACACACTCTATTCACCCCCCTCTAGAGGTGCTCAACGGTCCTACAATTGGTATCAGAGCATGTTATATTCCAATATAATAAACCTCAGAAAGTATATATGGCAGCCGTGAAATCAATATTCAACGGTGAAGGGTAATCCACAAATAGACCCCCACTATTTGATGGTACAAATTATACCTACTGGAAAACACAGATGACTTTCTTCTTAAAGTCTCTTGACTTTGATCTTTGGTCTATAGTTATTGACGGTTATAAGAAACCAGCACCTACAGTGGTTGACGGCCAGCTTGTAGACAAGCCTCATGACAAATATACAGAGGCTGAAAAAGCAAAGGCTAGTCTAGATGCTCGGGCCATCAACGTACTGTTATGTGCAATTGACAAAACGGAGTTCAACAGAGTTTCAACCTGTAAAACGTCTCACGAGATTTGGAAACTTCTTGAGGTAACTCATGAAGGTACTTCCCAAGTAAAGGAATCCAAAATCAGTAGACTAATACAGGAATATGAATCTTTTAAGATGAAATCCAGTGAGTCAATTACACAGATGTTCACACGTTTACTTGATAATACTAATCATTTGTAATCTCTTGGTAAGGATTACAGCAATCATGAGAAGATCAGAAAAGTGCTACGGGCTCTAACCAAGAACTGGAACCCGAAGGCAACAGCAATCATTGAAGGAAACGATCTCACCACCATGTCTCTGGAAACACAAATGGGCAAGCTCATGACCCATAAGCTTGATCTGCAAGAGTTTGAAAAAGCAACCCCAAAGGAAAGTTCTATTGCCTTCAAAGCTCAAGCCAGAAAATTTACATGTAATGATTCTGATAAAGAATCATCAAGTGGTGATGAACAAGCCCTACTAGTGAAGAACTTCAGGAAATTCCTAAAGTTTGAGAAATCAAACAGAAGGACGAGAGATATCCAAGAAAGTAATGAAGATGAAACCATATGCTTTGGATGTAAGAAGTCAGGGCACATAAAAAAGGACTGTCCAACTTCGAAGGAAAGCAGTCCATATGACAGATCAAGATCAAGCAGAAAAACAACAACCAGTCGAAAGTATGATAACACAAGTATCTGGCATGAAAGTGATGCCAGTGATACAGAGGAAGAAGACAGACCCTACAGAAATGCCAATGTCTGTCTTATAGCTTTTGATAAGGAATCCTCAAACCCTCTATATGATGACTTTACTTTCGATAAATTAGAAAATGCCTTTAGCGAATTACTTGAAGAACATAGAACTGTGCTTGACAAGTATAAGCAATCTCGAAAAGAGATTAAGGCATACACAACCGAAATAGCTAGAATGTCCAGTCTTATTAAAGATATTAAAGAGACGTCTACTACCGGTAACACGAAAGAGATAGCCAAACTCAAGGTAGACTATCATGAGGCTATCCTCAAGGTTGATAAGAAAGTAAGAGACTATTTTAACATATAAGAGTTATATGACATAGAGAAGAAGAAGCACTTAGTCACAGAACAAAGACTCTCAGACATGACTGCTAAGTATGAAGAGTCTGTTGCGATTTCTAAAAAGTTAGAAATCAAGTTAGGCAAACAGGCAATACCTGTGACATAACCTAAGTTTAGTCTTAATGCTAAGCATACACTTAAGAGGACTAAAAATCAGAAAGCACGAAAGAAACATGACTATCACCATGCTTTCACTTATAAATTTTCTAAGAAACCAAATAAGCATGTCAACACAGTTTCAACCACCACTGGTTCTAAACTCACTTGTACATATTATGGTACACATGGACACATATCACAGTATTGCTTAGCAAGGAAACTTGTTGACAATTACACTTTATTTTGGAGACCTAAGACTAATCAATATGGACCCTTCAGTAAATGGGTACCAAAGAATTCATCTACCTGTTTTGTAGGTAGACCCTCAACCCTTTCATGCTAAAAGCAAGTGGATTCTCGATAGCGGATGTTCGCGGCACATGACTGGTGATGCATCTTTGTTCGCCATGCTATCGATAAAGAAAGATGGATACGTCTCCTTCGAAAATAACTTAAGAGGTGATATAATTGGTAATGGCACTGTTGGTATATCTCCTTATCCTGTAATAAAGGATGTTTGTCTAGTCACAGAATTGAAACATAACCTACTAAGCATAAGTTATTTGGCTGATAATGGTTATGGTATCAATTTTGTAAAAGATAAATGTACCATATATGATATGTCATCTGGTAATCCCGTATATGAAGGAATTAGAGAAGACAATATTTATGTTTTCTTTTTGGAGAGTACTAATAATACAGGAAGATGTCTAGTAGCTAATTTAGATGAAAGCTGGCTATGGCACATGAGACTAGGGCATGCAAATATGGACACTATCTCACGACTGAGCACTAAGAAATTGGTAAAAGGACTCCCCGATATTCCATTCAAGAGAGATATGGTATGTGCTGACTGTGAAAAGAACAAAGCACATAGGTCTTCATTTAAATCCATCAACGCTGTAAGTACTTCTAGACCTTTGTAGTTGATACATATAGATTTTTTTGGTCCTAGTAGAGTCGCTAGTCTTGGTGGTAAGCTCTACGCTTTTGTTATTGTTGACGATTTCTCTCGCTTTACTTGGGTTTACTTTTTATCAAACAAAAGTGATGTTATTTTTGAATTTCAGATATTTTGCAAAAATGTATAAAACGAAAAAGGCTTAATGATTACTCGAATCCGAAGTGATCATGGTGGTGAATTCGTAGATTCTGATTTCAAAAAGTTTTGTGATGATAGTGGGTATTACCACGAATTTTTTTGTCTTATAACTCCTCAATAGAATGGTGTTGTGGAGCGGAAGAACCATACTCTAAGTGAAATGGCTAGAGTCATGCTTAATCAGCATAATCTTTCTAAATATTTTTGGGTAGAAGCTGTTAGTACAACATGTCATGTTTTGAATAGGGTGTTAATTCAACCTATCTCGAAGAAAACACCATATGAACTTTGGTTTGGAAGGATTCCAAACATTTCTTATTTTAAAGTTTTTGGATGTCGCTGTTTTATCCTAAACACCAAGGATAACTTAGGAAAGTTCGACTCTAAAGCAGATGAAGGGATATTTCTCGGATATGCTGCTAAAAGTAAGGAATATAGAATTTTCAATAAAAGATCTATGATTGTTGAAGAATCAATTAACATTACTTTTGATGAGCTTAATAGTCACAGATCTAGCGATAGTGATGATGAAGATGTACAGGCAAAAACCAAGAAGAGTCCTGTGGAAGATCTGACTCAAAAATTTGATTCATTAAAGTTCTTACCAGATCATCCAGAGACACTCACCATAGGTGATGTATCAAAAGGTGTAAGTACACGCTCCTCTCTTAGGGATTCTGAAATAGCAGTAAATGTAGCTTTTATTTCTCAAATAGAACCTAAAAATATCGAAGATGTCTTTTCTGATGAGTTTTGGGTTATTGCCATGCAAGAAGAACTAAATTAATTTGAGAGAAACCAAGTTTAGAAACTCGTTCCTAAACCTATTGGTCAATCTATAATTGGTACTAAATAGGTGTTCCGAAATAAACTTAGTGAAGATGGTCAAGTTCTACACAACAAAGCACGTCTAGTGGCACAAGGTTATAATCAAGAAGAAGGTATTGATTATGACGAGACATATGCTCATGTTGCTAGACTAGAAGCTATCCGCATGTTTTGTGTATTTGTATATTTTAATGATTTTAAATTATTTCAAATAGACGTGAAAAGTGCATTTTTGAACGAATTTCTAAAGGAAGATGTTTTTGTGAAACAACCCCCTGGTTTTGAAGATTTTCAAAAACCAGATCACGTCTTCAAGCTTAAGAAAGCACTCTATGGACTCAAACAGACACCTCGTGCTTGGTATGAATGCCTAAGTGCCTTCTTAATTGCTAATAATTTTTCAAAAGAAAGAGTTGATACAACTTTGTTTATCAAATCTGTAAATGATGACATTCTTCTTGTACAAATTTACGTTGGTGATATTATATTTGGTTCTACAAATGAAAAACTTTGTCAAGAGTTTGCTAAGTGTATACAGAGTGAATTTGAGATGAGTATGATGGGAGAGCTGAACTTCTTTCTAGGACTCCAGATCAAACAACACTCAAAGGAAACATTCATAAATCAAGCCAAGTATACGAAGGACATACTGAAAAAGTACGACTTCGATAATGTAAAGCCTATCGGAACTCCAATGGCTACATCCACAAAGCTTGATTCTGATGAAAGTGGTAAACCTGTCGACCAGCGTAAGTATCGATGTATGATTGGTAGCTTATTATATTTAACTGCTAGTCATCCTGATATTATGTTCAGTGTTTGCATCTGTGCACGATACCAGGCAAATCCTAAGAAATCACACCTAAGTGCCGTTAAGCGTATCTTCCGATACCTTAAGGGAACTTCTACAGTCGGCTTGTGGTATCCGAAAACAAAATCTTTTGACCTGATAGGTTACTCGGATACGGATTTTGCAGGATAAAGTAGACCGTAAAAGTACCAGCGGTACGTGTCATTTCCTAGAAAAGGCCTTAGTCTCTTGGTTTAGCAAGAAGCAAAATTCTGTAGCATTATCAACTACTGAGGCTGAGTATATCGCCGCAGGACGTTAATGTGCTCCAATTTTGTGGATAAAGCAAGCCCCAGAAGACTACAATCTGCACTACACTAAGATTCCTATTTATTGTGATAACACTAGCACTATTAACCTGACTAAGAACCCTGTATGTCACTCACGAACAAAACACATTGAGATTCGTCATCACTTTTTACGTTATCACCAACAACACGGGAATATCTGCCTAGAGTTTATTGACACAGATCATCAACTAGCAAATATTTTCACAAAACTACTGGCGGAAGACCGTTTTAACATAATGAGGTGAGAGCTCGGTATACTTGAATTTTCAGATTCATAGTATAATATGGTAATTAAATTAAATTCTATGACTCGAAATTTTGAAATTTTGAAATTTATTTAACAAAAATTATTTTGGGTACAAGCCGAAAGGGCCCTTCTGTCATACAGGTGTAAATAGCCTGAAGCGACACGGTGTACTAGTCTTCGGACTACCGCTAGCTAGGATCCGGCCCCTACAGCTAACCCAAAGTAATAAACGTTATTAAATGTAGAAGTCAACAGTCATAAAGTTACAATTTAAACACCAAAACTGTATTTATGGCCTCAGAAATACAAATAGCCGAACTCGGACCGAACTCTGACCGAGTTCGGACCGAATTCGGGCCGAGTTCGGTCGGTACTGTTCATCTTCCAAAACCGAACAGCCGGCCCTAGCTCTTTATATACCCCTTTCGTCCTCTACTTTTTCATACATCCAACTCGTGAAAAACCCTCTACAACTCCCATAAAGTTCTTCCTTTTCCTTCCCTTCAAGCTTCCAAGGAGTTCTAGTGGGCTACTCTACTTCATCTTCTTCCTCCTTTCTAAGGTACTCCAAATTTTTCTCTCTCATTTATGGCTCCCAAGCGTCAGAGATGACAGGATGATCCCCCACAAGTAGGATCTTCCTCTTCTGATTACGTCCCTACTAGTCTTTTCAGTCCTGCTAGACCAATAGGTTCTGATGATTTTGACTCTGGTTTATTCCCTGACAAAGAATTTTCAGACCTTTGGTTTGATTCATTTTCTAGTCGTAGAATTATGTGCTGGAGCTTGTGTTAGCTTTACTATATTTTCTGAATACGCTCCCACATTTGACCGTCTTGGCTATCGTGACTTCTTCGAAGTAGCCGAGAACATCTACGACAACGCTGTCCGTATGTTTTACTGCAACTTGCAGGTAAAACCAAACGAAAACTTTTATTCTTGCATTGCTGGGCAAGAATTAGAATTCAGCGCCACCGACATCAGCGAATATTTCTATGTTCCTGATGTGGGTGAAGCACTAGTGGATATCCTTCATATCCAATTCCCTAAAGGTGTCACTCTCGACTCCTTCAAAGAACTGCTTTGCCATCCAAGACCTGTTCCTAGAAGAGTCTTTTCCAAAGATCTCAACCAAAACTTCTATGAACTTTATAGGTTTATTTTCTCAGTTCTTCTTCCAAAGAAAGGATCCTCTGATGAGATCACTTTCTTGGAGCTGTCCGCCATGTATTATATCCACTTTGGCATTCCTTTTTCGGTTTCCAAGACCATGATGGCCTGGATGCTAAATTGCAGAAATGTAGGACGCAACTTGGTCTATCCCATGCACTTGGCCTCCATCTTTCAAAGGTTTGAAATCGATCTTCAAACCTGTGCCTACTCCTCTACAGCCATAGAGCTCAGCAGGTCTCGTCGATACCCTACCCCTCCTCTGCCTCCTGGTGCTCAGCCTGCTCCAGATGCTGACGCTGAGGCACCTTCTTCTGATGCTCCTACTCTGGGTTTTGACCCAAGATTTTATCAGCGGTTTGATGACTTTGTTGCTCTCTCTGCGCAACGTCATCAGAGCTACCTCGACTCAGAGTTTCGCCACATCACCCAGGCTCATGTGTTGCAGAATGACATTGTTGATCTCCACTAGAGTCTCTCCCAGGACCCATCACATCCAGTGACTATCCTTTCTCACCCAGGCTTCCCAGGACCCAGGTTCGGAGATGAGGCGACTTTCCCTTACTTCGATCCTATTGCTGCTTACTTTCCTTCGGATGCTCCTGGCGGTGATGACCCCACTATGTGATGTAGACTTTAGCTGGTGGATAGTGGATAGGATGTTAGCTGATGATCTATCTTTTGATGTAGTTTTTTTGTTATGTCTAAACTTTTTAGTTAGACATTTTATTATCACTTTATGATGATGATTGTATCTTTCCATTCAGTTAGACATTGTTATGCATGATATTCTCAGTTTATTTCAGTACTAGTTATCTTTTTATGCACTTTATGATATTTGGTTATCTTTTTAGCTTCACTTTGTCTGTTTGTTGAAATTGTTGGCTTCACACATTACGGGGGAGCCAAAGCCATTTTTATATTGACAAAGGGGGAGACAGAGTACATACCAAAAAAATCAAAAATCAGAGAAAGCGTACAATCCAAAACAAAACCATTTTTTTAGGTACATTTTATTTGTTTTATTTTTAGATATATCTTGGTATAGACTCATGTTTGTCAATTATCAAAATGGGAAAGATTATTGGCCCATTCCATGGTCACACCCGATTTTAATAATCGACATGAACTTAAGTCAATACACAAAATATACAAACTGCTGCTAATCATTTTAGGACGTGTGAAATCAATATCAACAAGCGTCGTACTACTGCATCATCCAACACATAAATCATCAATCTGAAGATTACTTTCATTGGGATCCAGTCTGAGTTATTTTACAATTTATTATGTATTTTATCTTTATTGAGTCTAGAATTTAAATTGCAAGATCGACTAGGTAATACTGGCTTAGGTTAATCTCAGTCCACCTTTCTATAAAGCCAACCTATTTACATTACATTTTTACCAAAAGTTTAAATTCATTTTTGCAACAAAATTTGACAAATATTCAAACTTCTCCTAGACAAAACTCAAACCAAGTTCGGTCCGAGTTCGGTCCGAACTCTGCCCGAGTTCGGTCTATTTGAATTCAAATATTGGTTGTCTCCAAATCTGCATGTAATGTTCATATCCGAAATATTTGTATCAGAACTCTGCCCGAGTTCGGTCCCAGAAAATACCTATATATAGGAGAGAGTTTTTCATTTCAAAACACTCATTCATTCTTCATCTTCTCTTCTCTACTTAATAAGTGTTTTCACCCGATCAAAAGTTTTCATATCACACCTATACTCCTCTTAGCCAAAAGCCAGTAATATCTATTTTGATCTAGAGTCTTTTGGTGTTCAAGAGTTGTAAAGAGGTTGTTCAAAGTACAATAATTATCTTTGTTGTGGAGCCGATCGTACGCTCGATACCAAGCACGGTGTTGTGAAGTTGGTCGTGCACTTGTCACCAAGCACGGTGTTGTAAGAGACTGCAAGCTCTCAATTAGCTTGTGCCTTAGTGGATTAACATCGAGCAAGAGTACTCGAGACTGGATTAGTCCTTTCAGAGGGATACTAGTATACATCGCTGTGTCACTGAGTTTGATCTCTTTATCTCTTGCTTTATTTATTTACTGTCTCTTATTTACTGCCATAGTTATAGCTTTAATTTTTTTTAATTGGTGATTATTTTTTGCTGCACATTCACACACTCTATTCATCCCCCTCTAGAGGTGCTCAACAGTCCAACAAAGTTGCATAAGCTTATGGGCCAAAAGTCTCTGAAGGTCTCCGGATTCTCTTTTTTGGGAATGAGGATGAGGTTGGCCGTGGATATGGATATCAGGTATCTCGTCCCTTGGAATAAATTGGTGGTGGCTTCAAGTAAGTCAGGGGCGATGATGTCCCAACAAGTTCTAAAAATTACCTCGGAGAACCCATCTGGACCGGGAGCACTGTGTTCGTCAAGTGCCCAGATTGCTGACTTGACTTCTTCCGTAGATGGAGTGACGAGAAGAAGATCATTCTCTCTTTCGGTGATGATTTTGGGGACCTCGGAGAGAAACTAGTCATCCTTGACGATCGCCTCTTTGGCGAAGAGAGACGAGTAGAACTGCGTCACGACCTCCTGAATGCTCTTTTGGTCCTGCAGCTGGGTTTCGTT
Organism: Iris pallida; assembly: GCA_029216955.1. Lineage (NCBI taxonomy): Eukaryota > Viridiplantae > Streptophyta > Magnoliopsida > Asparagales > Iridaceae > Iris > Iris pallida. Next base: position 36,492 of record JANAVB010015546.1, on the reverse strand, counting down.
GTCGTCCGAGATACTGTGAAGGTTGAGCTGTTGTCTTCGCCCCTCGACACAAGCGTGAAAAAGCCAGAGTTGCGATCCCCCTCGAGGTCCCAGGCTAATCTGGCTTTTTGCTTCCAGAATTCCATCTCGACCTACAGGCATGACTTGAGAATAGCTCTGGCAAGATTGAGCGAAGCCCACGCCTGCGGAGTGCTGTCCGAGACGAACTAGATTTTTGCTCTGGTCACGTCATCCTTCGCAGTTCGGATCGCCTGGAAGATGTTACCGAAAGCGGCCTTGCTCCAAGAAAAAAGTGCCGTACTAGTAGCTCTTAGTTTGGTCGCAACTCTAACCAGGGGGTCAAGATCATCTGCGGAGCTCCAAGAAGCTGTCACATCGATTTTGAATTGGAGGTGATTTCTCCAGAAATCCAGAAATCGGAATGGTTTTTTGATGCGATGGGAATTACTACTTATCACGATTAGGAGAGGGGAATGATCTGATTCTGTGGAGTTAAGGTGAGAGAGGTTAAAGATGAGACCCATGTCTGACCAAAGGCCGTTGATCAGAGCACGATCCAGATGAAGGTATTGCTGACGGGCTCCTTCCTGTATGTTGCACTAGGAGAAAGGGTTGCCGGAGAAGGGGAGGGGGTTAAGATGGGCGTTGAAAATAAAGTTGTTAAAGTCTTTTATGGCCGAAAGCGGTGGCGGGCGGCCCCCTAACTTGTCGGTACTACAAGAAATCATGTTGAAGTTGCCGAGGCATATCCACGGAAGGTTGTTGTAGGGGAGGTGAGAGACTAAAAGGTGTTCCCAGAGAAGCCTGCGCTCAGGTATGTCACAGCTGCCATGGACACCAGAGATGAGGGAACGGGATCGAAGCTCCGGGTGCTCCACCCAGCAAGAGAGAGCCTGTCTCGAGTCCTGGACAAGGCCGAACTTGATCCCGACAGCGAAGAAAATCCAGATGTCGTGATATCCGGCAACAGCGGCCTGGAATCCGAGTTGGAGCTGGATTCCTTTGAGTCTTTTCTGTAGAATTTTGGGTTCAATGACTACTAAGATGTCGATTTGGTGGGTTTTTGTGAGGCAAATGATTCTATTCTGCGTCGGTTTATTAGCTAGCCCTCTCACGTTCCATGAAAGGATGTTAAGCATTTGGGGGGGGAGATCGAGGTTGTGGAGCTTCTTGGCGGACCTCGTGGTCTTTGTCGAATGCTGTCCTTGGTTGTTCTTTTTCTTCTTCTTGTGAGATTATTTGAAGGTGTTATTGCTATCACCGGAGGGGTCTAGCGCTGCCCCTGGGGCGACAAAAGAACTGGTCCCGGTGTCTTCTGTCTGGTCGGAGACGACTGTAACTTTGGATCCATCGGATTCAGCAAGAGCGCACATGGGGTTATCGGGGTCCAGGAAGCCGGCTTCCTCGGCTAGCCTCAGCCTATTCGTGACCTCTTGGTCTAAGGGGGGTTGAAAGGCTCTGTTGGAGTCAGCGGGGTTAGGCGCGGAGCGGATTTTGGTTACTGGTTCTGCGGATAGCGGGGCTTTGGTTCCCCCCCTCAGGACTTGGGACCTTTGTGATTGATGTTTATTCTGTGGCATGCCGTAATTTGCTGGGTGTTGTGATGCTCTTGGCTGAGCCAGCTTCTGGGTTGCTGAACAGTTGTGTAATGACGACGGGTGGTGGGTTCTCTTGTGCCTCAGCTTCGTTAATGATGTCTTCCAAGTTCAGAGCTTCGAACCTGTTAGAGGTTGATATCGAATTGGGTTTTGGAGAGATGGGATTGCCTTGTTCGGGGGGAGAGGAGGTGGTTGCCAGGGTTATGTCTGGACTATCTTCAAATCTGAGGTATGAGTTTGAGGTGGGTTGGGTGTGTTTCAACTCCTCTTGTTGCTTCTACGGGGGGGGGGGGGGGGGGGGGGGGTCCTTGGAGGCAAGTTGTTTCTTTTGTTTCAACTCTGGGTGAGCTTTGTAGCAGAACTTGGTGAGGAGTCCTCTGATGTGGAAGTGATTACAAAAGAGGACGTTGTTGTCGAAGATGAGAGGTTGGATATGTGTCTGGATCCCTAACACAATGTTATTTGATTTGGGAAGATCTTTGGTGATGTCTAGTTCCATACAGACTTTAGCGTAGTTGGCTCTGGTGAGATTCCTGATTTCCTTCGCCATGGCTACAAAAGTGCCAAACGAGTTGACAATTCTTTTGAGAGCCGCTGGGATGAAGCAGATCAGAGAGGGTTGGGGAGAGTGACCCAGGCTACCACAATGGGCGAGTCCTCTCTAGGATTGAGGGTCTGAGACCATCTGACAACTGTCATGGTTTTGGAGTCCACGTTGCTGGTGCCATGGGTCAGGGCAATCCTGTGGTCTTCTTCCGAAGAGAGAAGAAGCAGAATATTTTTGGCGTCCAGGGGGGCGACTATATATGCCGAGTTGAAGTGCCATTTGGCTATGGATTCTTGGACTCTGGCGAGTTTGGGGCAACCCGAGGAGAACTGGAGCACAAAGGTGAAGGAGAACCGCTGGTGCAGGGAGGACAGGTCAGCATCGGAGAAGGGGATCGATAAAGTCTGTCCCTCTAGAGGCGGGGGATAGTCAATCTCTGGGAGTGGGACGTCGGAAATGATCGGGAGCTTCAGGACAGCACGGTCGGGTCTCACCAGGTCAGCGAACGAGACAGCGGGGGTGATCTCGGAAGGAGCTGAAGCGCTCGAGGGAGGGGTGGAGGTGGGGCCGACAGGAGAGGGAGGGGTCCTGACAATGCTTGGAGGCGGGGGCGGGTGCCCTGGACCTCCGAAAATAACAACGCTGGAGAAGGATCCACGGAGGATGGATGGGCTTGGAGAGGAAGTCGGAATGCCTCCGGGCTCACTTCCGGCAGCAAAAAGGGGGCTGACCACACCATGGTCGGCTGCCCGCTGCGGGAGAGGGGCGCGTGAGGAGCTAAAGAAGACGACGGAGTCGGACGTATGGGTGAAGGGGGAGGGGCATCGAGTACGACCGCGGGACGAGACGCAGCCGGCCGACAGGACCCCCTGTAGGTGGCGCATACACCGGGCGGAGGGGGGGGGGGGCACAAGGCCTGCAGCGGCGGGGGAACAGGACGCATGGCTCCCCGGATGACGTCCGAGCGCATAGGAGGGGGAACCGGGTGCATAGGCTGCCCCACCTCCAGGAGGCGTCGCATGACCCAGCGGCACGGCTGGCACACGGGAAGCAGACGCATAGAAGGGTGGACCGGGCGCATAGGCTGCCCCACCGCCTGGGGGCGGCGCATGACCCGATGGTAAAGCTAGCGCATGGGGGAAGCGAGGCTCCGCAGTAGTCCGTACGGGCACATGTCCCTCACCGTGGGCGCATGCCTCGGAAGAATGGAGGGAGAGGGCGCATAGCTTGGGCTCCACAGGGCCCGAGGGCGGGAGAGAAGTATTCAAAATTCGAATAATGGAAGGGGGAGAGCGGGAAAGATCCTGGCCGACGTCCGGCCTGGCGGGGGGGGGGTGGTCTCGCGGCTCCGACAAGGGGCTGCCTCGGAGTCGGAGACAGGATGCCCGGGTAGGAGGCATCGGCGTACTCGAAGCCAGAGGGCGAGGAGGCCACCGCGGCAGGGCTGCGCCCAACGAGCGACAGTTGCACCGAGGACCAGTCGACGGACAGAAGAGGGGGGGCTCCGAGGACGGACGGAAGCTGACCCGCGGCGATGCAAGACCTGCAGGGAGGGTCTCGCGGCCCGCAGGAAGGCAGAGAAGGGGCGACCAAGATCTCGCCGAGGACGGCGGGGGGGCCATCGGCGACCACGTTTGGCAGCCGCGAGCCTGCTGCACAGAGCCTCCTCGACGGAGAAGCCGAGGGGGCGGTCCGGGAGCACCGACGGTGGACGGAAGGGAGATATAAGCGAGGAGGAGAGGGGGATGGGAGGGCTTCCGGCCGGTTAACGGCGGCGGGAGGCGGGCCATGAGGGGGGCGCTGAAGGAAGGGTAGGGGGGCTCAGAGCTGGGGAGCTCGGGTCCATGAGGAAGAATTTTATATATATATATATATATATATATATATATTTTATATATATATATATATATATATATATATATATATATATATATATATATATTGCATTGAATGAAGAAATATAAGTATATATAAATGTGTTTGCTATTGAGTGTAACCTAGGTAGTAATGAGTCAGTTTAGGATTGACCCATATATATATATATATATATATATATATATATATATATATATATATATATATATTGCATTGAAAAAAAATAATATATATATTGCATTGAATGAAAAAATATAAGTATATATAAATGTGTTTGCTATTGAGTGTAACCTAGGTAGTAATGAGTCTGTTTAGGATTGACCCAATGAGCCTAGATTAGTTGAGTTGACTAGCAAGTTGACCAAGTTGACAAAAGTTAACTTTGGGTCAAACTTGATCCAAATCGACTCAAACGGACATAGAATGACTTGATAACTTGTGTTTGACCTAAAAATTAGTAAATGGACTAGCTGACTTATAGTTGACCAGGTTTGACCAGGTTTGACCAGGGTTGACCAGAGTTGACCAAGGGTTGACTTTGACCTAGAAGGACCTAAAATTTTGTAGAATTGCATTATAGACCTTTCTTATGATATTTTAGACCATGATGTGACTTATGGTTATTTTAAATAGGATTATATCACTCCAGTTCAGTTACACTTCCTCATCAGCAGCTTAGATTATCAGGCGAGTACATTCTCTGATCATTTCATACTTGTTTGGACATATTCACTTGTTATAGACTAGTTTACTTAATGTTGTTACGATGTTATCACTGATTAGTACTATATGGATCTCTTCATGCGATGTTATCCCTTCGAATACATCGGATATATTATGCTCATGTACTTTATTGTGTGCATCGTCTACTCTTTGTATTCATATTATACATGTGCAACTCATGTGACATTCATGTACACTCATAATCATGTGAGATTTTTATGTATAAAACCAGTTGTTTCATATGGACTGATCCTCCATGTGAGACACTACTTTTCATGTGCAATAACATAACCTGAACAGATCCTTGTGTACTGATTGGGGCAGGGAGAGTATTTATTTGGTTATGTGATCCACACCATTATTATGTGCAACTCCAAACTAGATTTAAGTCATGTACAACCTAAGCCAGTTTATATAACCAAATTGTGCTTTAAATTACGTAGTTAGTTCAGTGCTCTTATCTATATCATGTATATCTATTTCCATAATACTATGTTCTCTTTTACAGTCTCCTTACTATTTTTTTACAGCGTTTCATGTATATTATTCTATAGCTTGTTTCATATTTTCTTTTATGTTATGAACTATGTGAGAGATATGTATTCGATCCTGTCCTAACTGGACCTGTTGAAAATATTACAGTTGATGAGGATTGCTGCGATACTTACTATGGAGCAGGCCTAGTTGACACAGGTGACCTGGACCCTCAGGAGGATCCAGTAGTCCCTGAGGACTTGCCATTAGCTTAGTCTGGACTTATCTTATTATCTAGTTATTGAGACATTTGAGATTGTATTGAGATATTGTTTATGGTGTGGTTTACACCGAGACTTAGTAGTCATATTTGTGACTCTCTGTTGAAATTATCTTATCTTCTATTCCATCTTAGATATTGTGATTGAGTTGTACCTTATATATTGTTCTCCTTTTGAAGCATATTCCATATTATGTTAGATGTTGTGACCTAGGACAACGTTCTACCGTCGACACTGCAGCGTAAGATGGACGTACCCACTTCTCGTGCCCTTACACTAGATATGGATCGTGACACATTTTTAGTGGTGGCCCATGCAGATCCAGCCGAGTTGCAACTAGTACGATTTCATAGTGGTACTCGAACTAGAGTATCACTACAGCCTGCATTAGGATATAGGATATAATTTAAGGTACTCAATCACATTAGAAAAACTCTTATCTAATTCTTGCTGCTATTTGCATTCTTTTGAAACAAACTGTCCTCCTTTGATTATATCGCTTCTTTCTCAGTAATTAATTCTTTGTTTGATCTATCTCTAGGATGGTGGAGACACGATCGCAACGCTCTGGCCTAAGGGATACCGCTGAGAGGTCTGCCACTTCTCGTCCGACTCAGCAGGACCCTGGGACCATAGTACCTCTTATTCTTGGTCAGGTAGGAGCGTCTGTACTTTTTGGGGTGCTCATCCACCGGTTCTGAGGACTACACCAAGGGTTCAGAGGATGCTACCACCAGCGCCTCAGGGGATAGTTGATATGGCACAGTTCTTTGCCTTCATGCAGCAGATGATTGAGACTCAGCGGTGCCAGGCGGAGGATATGAGGCAGGGCATTGACAATACCCATCAGCTAGCCATGGTGGCAGTAGAGAAGGTGGCTGCCCAACCACATAAGGGCAGATACAACCGTACCAGCCGAGGACTTCGGGCATTCAGGACTTTCAGAAGATGCGGCCTCGAGACTTCAAGGGTACCGAGGGTATCATATATGCCAACCACTGGATCGAGCATATAGAGGAGATCTTTCGCCTCGCGAAGATACCATCTAGGCTTCAGATAGAAGCAACGGGCAGCCAATTGTAGGACCTTGCCCGCACATAGTACCAGACCGACCCCAGGGTTGGTATAGAAGGGCAGACTTGGGAGGCTTTCAAGAAGCTCTTCAAGGAGAAGTTCTTCTCCGACACAGCACTTGGCTCCTTGAAGACGCAGTTCGAGAACCTGGTTCAGGGGAACCAGACAGTAGAGGAGTACACCGGAGAGTTCTGCCGTATGGGCAAATTTGTGGAGGGCCTTAGCGAGACAGCGAAGGCTAGGAGGTTCAGGAAGGGCTTGGTTAAGAAAGACAAGTCCTTGACCAAGAGTGACAGAAATGCTACCTTTGAGGAGATTCTGTCAGAAGCTGTGGCAGCGGAGGACAATATTGAACTGAAGTTGAAGAAAGGTCATGATTCACATGGAGCCGGCGGCAGTAGGGGCCCGGCCAAGAGGCCCCATTATTAGTAGCAGCATCAGCAGAAGCCTTTTCAGCAGAAGCAGATACAGCAGGCACCTAGACAGCAGCAAGACATAAGTTGTACTTTCTGCAAGAAGCCAGGACATGTGTGGAACGAGTGTAGGAAGAGGTTAGGCAAGTGCCTACTTTGTGGTTCAGCGGAGCACCAACTGAGGGACTATCCTATGTCTTCAGGACGTACAGCTCAGGAAGCAGGAGCCAAGGCTCCTGCAGAACAGCAGAAGGGACCATTGCAGACCCAGCAGCAAAAGTTTATCCAGCACCAGCAGCAGACCAGAGGAGGTCAGTAGGGACAAGCCTTCGCCATGTCAGCCGAAGATGCAGAGGCAGTCGGAGATCTGATAGCAGGTTCTGTTCTTCTCGACTCCTTTTCTGTATTCGCTTTGTTTGATTCAGGGGCTTCCCATAGTTTTGTATATGTATCATTTGTTATTAGACACCAGCTTTCTTCTGAATCGTTGCATAGAACTTGCAAGATCACGACTGGGGGTGGTATCATCCTCGTCCGTAATGTTTATAAGGATCGGAGAGTAGTTTTGGGAGGTCGAGAACTGGATGCGAGTATGCTCGTAATGCCATTACCGAACTACGACATTGTGCTCAGTAGGGATTGGTTGAGCAGGCACCATACCAGTATAGATTGTCGGGGTGGTAGAGTTCTTTTCAGAGTGCCTGGAGAGCCAGAGTTCGAGTTCACCAGACGGAAGGTGGAGCAGAGCAACGAAGTTTCAGTAAAGGATTAGAGCGTGCCATATCTATTGATAGCTGAATACATGGATGTATTTTCAAATGAGTTGCCAAGGTTACCTCCGGACAGAGATGTGCAGTTCTCTATAGATTTGGTCCCCGATACAGTGCCGATATCTCAGCACGTCTATAGAGTGAACAAAGGCGAGGTGGTGGAGTTGAAAAAGTAGGTGGATGAGTTGCAGGACAAAGGCTTCATCCGATCGAGTTCTTTACCGGGTGCACTAGTACTCTTTGTGTCGAAGAAGCATGGGTCGGTACGGATGTGTATCGACTACAGGGATCTCAACAGCCTCACGATCAAGAATAAGTACCCGCTGCCGAGGATCGATGATCTATTCGATCAGTTGAGCGGAGCGAAGGTATTCTCTAAAATTGATCTGAGGTTAGGTTACCATCAAGTGAAGGTAAAGAAGGAAGATATTCCGAAGACAGCATTCAGGACACAGTATGGCCAGTTTGAGTTCATGGTGATGCCATTTGGGTTAACTAATGCCCCGGCGGTGTTCATGAACCTGATGAACAAGGTGTTCCACCAGTACTTAGATAAGTTTGTGGTGGTGTTCATCGACGACATCTTGGTGTATTCGAAGACCATGGAGGAGCACGATGAGCATTTGAGAGTAGTTCTGGAGACTCTCAGAAAGGAACAGCTTTATGGCAAGCTCTCGAAGTCTGAGTTCTTCCTGGATCGAGTTGATTTTCTAGGTCATATTGTGACCGGAGATGGGATCTCAGTCGACCCGAAGAAGATAAGAGCAGTTGAGGCGTAGACAGCACCGAGTTCAGTTGCAGAGATCAGGTGCTTTCTGGGATTGGCAGGCTACTACAGGAGGTTCGTTCAGGATTTTTCCCGGGTTGCAGAGCCATTGACTAGGCTGACCCGGAAGGATGCAGAGTTTATCTGGTCAAAAGAGTGTCACATTACTTTTGATGAGCTGGAGAAGCGACTGACGACGGCTCCGATTCTGACATTGCCATCAGGATCAAGCGGGTTCACTATCTATAGTGACGCCTCATGGAAGGGTCTGGGTTGTGTCTTGCTGCAGCATAGGAAGGTGATTGCCTATGCTTCCAGGCAATTACGTCCGCATGAGAAGAACTACCCTACCCATGATTTGGAGTTAGCGGCAGTTATCTTTGCTCTTAAGTTATGGAAGTACTATCGATACGGAGAGCGTGTGGAGATATTCACAGACCACAAGAGCTTGAAGTATGTGTTTACACAGAAGGAGCTCAACATGAGGCAGCGCAGATGGTTGGATTTGATGAAGGACTTCGACATTTCCTTGTAGTATCACCCAGGAAAGGCCAATGTGGTTATCGATGCCTTGAGTAGGTATCCGGTAGCTATGTGTTTAACGATGGATCGTCACTTGTTAGCAGATTTGGAGAGCCTGGGATCGAGGTGATTGTGCTAGAAGTTCAGATGCGGATGTGGGGCATTCAGATTCAGTCGGACTTGATAGAGAGGATCAAGTCAGCTCAGTTCGACGATATTACTCTACGGTGTATTCGAGAGCAGGCTCGAACAGGACTTGTGGATGAGTTTGTCATTACAGAGGATGGCACTTTGAGGCACGGTTCCAGACTGTGTGTGCTTAGTAGAGAACTTCGGGAGCAAGTTATGCAGGAGGCCCCTCGTTCTTAGTACTCTATGCATCCAGGTGCTAACAAGATGTATAGGGATCTGAAGGAGCATGTATGGTGGTATGGGACGAAGCGGGAGGTAGCACGCTTCATAGCCAGATGTTTAGTCTGTCAGCAGGTTAAGACAGAGAGATAGAGGCCAGGAGGACTATTACAGCCATTGCCCATTCCGAAGTGGCAGTGGGAGCACATTAAGATGGACTTTGTTTCTGGATTGCCGCGTACACCAGGAAGGAAAGACATGATTTGGGTCATCGTAGACAGGTTGACCAAATCAGCCTACTTTTTGTAATTTAAAGTGGGTACGTCTACTAAGAGGCTAGCAGAGATGTATATGCGGCATATTGTCAGGATACACAGAGTTTCAGTGAGCTTTGTTTTGGATCGAGATAGTCGCTTTACTTTCCATTTCTGGCGGAGTCTGCAGACTAGTTTAGGCACTCAGCTCAAGTTCAGTACTGCATACCACCCTCAGACGGACGGACAGTCAGAGAGGACTATTCAGACACTCGAGGACATGCTACGAACTTGTGTCCAGGATTTTGGAGGTTCCTGGGAGGATCATTTGCGTTTGGTGGAGTTTGCATACAACAATAGTTTCCAGGCCAGTATTGGGATGTCACCATTCGAGGTATTGTACGGGCGTAGGTGTCGTACTCCCTTGTCTTGGGATAACGTTGGAGAGCGAGTTTTATATGGACCTGAGATTGTTGTTGACGCAGTCGTGCGCCACTTAACACGCCTGTACCGCCATGCAAGGGCCGACGATCGCCAGAAAGTTCGCCAAATCGACAGCAAGTATCACAATGCAACAGTGCTCGCAAGGGTCTTCGCAGGTTAGTTTCTCCTGTATCTCAACACCGATTCGTGAAGTGGTTCTTTCTTTAGGAAGACAACATATACGACTAGTAAACCCCCCCCCCCCCCCCCCCGCCAATTTCTTTTATTCAAATGCCCTGGGTCGACTACAAATCGACACGAACGAGGCTCGAAAACCTGTTTTTGAACAGAACATAAACCGGGTCCAGACACCATTTTGGAAGGGGAATCCTGGACTAGATATTAGGAAATTTAGATATACACTTGAATAGATTTAAAGACAACCTATACGAGATTAGAACACTTTTTGTAGAACTATTTTTCGTTTATTATATAGGAAGATAATTGATTCTAAAAATCAAGAAAAAAATAGAAAAAACAGTTTTTGAAAACTAGAAATTGTTCGATACGACGTGCGTCCTGCCAAACCGGGCGACGTAGTCGCGAACCGAAAGCATTGAAAGCTGCGTATCGGCTTTGTGGTCGTGTGGGCTTTGACGAAATTCAAATTGGTCGCTTGTGCACGACGAATTTGATGCGTATCCGTCAAAATTTATCGTATCGACCTCTGTGCAAATTTCTCAATTACTTCATGCACGCTCGTCAGATCGAGACAAAACTTGCGCCAACAGGACCGTATCATTTTTCTGGTCCTGTATGCCAAGTTTGGTCCGATATATATATAATTACTAATGTATAGGTATGGATAGGTTGTGGCGTATATATAGATATACATATTAACCTCAGATCTGAAATTCAATCCCCTCTTCATGAACTCACCCTTTTTCTTTCCTTCCTATGTATATATGTTAGTATATGCATATATATATATATATATAAAAATTATATATATATATATATATATATATATATATATATATATATATATATATATAGTGTATCTACATATATGTAGTGTATATAGTGTATATACATATATGTAGAATATATATAAGTTTTGTTTCAGTTTTGACCCCCACAGCAGCCCTTCACTCGACACACACACACACCCTCTACTTTCCCTTCTTCACTCGACACACACACACACACGCGCACACACACACACACACACACACACACACACACACACACACACACACACACACACACATATATATATATATATATTTTTGGGAAATAAAACCTTTATTGAATGATAGGCGCAAAATGCTATAGCCTATACAAGTAAGCGCGCCATACGCGAAACCGACCAAAAACCAAGAGAGAAATATAAGGGGTTGCTCATAAAACGGTACGAGTACCGAGCATCAGAAGGTTAGGCGGGCAAAGCAAGATCCCAAAGGACCCGCGCCCCTGCCCCTGTCAGAAGTCCAGGGCGGCCCAAAACTGGTTCGAGGTGTGGGTGCAACACCTCCTCCTCTTGAATATTTGCCGAACCACCTCTCTGTACAATTTATGGAGGTGGAATTGGTGGCCTTCGAATCTGAATTTGTTTCTGTTTTTCCATAATACCCAAAAAGCGGCGGCAGCGACGATCTGATGCCCGTAAGAAGTGTTCCAGCTGGCCAGCAGATCGTTGATGCCCCCGGTCGTGGGGGCCTTTTTGTACCTGCGTTGAAGGTGTGTCCAAATGTTAGAGGCAGAATCCCCAGAGAGCAGGACGTGATCGACGGATTCCTGTTGGAGATGAATACAGCAGTGGCATTTGGACGCCAAACAATAGCCGAAGGATTTGACGGCATCGTCCGTGGGGAGTTTTCGACGCGCGGCACGCCAGATGAGAATGGACCATTTCACTGGAATACACGTGTGCCAAAACTTGGCGGAAGGGGAGGTCGTGACATCGATGCCTCTGATGATGGCTCTGGCAGAAGCAAGGGTGAAGACGCCACCCAGATTGGGGGACCAACTAAGCATGTCCTCCGCGTCATTGATCGACAAATGAGAGGCAGCCAGGCTCGCCAAGGCCGCCGGGCCGAGCCAATCATGAACCTTGTCCCAATCCCACCCAGACGCGACCACATCCCATAAGTCACGGATCTCGCACTGCGGTGGGGTAAGCACGTTGGGCCTGAGGATATCGTCCCCCAACCAGCGTTCCTTGCAGGCCTGCGAATGCCCATTGCCCAGGGTCAAACAAAAGTGAGGTTCCGCAAGGTTCTGACCCCGGATGATGCACCGCCACGACACGGAGGATCTATTTTTGGCAGACGCCTCAGTTAAGTGACAGAATCTGGAGTACCTCGCACGCATGAACCTGGTCCAGATCGAGTTATCAGAGCGGATTTTCCACCACAACTTAGCCGATTGGGCGTCGACCATGTAGGCCAGCCTGCAGAATCCCAGACCTCCTTCGACAGTAGGTTTAGCCATTGTAGCCCAACTGGCCCAGTGATGCTTGTTCTTTCCCTCGAGATGTCCCCAAAAGAACTTAGCTAGGATGGATTCAATAGAATGAAGCACTTTGGTAGGGGGCGAGCACACCGCAAGGGTGTAAATAGGGATGGAGGAAAGGACGTGCTTGATGAGCATAAGCATCCCCCCGGGGAAAAGGGTGGCGTTGTGCCAGCCCGCAATTTTCTGGCGAATCTTGCCCACCATGTGATCGAAGATCCCAGAGTTGGCTCTGCCGTACACCAACGGGCAGCCTAAGTAGAGGAAAGAAGGATAAGCTGTGGAGAAGGAAGTCATGGAGGACAGCACAGCCGAGTGAGTTCTATCGGCTTTGTGATGAGTATAGATCACGCTCTTGCTGTTGTTGATTTTTTGGCCGGAGCAACGAGTATAATTGGCAAGAGTTCTAATCACCACCTCAATGGCTCCAATAGCGCCAGCGGAGAAAATGAGGATGTCGTCCGCGTACGCGAGATAAGTTATGAGAGGGCACCCGGTTGTTGTATGAAAGTGCTGGAACCCAGGAGATCGCAGCATAATTTTAAGATTTCTGCTCAGAGCTTCCGTCGTGATGATGAAAATGGTGGCGGAGAGGGGGTCACCCTGTCTGACCCCGCGAGTAGCTCTGAAGAAACCCTGAGGTTGACCGTTGATGACGGTGGAGAACCAGGAGTTGTTGATGGATCTGAAGATGATGTCGATAACAGGTTCCGAAAAACTAAAGGCTCTGAACACCCAGATCATGAACTGCCAGTCAAGGCGGTCGTAAGCTTTTTCTATGTCCAGTTTGATGGCAACATTCCCTCCCCTGGACGGAAATTTCATACATGTGATCATCTCTTGGGCCAGGAGGATATTATCGGTGATATTGCGACCTTTGACGAAGCCGCTTTGCTCTTCGAATATGATTCTGGGGAGGATGTCCGACATTCTGGAAGCGATGATTTTAGAGATAATTTTGTTGGTGAAGGTGCAGAGGCTGATCGGTCTGAAGTCTTTGAAGGTGACCGGGTTGTCTTTCTTGGGAATGAGGATAATGTGTGCGGAAGATATAGATTTCGGATAAGTGGCTCCTTGGAAAAATGCGGAAGTGGCATCCCCAAGGTCGGACTTAATGATATCCCAGCAAGTGCGGAAGAACACCTCGTTGAATCCATCCGGACCCGGGGCGCTGTTAGCATTAATGGACCAAACAGCGGTCTTAATCTCGTCGACAGAGGGGGGAGCGCATAGGCGAACATTATCTCTGTCGCAAATCAGAAAAGGGATCTCGGCCAGGAAACCGTCATCTTTGACCACGTCCTCTTTAGCAAATATGTTGGAGAAATAGTTCGTGGCTGCCATCTGAATGTTCTCCTGACCGTCCAGCAGTTGGCCATTATCATCGCGGATGCGATGAATCTTCAGAGAGCTTCTGCGTCCTTTTACGCATTTGTGGAAGAAGGCAGAATTCTTGTCCCCTTCCAAGTCCCAGGTTAATCTAGCCTTTTGTTTCCAGAATTCAGATTCAACTCTGATTCTAGACTTAAGTATGGCCTTGGCTAGGTTGAGAGAAGCGCGATTCTCCTGGGACCCAAATATGGCGAAGTCTATCTCCGCACGGGTGACATCGTCTTCAGCATCTCTAATGGCCTAAAAAATGTCACAGAACGCAATTTTGCTCCAGGCCGTGAGGGCTCTTCTAGTAGCTTTAAGTTTGGAAGCAATTCTGACCAGCGGGTCCGTATGATGGACCGAAGTCCAAGCCTCTTCCACGATGTGCATGAACTGGAGGTGGTGGCGCCAGAAGTCCAGGAAGCGGAAGGATTTTTTGATGCGATCATGAGAGATGTTAATCTCGAGAAGGAGGGAGGAATGGTCAGATTCAGTGGAGTTCAGATGTAACAGATTACTAGTCAAACCCAAATCCGACCAACAGTCGTTAACCATGGCGCGATCTAGGCGAGAGTACTGCCTACGCGAACCATCTTGCATGTTGCACCAAGTGAACTGATTGCCGTGGAAGGGGATGTCGGAAAGGTGGGCTGTTAAGGCAAAATTATTGAAGTCCTCCATGGTCGAATGTGGGGGGTCACGCCCCTCCGATTTCTCTTCTCTGCAAGAAACCGTGTTAAAATCACCGATGCACAGCCATGGCAAATCATCGTGAGGAAGGGCGGGGCCCGACAAAAGCTCCCAAAGAACTCTACGCTCCGGGATGCTGCAGCTACCATGGATGGCCGAAAGGAGGATGCGGGACTTGAAGGTGGGGTGTTCGACCCGGCAGGAGAGGGCTTGGGGGGAGTCATTTAAAATGCCGAAGCAGAAGTCAGCTGCGAAGAAGATCCAAATGTCGTGACATCCGGAGATCGCGGAAGTGAAACCCAGCTTGAGTTGAATTTCTTTCATTCTTTTGTGTTGAATTTTGGGTTCGATAATGACCAGTAGATCAATCCGATGAGCTTTGGTGAGGCTGATTATCCGATTCATTGTCTGTTTGTTCCCAATGCCTCGAACATTCCAAGAAAGAATATTAGTCATTAAGGGAGGGGGTAGGGGTGGTTTGCAAATTTGCGGCGGATCTCGTGGTCATCGTCGTACGCTGCCTTTGTTTCTTGGATTTCTTTTTTTTTGAGAGGGTTGTTTCCTGGGCTGGTGCAATATATATATATATATATATATATATATATATATATATATATATATATATATATATATATATAAACTTGTAAAGAAGGGAAAAAGTAGAGGGGGAGTAACCTTGGGAGTAATGAGTCAGTTTAGGATTGACCCAATCAGCCTAGATTAGTTGAGTTGACTAGCAAGTTGACCAAGTTGACAAAAGTCAACTTTGGGTCAAACTTGATCCAAATCGACTCAAACGGACTTAGAATGACTTGATAACTTGTGCTTGACCTAAAAATTGCATCTCTGGTTTTCATCGCCTCATTAGGTAAGCGGATCTGCTTCCACATGATAGGTGACAAAGTCACTTCCGAAGTCCTTCGGCCTCGTCACATGCTTAGCTGACGGCTCAGCTAGTTCTGGTTCAACCGTTATTTCAACAACAACATCTTCTTGGACTACATCCTCATTGAAGACTTCAGTTTCCTGTGCACCCTCATTGTTCTCTAGAATATCCGCAAGAATAATATTTTTGTGCCTTACAAATTTGTCTTCAAAATATTCTGCGTCGCGAGATTCAATGATATGATTTGACTCAATATCAAGAAATCTTTGAGTATCACTCTTCTCGTCATAACCCAAGAAGATCGTCTTTGTAGTCCTTGTCTTAAGCTTCTGAATCTTTAGGTCTGGAAGCTTGACATATGCCAGACACCCCCACACCCGAATGGCGTTCAAGTTAGGTCTGACCTTGAACCAGAGTTCATAAGGAGTAATGTCTGAAGTTGCATGAGGCACTCTATTTAGAATAAAAGTGGCCGTCAATACAGCTTCTCCTCAGTAGCACTTTAGAAGACCTGTAGTCAACAACATTAAGTTAATTATTTCTGTCAACATTCTGTTCTTCTTCTCTGCTAGTCCATTTGATTGAGGAGAGTACGAAGCCGTAGTCTCATTGACAATTTTATGTCCTTTACAGAACGATGCAAATTCATGAGACCTATGCTCTCCACGTCGATCACTTCTTATTCTCTTGAGTTGTTGTCCAGTCTGCCGTACAGCTTCGGTCCTAAACTCCTTGAACTTCTCGAATGCTTCGTATTTAGCCTTCAGTAAGTAGACGAATACGTACTTTGAGAAGTCATCGATGAAGGTTATGAAATACTTCATCCCGACCTTTGTAGAGAACTGTTTGATCACAGATATCGGAGTGTACCAACTCCAGAAGATATGTACTTCGATTAACCCCGGAAAAGGGTTTCCTTGTGATCTTCATTTGAGCACAAACTTCACATTTCTCTACCTTACCCCCATACTTGGAGATAAGTCCTAGACTAGATATTATGTTAATTTGTTTACAATGAACATGTCCTAGCCTATTATACCACAACTCAAGAGTATAAGCAGAAGGAGTGATTGCATTAATTACATTGGACTGATTTACAAGCTTAAATTTGAACATTCATTCTGTATAAAAAACTTTTCCAAAATATGTTCCCTTAATAGACATCAACATCTGGCCAGCATTGATGTCCATCCTGAGGCCTGTATTGTAGAATAGGCCTCCAGAGATCAGGTTCTTTACGATAGCAGGTACATGCTTAACACCTTGAAGCATCAGAGACTTCCCCGAAGTCAGCTTCAAAACCACCGTTCCGATCACGAGCACTTTAGCTTTTTCTTGAAGGAAGTCCCCTTCACGTTCAGTTTGTTAGGGTCCTTCTTCTTGCTATGGGAAGCCGCATGCTTTTCCCTTGGTTCCCTGGTATAAACCAGATTGGCGACAGCCAATTACTTGGACAGTGCGTCCACCTTCAGTTGAGCCCTCATCTGGTCCTCAACGTAGATTTCCTGTAGGAGATTATCAAGAGTGATCTCCAAATTCTTCCTATGCATGTTTGCATAGAACTTGCTCCACCCAGTAGGGAGCTTTAAAACGATCCCTCCAACAATAAACTTGTCGCAGAGGGACATTGCCTCATCTTCCAACTTCTGTCGCAGTTTCAGGAACTCCTTCACCTGTAGCAGCATTGGTTTCTCGTCCAAAAAAACCACTTGTGATATTTCTCAACAAGAAATATCTTGCTACGGTTCTTATCATCCTCGTACAGTTTCTCCAGAGACTCCCAAATCTCTCTGGCAATAGTCTTCTTTGAATATGATTCAGCAAGGGAGTCTTCCATAGCATTTAGGATCATAAGCCAACAAATGCTATTGTTCCTTCTCCATTTGGCCTGGTTCTTAGTAGCCGCAGAGATTGCGGCTGCAGATCTAGTCTCTGGAACAGTAGGTTCCTTCTCATACAACACGTAATGAACTTCTCTGAGTTGAATAGTGAGAGTAACCTTCCTCTTCCAGACTTGATAATTCTCTCCATCAAACTGTTCTAACTTTGTGAAGTTAGGATTGATGAGTACAGCATTCAAGTTTTCCATCTCGTGAATTAAGCTTCGAGATTGTTAGTCCCGGGGCACAATTTTCGATAGAAAACTGAAAAAATAAAACGATTATAAAAATAATGTTTCTAGCAACACTTCAAAGAAGGTGCTTGACAAAGATCCTTGGAGGATTCTGGATAACGAAAATCTAAATAGATTTCATTATAGAAGCAAACGAGAGTAGTACTTCTAAAAAGAAGTATCCAGTCGAATTACTAGCAGCAACAACAATGACAGGGATGGATGGAAGAACAGTCTGCTAGGGTGAATGATCACTGTTGCTCAAAGCTTAATTCATCCCACACGAATAGTTTCCAGGAACCAGAAAGTTCGACAGAGAACTTTGGAATACTTCACTCTTCTGACCCCTCGGATAGCGTACGGACTCCTATGCAAAGTAACGCTGGTGCAACGTTTCTCTTCTCTCTCAAAGTCTGTGGGAATTCGTAAGGAATTCTGAACACTTGTCTTTTTCTTATCTATCAGCACTGTGAGATAGAAGAGACCTTATATAGGCCCGCGCTGCAACTGCCCAGTTAGTAGAATGTTCGGAACGTGGGAAAAATCGCTCCGAATGGGCTGTAACCGCTCAGATCATGCACAGACACGATTTGAGTCAACTGGCGCACAACGTGCACCACTTGCGCCACCCGCACAACTTGTATACCGCACGCACCATATGCACCTTGCATACTACGCGCACAGTGCACACAACGCCACTTGTGCCACCTGTACACTCTGTACAACCTGCGCCGACCGTGCGCCAACCGTGCGCCAACTGGCAGTGCCCACTGGCGCACCTCTGGGCCATACAACTGGGTACGCCACTTGGCAGTACGATTGACCACACAAGTGGCTCGCGTAACGAGCACAACTTAAGTGCACTATGCGCTTAGCGACGATACTGACGTGCTAAGTGCAAAGTGCGCCAACAAAATGCCACATTACGTCTCATGAGCCCATGAGCCCGAGTTTGAGTCTGAATCTGAGTCCGAGTCCAAGTCGCTAAGCCCTACGGGGCTTCGCTCTATTGGAAATTAATTCCCAAGAGCAAAAAGCATGAATGCTTCATTGTTGATTTGGCCTTTTTTTCTCGCTAGAAAAATACCCCCACATGGCACACCCATGTGCACCTCTACACCACTTGTGCATCTCTAAACAAGCATAGCTTATATATAGAGATACATTTCTTTTGGCCTAGCCGATGTGGGACTAAAGTTTCCAATGCAAAGGACAAAATCCTAATAGGATCCACAGGATGCTGTGGCGAAACCCCCTAAGCCCCCAGAACTGCAGCAGAGTTTTCAAGTCTCCAAAAAATCAAACAAAGCAACTCCGACCCCCAGAGTTATACGAGCTACTTCCAATCTCGCTAAAACTTCTACTGCCTCCTCCTCCAATGTTTAATCTACTGATTTGGAAGGTTGGGGAGTAGCTAATCCTATGACATTTAAAAGGATCAAGGTACTATGCAGAACTGACTGTTGGCCCATTGGTCATATGGTCAACCTGATTTTAATAATTGATCAAACTCTGTCTGGATATACGAAGCTAGTCGGGACATCTCGGACTCTTAGACATGATCAAGAATGGCTATCCACTTTATTCAAGACCGAAGATCTGTTTGCCTATTCGAGTCTGT
The DNA here is from genome assembly GCA_029216955.1 of Iris pallida. Taxonomy (NCBI): domain Eukaryota; kingdom Viridiplantae; phylum Streptophyta; class Magnoliopsida; order Asparagales; family Iridaceae; genus Iris; species Iris pallida. The sequence continues at coordinate 17,223 of JANAVB010015546.1, read as the reverse complement.
AATTCCTTATGCAATGTATTTTTTATTTTATTTGAGTCTAGGAATATGTTGTACACCGAATTGTACTGGCAAATAGGCTACCCTTAAATGAGTTCAAAATGTTTTTAAAATTACCTCTCAAAAAGGTTTATAAAAAGGTTTTCAAAAAGGTTTTCAAAAATCACCAAAAAGCTTTTTAAAACCCTAACTAAACCCTGACAGAACTCGGGCCGAGTTCGGCCAGAGTTCGGTTGGTGGCCGTTGTGATTTTGATTCCTTGTTACTTGGTCCTCCTGCAGTTGCGGATTTGACCGAGATTTGCTCATAGAGTTTTGCCCGAATTCTGCCCGAATTCTGTCAGAAGTCTGCCTTTGGAACACCTATAAATAGAGAAGGATTTCGATCATTTCAACTCACTCATTCACTTTCAATCTTCTCTCTATCTAAAGCATTCAGTCTTCCAAAGAGTTTTCTTGAGCTTTAAATATCAGATCCCAAGCCAATTATAATCCTCTAGTCGATTTGCCAGTGCGGTATGGTCTAGAAGTTTCTGAGAGATTGTAATCAGAAGGCTTGATAGAAGAATACCTCTTCAAATTGAAGTTGGACGAGTTCTTCGTATCAAAGCCCGCGTTGTAGAAGTTGCAAGGACTTCGTAAGAAAACTTACGGTTTTTCCAATAGTGGATTCAACTGGTAGCAAGAGTTCTACCGACTGGATTAGTACTCAACAGAGGAAAACCAGTATACATCGCTGTCTTTGCGTTTGCTCTCTTAACTCTGCCTTTACTTTATTTTAGTTGTGATTAATATTCTGTGATTGTGCTGCTAACATTTTTAATTAGCATTATTCCGCTGCCAACTCTATTCACCCCCCTCTAGAGTATTACGCTTTACTATTTCGTTCCTACAATTGGTATCAGAGCCAAGTTACAGGTAAAGCAAGGTAACAGTGCAATTATTTATTTATTTTAATTAACTGTTATATAGATCACAGCACAACACATGGCAACTGTGAAATTCACAAGTGAAGGTCAGGCCACAAACAGACCTCTACTGTTTGATGGTACGAACTATACCTATTGGAAAATACGGATGAGTTTCTTCTTGAAATCTCTTGACTTTGATTTATGGTCTATTGTTATTGATGGCTATCAAAAGCCACCTCGTATAAATGTTGATAGGGTTTTAGTTGAAAAACCCCATAGCAGATATACAGAGGAGGAAAAGATAAAGGCCAGTCTTGACGCACGTGCTATTAATGCTCTATTTTGTGCTTTAGACAGAACTGAATTTAACAGGGTGTCCATCTGCACAACGGCTAATGAAGTGTGGAAGCTGCTTGAAGTCACACATGAAGGCACGACTCAAGTCAAAGAATCTAAAGTCAGCAGACTTACTCAAGAGTATGAGGTGTTCAAGATGAAGCCCAACGAAACAGTTACTCAAATGTTCGAAAGATTCTTGGATATTGTAAATCCTTTGTCCTCCCTAGGCAAAGAGTACAGTAACCATGAAAAGATTCGCAAACTCCTGCGAGCAGTTACCTAGAACTGGATTCCGAAGGCTACTGCAATCATTGAAGGGAACGACCTCACATCTATGTCCCTCGAAGTACTCATGGGTAAGCTGTCACGCCCCAATCCCGGAGGATCGAAAACAAGCCACTGGGCGTGATGCCGTACAAGTCTAGATTGCACTTGTAAAAGGTAAAACCATTACAGTTCTTGGTAATACTCAGAAAAACATCAATAAGGCAGCGGAACCAAGCAGATAAATTGAAGTAACACAATTTATAAAGAAATATATCTCTTTATTGATAATCAAAATGGATTACAAGACTTGCAGTAGAATACAGAGTTTACAACTGTTTACAAGACTCGTAGCGGAATACAGAGTTTACAACTGTTTACAAGGCTCTTAAATAGCCAACTGAATGTATACACTTGCCCTTTAGGCTACAGCTGAATATACTGACTTTTTTACATGAACTTGCCAATATGGCTACAATCTCACTGGTACAACTGAGTTCCACTGTTCCATACATTATGTCCCGTATAGCAGAAGACATCGTCTTGAAAGAAGAGCTTCTGCACACCCATCCGATTCATCGATGCCAAGTACTGATTCACAGGATTTCCCCCAAGCAAACACCTGTAATATTGCCCACAACGTGGGTCAGTACATCATCAATGTACTGGCGAGCGGTGCTGGTCCAACTCACCTAAAAAGACAACACTAAGTAATCATGTTACAGAACATTATTAACAGTGGTCTTTCTCGTTGCCTTAGGGTCAATTTCATGTTATAGCCGACAAGAAGTAAAGCATACAAATCTCATAGCCAACATAATTTAAAGCATGCAGTTATCACCCTTTGGTGATTCTTACCCACGGTCGTGTAGCCATCCCTGTACAATTACAATACTTACTCTGCCTGCACAAGACATTGTTAGGAACAATATCATGATTCAATATGAATATCACCATTCAGGTGATTCTTACCAACAGCCGACATCCTTCCCTTTATTTGAGTGATAACTTACTCTGCCTGCATAAGACATCATTAGCACGGGACCTATCTATAAGAAGGTCACTGGCGACACGCCATCCTGGACCGTCTTACTGGTGAACGGCTAACTCCAAATGGAGTGCGAATCCATGGGAGGTTTCCGAAACACCGTGCTACAACTTCAGCACCAAGGGATTTCAGCGTCCTTTCAGTGGGCGGTAGCAAGCACCCACTGCAAGTCTTGCAATCCCGATGTCAGTACATCAACACCATCCTTGTTCCCCTAGGACGAACCGGGTTCCATGGCCCAGGAAATACCGTTTGAGGAACTACACCTTGTCGACAAGTTGTCCATGACCATACAACTATATGCAACTAATCTAAGAAGAAAACATATAATGCATGATAAGAAAAACTAAGCAAAACCATCATTCTCATTCATATTGCCATCTAGCCATCTTGCCTTGAGCCAACGCTCATATTATCATCTGCCCATCCAGGGTCTTAGCGTAATCAACATTCTACATCGGCGACGGGATAATAGAATGTTGTTACCCAATGCCTTGCCACATCTTTCCAACCAACTCAATGTACTCACCGCCCAATTCCTGGAACTTAGCATCTGTTTAGCATACGTTCATTCGAATGCAATCCAAGCATACTCATTGCCCAGTCTTGGGTCTTAACATCTGTTTTGCCATCTATTCATTGAGCCAAAGCTCGATATACTCACCGCCCAAGTATTAGGACTTTGCATTCACCTGTCATGTATTTCATTACAATAACGTACAAGCATACAATTCATTTAGCCACAACAGTTTACGTTCATTCCAACAAGGCTTTATCGAACCAACCATCCATCATAAGTCATCTTGCGGGTCGGGGCACTACATAAGCTACTCACTCTTGAACTGGAGCTATAAGATTTTGAAGAGCCTGCACCAAAGGAGAAGACGATCGCTTTCAAGGCTCAACGCAGAAAAGCTGCTGAAGGTGACTCAGACAGCAGTGAATCTGATGCTGAAGATCAAGCACTCATAGCAAAGAAATTCAAGAGATTCATGAGACATGAGAAGAGAGCCAAAGAAAACAACAGTAGCAACAACTGGTATCAAGATGATGCTGTCTGCTACGGCTGCAAGAAGAAGGGACACATGAAGAAGGATTGTCCCACAAACTCATCATCAAGCAAGAAGAGCACCAGGTATAAAAAAGGGAACCTGAAAAGATCAACATCTCAAAAATATGCCAACACCAGCATATGGCATGAAAGTGAAGCCAGCGACTCAGAAGACGAACATTCAGAAGACGCTGCAAACGTATGCTTTATGGCATCCGATCAGGTACCCACTAAACCTGTAGTTGATACTTATGATGACTTTACCTTTGAGCAATTAGGAGATGCCTTCAGTGACCTGATGACTGATTACAGGAAACTGTGTAGCAAGTATCAGACCTCTAAGAAGGTACTCAAAGAGTACAAAGGTAAAATAGGTAGACTTACCGACCTACTAGCTGAGGTTAGAAATAATGTTAGTGAGTCTGGTGAGCTTTCTTCAATAAAGCTCTTATTACACGAGACTACCAAGTCATCTGAAGAGAAAGACAAAATTATTGACCAACTCAAGGAAGAACTTTCTATAGAGAAGAAAAGTCTCCGATGTGCACAAATCAGAATGGAAACACTCACTTCTGATTATACTAAGTTGTATGACACTTCCAAAAGATTGGAAATTAGGTTAGAAAAATAGCCTGAGCCTGCTGCTTCCTTCCCTAACACGTGTCACTTACCGAAAAATCGGAACATTCCCAAGCCAAACACTGTTAGACCTAACACTATCAAACCTTTACCCCAAAAGGTTAAGCCCAAATAGGATTATAGGCATGCTTTCTTCTATACTAGAAAACCTAAACCTACCAACCATGCACACCACTCATCTTTCAACACTCGACATGCAAAATGTCATTATTGTGGCCTCATTGGTCATATTTCATCTGTATGTAGAATCAGAAAGCTTGTTGTTTTAAATATTTATGCTTGGATACCAAAGGCTAACATTTCAGGACCCTACAAGAAATGGGTACCAAAAGTTTCATCTGCAAACTGTTTTGTAGGTGGAACACCTATCACATGCTAGAAGCAAATGGATCCTCGACAGCGGTTGCTCATGGCATATGACCGGTGACGCTACACTATTTGCAGTACTGTCGAAGAAAAAGAAGGAAGGCTATGTTTCCTTCGGTAATAACTTGAAAGGGTATATTATTGGTATCGGTGATGTTGGTAAGTCTCCCTATCCTGTGATTAAGGATGTCTGTCTGGTTACCGAGTTGAAACATAATCTACTCAGCGTAAGTCATCTAGCAGATCATGGTTATGGCATCAACTTTGGCAAAGACAAATATATTATAGTTGATAGCTCAACTGGTAGTACTATCTTTGAAGGTATCAGGGAAGACAACATATATGTTTTCTATTTGTTGGAAGAAACTAACATTTCAGGTAGATGCTTAATGGCTAAAAGCGATGAGAGTCATCTGTGGCATATGAGACTCGGTCACGCAAATATGGACACAATATAAAGATTATCCACAAAGAAGCTAGTACGCGGCTTACCGAATATTACATTCAAGAAGGATTCAGTATGCAGCCAATATGAAAAGAACAAAGCTACCAGATCCACATTCAAGTCAGTAAACGCAGTATGTACTACTAGACCTCTACAATTGCTTCATATGGACTTATTTGGTCCTAGCAGAGTTGCTAGCCTCGGAGATAAGCTTTATGCTTTCGTAATTGTAGATGATTTCTCTAGATACACGTGGGTATATTTCTTGACACGTAAGAATGATACATTATCTGAATTTGTCGCCTTTTGCAAGAAAGTACAAAATGAAAAAGGTTACATGATCACTCGAATCAGAAGCGATCATGGAGGCGAATTCGAGAATGCAGAGTTTGAGCAATTTTGTGACACACACGGTTTTGTACACGAGTTCTCCTGCCCTAGGACTCCATAACAAAATGGAATTGTAGAACGTAAGAACAGAACTCTATCCGAAATGGCCAGAGTGATGTTAAACCAGTTTAGTCTACCCAAATATTTCTGGGCTGAAGCTGTCAATACAGCTTGCTTTGTTCTCAATAGAGTTCTAATTCGACCCAAATCGAAGAAGACTCCATTTGAGTTATGGTTTGATAGAATTCCATCTGTTTCATATTTTAGAATATTTGGTTGTAAATATTTTATTCTTAATACAAAAGACAATTTGGGAAAGTTTGACGAAAAGGTCGATGAAGGTATATTTTTAGGTTATGCGGCCAAGAGCAAAGGATACAGAGACTTCAACAAATGAACCATGATCATCGAAGAGTCAATCAACGTCACTTTTGATGAACTAAATCAGATGAAGATCGATGACAATGACGAAGATCCAACTGTACCAAGCTCAACAACAGCTGATTCTCAACCACGCTCGGTACTAGCTGATCCTCCTAGAGAAGATCCAGGAACCAGCTACCTTCAGAGTCTGCCGAAAAGATTAAAATTTACAGCTGATCATCCAAAGAATTTGGTAATTGGTGACATTACCAAATGTGTAAGTACTCGTACATCCAGTAGAGATATTGTTTCTAGTGTTGCATTTATTTTACAGCTAGAACCCAAAACGATTGATGAAGCATGTAGTAATAGTTTTTGGATAGATGCTATGCAAGAGGAATTAAACCAATTTGAACGGAATCAAGTTTGGGAACTTGTTCCCAAGCCTATTGATCGTCCGGTCATTGGCACCCGTTGGGTATTCCGAAATAAACTAAATGAGGATGGTTTAGTGACTCGTAATAAGGCTCGACTCGTAGCTCAAGGATACAATCAAGAAGAAGGTATCGACTACGATGAGACTTATGCCCCAGTTGTGAGATTAGAATCCATTCGCATGTTATGTGCATTTGCATGTTTTCATGATTTCAAACTATTTCAAATGGATGTCAATAGTGCTTTTTTAAATGGTTTTATAAAAGAAAAAGTTTTTGTAGCACAACCTCCAGGTTTTACAGATTTCAAAAACTCTGATCATGTTTTCAAGTTGAAGAAAGCCTTATACGTTTAAAACAAGCCCCTCGTGCTTGGTATGATCGTCTAAGCTCTTTTCTACTTGACAACGGTTTTTCAAAAGGCAAGGTTGACACTACACTGTTTATTAAGTCTTTTAATGGCAAACTTTTTTTAATTCAAATCTATGTTGATGATATTATATTTGGATCTACTGATGAATCTCTGTGTCAAGAATTTTCTAAGTGTATGCAGAATGAGTTTGAGATGAGCATGATGGGAGAGCTGAAATTCTTTCTCGGATTGTAAATCAAACAAACTGATAATGGAACATTTATAAATCAAGCCAAGTACACAAAAGATTTGCTAAAGAAGTTTGATCTGGACAATGTCAAACCTATTGGCACTCCAATGGCAACTTCAACAAAGCTTGATTCAGATGAACAAGGCAAGCCAGTCGACACACGTAAATATCGAGGTATGATTGGTAGTTTACTTTATTTAACTGCTAGTCGTCCAGATATAATGTTTAGTGTTTGCCTGTGTGGACGTTTTCAAGCTAACCCAAAGGAATCACATCTGTCCACAGTTAAGCGTATCTTTCGATACCTTAAGGGTACTTCTTCTGTTGGCTTGTGGTATTCCAAAACTAAGTCCTTTGACCTTATTGGTTATTCGGATACAGATTTTGCTGGATGCAATGTTGATAGAAAAAGTACAAGTGGCACATGTCATTTCTTAGGTAAGGCTTTAGTCTCATGGTTTAGTAAAAAGTAAAATTCTGTAGCCCTATCAACAACAGAGGCTGAGTACATCGCCGCAGGACGTTGTTGTGCTCAGATTTTGTGGATGAAACAAACCCTAGAAGACTATGATTTATTTTACACACATATTTCCATTTTTTGTGATAACACGAGCACTATTAATTTGACTAAGAATCCTGTATGTCATTCTCGTACAAAACATATCGAGATTCGATATCACTTTCTTAGAGATCATCATCAAAATGGAGATATAAACCTTGTGTACATAGATACTGAAAATCAACTAGCTGACATCTTCACTAAACCTCTAGCGGAAGATCGTTTCAATTATTTACGTCGAGAATTAGGAATTTTGGACGTCAATAATATTAATTAATTTTGTTTTATGATTATATATCATTACGCAAAAACTGTGTTAGAGACAAGCCAATAAAGAGTCTGTCTGTCACCACAACTACGGTTGAAGCGAAGCGGTACTTAAGAGTTCCCCGGTGAACCTCTGCCAGCTGGGACAGTACTCCTACAGCTAATCTGAAACAGTCGCTGTGTAACGACATTTAATCTATAAAATAATATTAATTATGTTAATTGAAGTTAAAATGACTAATCTGTGAATTAAATATTTGAAATGAGACAATGAAAAAGAATGGCAAAAATCAACTATAAAGAACCCTAGGCGAATTCGGCCAGAGCTAAAAGGCAGACTTCTGACAGAATTCGGGCAGAATTCGGGCAGAACTCTATGAGCAAATCTCGGTCAAATCCGCAACTGCAGGAGGACCAAGTAACAAGGATTCAAAATCACAACGGCCACCAATCGAACTCTGGCCGAACTCGGCCCGGGTTCTGTCAGGGTTTAGTTAGGGTTTTAAAAAGCTTTTTGGTGATTTTTGAAACCTTTTTGAAAACCTTAACTAAACCCTGACAGAACTCGGGCCGAGTTTGGCCAGAGTTCGGCTAGAGTTCGGTTGGTGGCCGTTGTGATTTTGAATCCTTGTTACTTGGTCCTCTTGCAGTTGCAGATTTGACCGAGATTTGCTCATAGAGTTCTGCCCGAATTCTGCCCGAATTCAGTTGAGGGTATCAGGTTATATAACCAGAACCCGAGAGCCTTTCTTCCTCATTGTTTCGCAAACTACATCATAACAGCAGCAGCAGCCGCGAAGGAGCCCCAAACCCTAGTTCTTCACCACCCTCTTTCTTCCAATCCAAGTGGTGAAATCAATCCAAAATTTAGATTCGTACGGAGTTCGTCGTTCTCTTCGACATACTTTGATTTAGGGAGGTATAACCCTATCTTTCTCCACTTTTCAATTAGTGCATTTTTACTTCAATTTGCACAAATGGCACCCAAATTCAATCCTTCAAAGAGGAAGAAGACGACCCCCAGCGAGGAAGGGTCATCTTCGCATCCGCATACGGATTCCCTCTTCTTGCCGGTCCAAACGAGCGATGGCGCGTTCGACGGGTTTTTCTTTCAAACCCTAGACCAAGCCCTACTGTGGTATGGAGACTTCTCCATGAGATCCATATGCACAGGCGCTCCAGTCAAATGGACTGTATTTCCTGATCATCGTCATTTCTTTGAGGCATTAGGGTTACATCCTTTTGTTAAACTCTGCTTCCCTATAGCAACTAATGCCATTAGATTATTTTATTGCAATCTCATATTAAACACTTTTGATGTGAGCACTCGTGTTGGAGGTATTGATATCAATTTCGATGAAGACCTCTTAGCGGAGATCCTTGGTATCCCTAACGAAGGTGAACCGCTAGTTGTCATCACTGAATTTAATTTCCCCGAAGGCACGACACTCGCCAGTTTCAAAGCAGAACTCTGTGCACCTGATAGAGTACGCTCTAGAAAGTTCAAGGCTAACAACCTGAACTTGTTTAACTATGAATTGCATCGCATCATCTATTCCACTCTACTTCCAAAATCCACTTCAAAGGATGATGTGACTTCTCTTGAGCTGTCCGCCATGTACCACATTCTTAAGGGGATTCCATTTTTTTGCCCCTAAGACCATGATTCAGATGATGGTTCGTTGTCGTGCAAGAGATAGAAATCTTTCTTACGCGATGATTCTCCCACGCATCTTTCAGCACTTCGATATCGATCTGTCGACTTGTACTCAGGACCCTGAGCCCAAGTTTCTTCAGTTATCTCGTCGTAGCAGGACTATTTCAGCTCCTCCTTCTGCTCCTCCTACTGCACCTCCTCCACCACCTCATCAGTATGACATAACATTTGAGGGCATACATCAGCATTTATCTACTTTGTACGTCTCGATGACGGACATGGCTCGCGAACGTGAGTTCTGCGACGTCACCCATTATCAGGCGCTTACAAATTCCTTAGCTGATCTTCGTTTCGCCCAGACTGGTCATTCAGCCGGTTCCATCCCTAGAGATCCAGCTTTCTCTGGTTACCGCTGTGAGGATGAGGCTGTTCATGTCTACTTCCAGCCCGGGTAACGCCTATGATTGGTATCGTCCACCTCGTGACTTTGTTGGTGAGTCTATGTTGGCGCCCCTCCTCATCCTTCTGGTGCTGGTACCTCTGGAGCTGGTCCTTCAGGACATGCTAGTCGAGCTGATGATGATGATGAGGATGATGATGAGGAGATGTGACTATATGATTTTGAGTAATATTTTATTGTGCACTTGGAAATGCTCCGACATTCCAAGCTATTATCAGTACTTTTTGATTATTATTAGCACTTTCTAGTTTGCTTCAGTACTCTGTTATTTTATGGACATGTTTATTATGCCTCAGTTTATGGCATTCCAATTTATTTCAGTTTATGATAGCACTATCTCTTATATTGCTTCATTCTTTATAACTGCCTGTGAAATTACATGCTTGTGATGATTTTTTTTGACAATACATGCCTGTGATATTTCTCTTTTATTTCTGCCTTATTTCTTTTATATGTGTTTTCTCACTATCTGTTACTTATGCATTGATTGCGGGGGAGCTTTATCTTTTACAATTATTTTGCTAAGTGACAAAGGGGGAGAAAAATTAAAAGATCTAACATTTTTTTTGAGATAATACAGGATATGAACAATTCTACTTTTTGATATTTTGAACAAGCTTAATGTCATATCATTCATAGTTTGTCAATTATCAAAATGGAGGAGATTGTTGGCCCAATGGTCATATGGTCAACCTGATTTTAATAATTGATCAAACTCTGTCTGGATATACGAAGCTAGTCGGGACATCTCGGACTCTTGGACATGATCAAGAATGGCTATCCACTGAATTCAAGACCGAAGATCTGTTTGCCTACTCGAGTCTGTAATTCCTAATGCAATGTATTTTTCATTTTATTTGAGTCTAGGAATATGTTGTACACCGAGTCGTACTGGCAAATAGGCTACCCTTAAATGAGTTCAAAATGTTTTTAATGACCTCTCAAAAAGGTTTACAAAAAGGTTTTCAAAAAGGTTTTCAAAAATCACCAAAAAGCTTTTTAAAACCCTAACTAAACCCTGACAGAACTCGGGCCGAGTTCGGCCAGAGTTCGGCCAGAGTTCGGTTGATGGCCGTTGTGATTTTGAATCCTTGTTACTTGGTCCTCCTGTAGTTGCGAATTTGACCGAGATTTGCTCATAGATTTCTGCCCAAATTCTGTCAGAAGTCTGCCTTTGGAACACCTATAAATAGAGAAGGATTTCGATCATTTCAACTCACTCATTCACTTTCAATCTTCTCTCTATCTAAAGCATTCAGTCTTCCAAAGAGTTTTCTTGAGCTTTAAATTTCAGATCCAAAGCCAATTACAATCCTCTAGTCGATTTGCCAGTGCGGTACGGTCTAAAAGTTTCTTAGAGATTGTAATCAGAAGGCTTGATAGAAGAATACCTCTTCAAATTGAAGTTGGACGAGTTCTTCGTATCAAAGCTGCGTTGTAGAAGTTGCAAGGACTTCGTAAGAAAACTTGCGGTTTTTCCAATAGTGGATTCAACTGGTAGCAAGAGTTCCACCGACTGGATTATTCCTCAACAGAGGGAAACCAGTATACATCGCTGTCTTTGCGTTTGCTCTCTTAACTCTGCCTTTACTTTATTTTAGTTGTGATTAATATTCTGTGATTGTGCTGCTAATATTTTTAATTAGCATTATTCCGCTGCCAACTCTATTCACCCTCCCCTCTAGAGTATTACGCTTTACTATTTCGTTCCTACAATTGGTATCAGAGCCAAGTTACAGGTAAAGCAAGGTAACAGTACAATTATTTATTTATTTTAATTAACTGTTATATAGATCACAGTACAACACATGGCAACTGTGAAATTCACAAGTGAAGGCCAGGCCACAAACAGACCTCCACTGTTTGATGGTACGAACTACCTATTGGAAAACACGGATGAGTTTCTTCTTGAAATCTCTTGACTTTGATTTATGGTATATTGTTATTGATAGCTATCAAAAGCCACCTCGTATAAATGTTGATGGAGTTATAGTTGAAAAACCCCATAGCAGATATACAGAGGAGGAAAAGAAAAGGCCAGTCTTGACGCACGTGCTATTAATGCTCTATTTTGTGCTTTAGACAGAACTGAATTTAACAGGGTGTCTATCTGCACAACGGCTAATGAAGTGGAAGCTACTTGAAGTCACACATGAAGGCACGACTCAAGTCAAAGAATCTAAAGTCAGCAGACTTACTCAAGAGTATGAGGTGTTCAAGATGAAGCCCAACGAAACAGTTACTCAAATGTTCGAAAGATTCTTGGATATTGTAAATCCTTTGTCCTTCCTAGGCAAAGAGTACAGTAACCATGAAAAGATTCGCAAACTCCTGCGAGCACTTACCAAGAACTTGATTTCGAAGGCTGCAATCATTGAAGGGAACGACCTCACATCTATGTCCCTCGAAGTACTCATGGGTAAGCTGTCATGCCCCGATCCGGAGGATCGAAAACAAGCCACTGGGCGTGATGCCGTACAAGTCTAGATTGCACTTGTACAAGGCAAAACCATTACAGTTCCTGGTAATACTCAGAAAAACATCAATAAGGTAGCGGAACCAAGCAGATAAATTGAAGTCACACAATTTATAAAAAAATGTATCTTTATTGATAATCAAAATGGATTACAAGACTTGCAGTGGAATACAGAGTTTACAACTGTTTACAAGACTCGCAGCGGAATACAGAGTTTACAACTGTTTACAAGGCTCTTAAATAGCCAACTGAATGTATACACTTGCCCTTTAGGCTACAACTGAATATGTCGACTTCTTTACATGAACTTGCCAATATGGCTACAATCTCACTGGTACAACTGAGTTCCATTGTTCCATACATTATGTCCCGTATAGCAGAAGACATCATCTTGAAAGAAGAGCTTCTGCACACCCATCCGATTCATCGATGCCAAGCACTGATTCACAGGATTTCCCCAAGCAAACACCTGTAATATTGCCCACAACGTGGGTCAGTACATCATCAATATTGGCGAGCGGTGCTGGTCCAACTCACCTAAGAAGACAACACTAAGTAATCATGTTACAGAACATTATTAACAGTGGTCTTTCTCGTTGCCTTAGGGTCAATTTCATGTTATAGCCGACAAGAAGTAAAGCATGCAAATCTCATAGCCAACATAATTTAAAACATGCAGTTATCACCCTTTGGTGATTCTTACCCACGGTCGTGTAGCCATCCCTGTACAATTATAATACTTACTTTGCCTGCACAAGACATTGTTAGGAACAATATCATGATTCAATATGAATATCACCATTCAGGTGATTCTTACCAATAGTCGACATCCTTCCCTGTATTTTAGTAATAACTTACTCTGCCTGCATAAGACATCATTAGTACGGGACCTATCTATATGAAGGTCACTGGCGACACGCCATCCTGGACCGTCTTACTGGTGAACGGCTAACTCCAAATGGAGTGCGAATCCATGGGAGGTTTCCGAAACACCGTGCTACTACTCCAGCACCAAAGGATTTCAGCGTCCTTTTAGTGGGCGGTAGCAAGCCCCCACTGCAAGTTCTGTAATCCCGATGTCAGTACATCGACACCATCCTTGTTCCCCTAGGACGAACCGGGTTCCATGGCCCAGAAAATACCGTTCGAGGAACTACACCTTATCGACAAGTTGTCCATGACCATGCAACTATATGCAACTTATCTAAGAAGAAAACATATAATGTATGATGAGGAAAACTAAGCAAAACCATCATTCTCATTCATATTGCCATCTAGCCATCTTGCCTTGAGCCAACGCTCATATTATCATCTGCCCATCCAGGGTCTTAGCGTAATCAATTCTACATCGACGACGGGATAACTGAATGTTGTTACCCAATGCCTTGCCACATCTTTCCAACCAACTCAATGTACTCACCGTCCAATTCCTGGGACTTAGCATCTGTTTAGCATACGTTCATTCGAATGCAATCCAAGCATACTCACTGCCCAATCTTGGGTCTTAACATCTGTTTTGCCATCTATTCATTGAGCCAAAGCTCGATATACTCAGCCCAAGTATTGGGACTTTGCCTTCACCTGTCATGTATTTTATTGCAACAACGTACAAGCATACAATTCATTTAGCCATAACAGTTTACGTTCAGGTGATTATTATCTTTCATTATCTTTCCAAATTCATGCAAGGTGTTATTGAGCAATTCAACAAGAAACATAGCATACTATCCTTATTTTAAGCGTGAAGCTGAAGGATCTTTGAAGGTTCAACACTACTCACATTCATAGGACGATTCCCGTCACGATCGCATAGCCTTCCAAGCAATCCTTCGTATATTCCTAAGTCCAACAAGGCTTCATCGAACCAACCATCCATCATAAGTCATCTTGCGGGTCGGGGCACTACAGTATATACCACCCAGAAAAAGTTTCGTCCTCGAAACTTAAAACAAAACTCATCCCCAAAACTTCAACCGACTTTTCATGAAACTTCTCAACGATCGACTTGTACCATTTACTATTTCTCCGCAATCTCTCGAATGATTTCAAGTAATACACCGTCCTAATATAGCATCCCAATTGATTCAACATAGTTTACCATCTTTGATCTTTCCTCCGACACTCGTGCAAATCCTTAGCACATGATAATCCTCTCCGTGGCTTCGTTTGAATTAGCATACCAATTAGTTGGAATCATACATATATTTTAGGCGTCCCCGAAATACATGCACTTCAGCCAAGTTTAGTGATAGAGAAAGTGAACGAGCTACGGTGTAATATTCCTTTCGAACATCAGTAATTCGTTTTGAGCATCTCGTATAATCCCACTTTGTTTATTCAATATCCCAACCAACTAATAACATAATAGATGTTACCAATTCTAACTCGAGCAATTTTCCTCAACCGATCCAAAATTTCTAAAATATTCCGACTTAGATGTATCAAGTATTCCTTTCAAGTTCATTGTCATACATGCCACCAAAGTTGATAAATCCCATAGCCACATTTTATTTCGATATCCCGATTCTTATCGGTCAAATCTTGTACTCGTCATCGTTCGCATCCATACACTTTGTTTACAACTTATAAATTTCTCGATCATGATTCATCCATCAAATTTTACCATACATTCCACTCTAGCAACATTTTTGCTGTATTCCAACATTATCTCGTATTGATCAAGCCAACATATTATCCTCTCGCATAAGCAACTCTTATATCCATCAATATTAATCTCGAGGGTCATTCCTATTCATAATCACTCTCGCCGATCTCGGCTACATGCACTATCCAACTCCGTTGTTATAATTATCCTCGATTTTGATCCGATAAATAAAATTATTCCAACTATCTCAAAGCACTACCAACAATTTTTGCACTTCAATATTAATCAGTCAAATCCAACCAGCTTTAGCAATCCCAACATTCTAACAAAGGCAACCAAATTTCGAAACCAACATGATCCGTCATCCATCCAATATTGTAACATCAAATTTCCCAAATATTCATTCCATTCCGAAGCCTACCTCCCAAACATTACGCATTCCGACTATACTCACGCAACACCAATAGGGATATCTTACGATTTTACAACAGTCAACTTAGCATACAGTCAAGTCTCTACGGTCAGCTAATCTAAGCTAAACCAGACATTCAGCTAACTCATATGAGATGAATAGCTATCAGGGACATACTTATCTTTTATCTTAGAGGCAACCAATTCTTATCATAAGGGCAACTCTATGGTCTGACCAACTTAGGGACATGGGACACCACCCCAATCTTATGAACTTATTTCCAACACGGACAACTGAAGAACATAGCCAACCAATCTGAAACTTAAGCAACCAATAAACATTCTAGGCAACCAACCGATACTCTAGGTAACCAACCGACACTCTAGGCAACCAACCGACATTCTAAGCAGCCAACCAACAATCTAGGCAACCAACCGACAATCTAGGCAACCAGCCAACAATCTAGACAACCAACGACAGTCTAGGCAACCAGCCAACAATCTAGGCAACCAACCGACAATCTAGACAACAGCCAACAATCTAGGCAACCAACCGGCAATCTAGGGTCAAGTCTTTCTACCCGTACTCATACCCGGATCATACCCAACGAAGTCTCATTCTAGACTTACCCGCAATCGACAAAATTCTATCAGACAATATCCAACAATCCTTATGGGTCAATCCCGAGGCTATCATATAAAACTTATCAATCGAATATCCAAACTTTCAATTTCTACTTGCATAGACTATCATCTATTTTGATCCAACTTGCATCCTCATATCGTACTCAAATGTCTATTCAATCGGGTCAGCTATTCTGAATCATCATCCGACATTGCTATCTCAATAGTTGATCACTTGCGATCCCTTTCCTACGGTCTCTTTACGACATATTCGTTTCCCACATTCTTAAATCATTAATACGGTTTGTACTCCTTAACCAACAAATAAGGTAACTACATAATCGTATTTCTTCCGAGGCATCATTATAAATTTTCTAGCACCAACACGGCCATCTCTTAGCAAATTTACGTTAACCATCAGTATTCGTTTTGCATCATCTCCTTATGTCCATAAGAAAATTTACTATTCATGCACCGATCCAATCTCTATAGTATCAATCATCTAGCATTTGCATAATGATCATCTTAGTGGATATGACATAACTCACTAGCTAAGTCATAATCCAACAATTCTATATTCCAACAACTTGTTCATACGACAACATCATTATTGACAGGGTCTATTACATATCGCTACACCTCGATACTTTGTATTCCATCCATTCGACTCTCGTAAGGAACATCTACTCTTTCATGCATCAAGGGACAAGATTATTCTCTGTGCCTCAAAATATTCAAGGGTCATAACTTGTTAATTCGGGACATCAATTTCTCTCAAGCATACTGCACCATGTGCAAAGATCATCCATTCCTCAAGCCCATTCTCTAACTTTTCGGTCGTCTATGCAACTCTTTGTATCTTCTAAATCATTCACAACATCCCAATAAGCGCCTAGCGTCACCATCAATATTCTGTCGATATTCAATATGCAATTTCTTTTACTCAATTCCTACAGCGTTCAATATCGGTCTATAATTGTTCTCGCAAAATCTTTCGATTGCAATACCACGCTATTGTTACCAAGCCTACAATCCTCCTTACCCAACTGATTCAAGTCTTCGCCTGAATCTGAAATTCGTTTCTTTTCCAACCAAGGCATTCATTTCATATTCTCAATTCTCTTATTACCCAACATAATGCTAACCGACAAGGTCTAGTGATGGTTCACCCGAACACATCAAAATCTCACAACGGGTCATCCGAACTTAAAAAGAACACGTCTAGAAACATGTATCAATCGTAAGTTCAGCTACGATTCGATACCACCCAATACCTTATAGGTAAAGCAATCACAAAATCATAAACGCATCAAGGG
>JANAVB010015544.1:0-26569 GCA_029216955.1 Iris pallida | reverse complement strand
CCTCCGCGGTTGTGCCTAGGAGAGCCCCCGTGTTTGTTGGTCAGCCCCGTTCTGAGAAGGGGGTTCCTACGCGCTATTCGGCTTCGGCCACTTCTCATCGAGCTCGTGCGTCCTATAAACCTACTATTTTGGTGGCACGATGTGCCCGCCAAGTGTTCATAAATGTCACGACCCGCGCCAACTGTGAGGGTACGAGTACGTAATAGCGCCCAACCTACGCCATAGTGTCGGCAGTAGAACGCTGTTCTAGGTCACTATCTAATCAATAACTCACACAATTATATAATGTGCTTGTCAAAATCTCAACTCCAAACGGAGGACAAGTATAGATATAATATAATCTCAATCACAGTCTACGCATGATATGATAACACAGAAGCTTATAACTAAGACTAAATAATAACAACAAAACCAAATACTAAATAACAATAATCTCAAACAATCTCAAAACGAAACATATCTCAACTTAATACAATTCAAGTTCTAAAACATGAAACTAAACCAAGTCAACTAGTTAATCTCCCGATCACTCTGAGTGTCGAGACCAACAGTAGCTAAAACATCTCCTGGTCCGTAGTGAGTAGGGCAAGTGTCCTCAGGGCAACCATCTGTAAAATTTTTAACAGGTCCAATCAGGACAGTAACAAGCACATCTCATCTAGAAAACCCAAGTAAATGACAGAGAACTATAAAGCATTTATAGACAGTTGTATTGATGAATATGGCAGTTTATATTTAGGTGATGGTATAGAGAACAGTTGAGATACAAGGAAAGTATAGTAACTAAATAAGAGAAGAATCATGGCAATGAAGACTATAAATAGAAACTAGCTGAACTAGAGTAACATGATATAAGTCCAGACAGTAAATGTAACAAGTGTAAAATCCAAGTAAGTTCAAACAACATGAATCTGATACCAGGTGATTGCAGTACAAGATGAGTCCAGTATAAGATGATTCCAGTCAGTGATCAAAGATTCCAGGGTGAGTCCAGACTATACTCTAACAGTGTGTTTTAAAATACCGAGATCGACATGTAAACGGCTGTAGGTATCATGCACATCACTCACTGATCAGGCGAGAGATGGCTATGCTTCCAGTAGATTCTAGTTGGAAGATTCCAGATTTGGGGTATGTCTACATGTCTTACTCAAGTATTTCCCCTCCCAGCAAGTACAAGTGAATCCAGAATACGACACGAGAATCAAGATGAGTCCAGCCAAACATGATGAT
Source organism: Iris pallida (assembly GCA_029216955.1). Lineage (NCBI taxonomy): Eukaryota > Viridiplantae > Streptophyta > Magnoliopsida > Asparagales > Iridaceae > Iris > Iris pallida. The sequence continues at coordinate 25,336 of JANAVB010015544.1, read as the reverse complement.
ACCAGCAATAATTCCAGAATGATTCCAGCAATAGAGACCAGACAATATGGTATGTGTGTCGCATACATGAATTCAGAAATATCCATACGTGTTGTAATAGAGAATCATATAAAACTAACTATAACTGAAGTACAGTAATTGACAAATAAATGAGAGAACTATCAGAGAATGTACTCGTCTGATACTTTGAAAAGAGTAGTGTAATATCAGATGTCTGCACCAGAGTCACAATATCCTAAATAGAGCAGTACAGGTTATAATGTGTTTAAAACAAGATAAATGATGTTTATGATGCAATCTACATGATTTCTAGGTCAATTTAGGTCAAAGTCAACTCTAAGTCAAACCTGGTCAACTATCTAGGTCAAACTAGGTCAAAGTCAAACTTGGTCAACTCTAGGTCAACCCAAGTCAATACTCTAGTCAAACTAGGTCAATTGGTCACATCTAGACTCAATGTTGACTTTTGGTCAACTCTAGTCAATCTTGAACTATTGGGCCAACCTTGGTCAATTCTCTAGGCCACTAGGTCAACACTAGGCCTAAACCACAATCACAAAGTCTAATAGAATTCTATACTAGACTAACAACCTAGGGAAATCTAATACTAGCTATAGGCTAGAATCCTATAGGCCTAAGTACCAAACCCAAGCCTATAGGCTAAACTAAAACTCAAGCTAACACTATGGCCTACTACTACTCTACCCATAGCCTACCACCTAAGGCCTATTACCTTATAAACTAACATGGCTCAACTTTAACTATAGGAACATATAGGTAATAAAACCTTATTATGCAAGCACAACCTATAACAAGAACTTATAACTTCCTACAATACACTATCTACAACCAAACTCTCTCCTAACAATCTTATACTAGCCTATTAACCAGTATCAACCAAAACAGAGCCACTACAACAGATACCAACCAACCACTATAACATCTCTAGTAGGCCACACAACACAGCCACCTATACTTAAACTAAAAGCCAACTAACTCAGGATCTGTCTAGCTTAAACTAACAGTCCTACAACATAACAACCCTCCAAGTCTACTCCAACACACTACCTGACCACTGCTACCCTGGCTGCAATATTGCTGCTGTAATACAAAGGCAGGCCAAGCCAAGGCAGGCCAGCACAGGCCTAGGCAATATGGTTCCTGCCTACTGCCTCTACTGCTAATGCAGCTGGTACTGCCTTTGGCTAATTGCTACTGCTGTAGCTAGCTCTTTCAAAACAATACAGGCCAACTGCATTGCAGTCCCTTCATATCCTCTAACCTATCCATCCTAACTCAATCATCAACCTTTATCCTCAACCAAAATGACATTAACCTATATATCATAGATACATGCTAACCTATGTAAAATATCTGAACAAGAATGTGCAATGGACAGAACAAAAGTGGATGGGGACTGAACTGGTACAATTATCTTACATAACTGACATAATATGTATCATATATTGACTGATACATATCTATTAATAGGACTAATGAAAAGGAATGGGAAAATGAGATGCAAACCAACTAACCCAAACTTCTCAGGAAACCTGGAAAACCAAACTTCTCACATATCCGCATAAATCAGTCTAACCTAACAACCTACTGATACAACACTAAAATGTATCTCAAATCTAACATTCTAACCAACTACTCACTACTGAACTAAGCCCCCAACTCTCTAAACTGAAACCTTAGGCAATACCCAACTGAAAACTATATCAGTTAACCAATAAAATCGAACACAATTCAAATAGAAAAACCTAAATTAAGTTCGTACAGAGGTGAGTCACCAAGCATACGTGTCAAGGGTGCCAATCGTGTCCACAACCGTGTCTAATGTGTGGATACGAAGTGTCAAAAAAAAGAAAACCCGACAGTGACAGAATCTGGCAGTTAAGGCTGCCTCGTGCAGCCATGTCGTGTCCGATTGGACACGACTCAGCGCTCGAGACGAGCCATGCTCTTGCACAGTGACAGGTGGGATATAGGGCTAGGTTTCTAGTAGCCTGAAATATGTCCATGTGATGTGTCGTGTCCTGTGTCAAGCCCGAAATGCAGGAGATGTGCACAGTGTGCACGAGGCAGTGCAAAGTTAATGCGCGATTGATTTCTCCGCGCACACTGAACGAGGAACCATGAAATTTCATGGAAGTGATGTCAGTGGGTGCTCCCATGTGTCCATGAAGTTTCATGGCACGTGGTGCCGTGTCATGTCCGCTAGGACACTCGAACAGCAGGGGAGCCACACGAGGTCTGTGCGCGTGTCGTACGTGAGGTGCGTGTCCATTTTGGACATGAAAATCCCATAAAATTGTGCTTAGTCTTTAACATAATTAATCTACACATTAAGAGCTTCGAAAACATGTAATTAGTTTTGTAAAATATGAAAATTCATTTCTATGTGGCATTTCAACAAACACTTGCACATACACATAGACACGTGCCCGATACGGATGCCAAACGGACACGATTTCCTACCAAACTTGAGGGACAGCTAGGGGACACCTAGATCTAGCCTAATATGCAAATAAATTAGAATATAAAAAATACAATTTGAAGGGTTTTACCTATAGGTGCAAATGATCAAGAAAAGTCCCAAATCGGTTGATTTCCGATGCTAGCCAAACCTACAAATTGTACTCAAACTGAAATTACTCTCCATGAATATCAAATAGAGGGTGATTAGAATCTATTGCAAAAGATTTGGATGAAAAAGAAATTAAAATGGAATTACTAGGAATTTAGGAAGATGGGGATTTACTTTTCCTTTCTCAGTGTTCGAATGATACAAAAGATGCAAGAACTAAATAAGGAGAATATTTATAGGGAGGGGAGCCCTAGTGGTTGGTCACTTATGGCTGAAATTAGGGTTAGAGTTCAAGTCATGGGCCATGTGCCAAGTTTCATGTCATGGAATTAAATCCTTAAGTCATAAGTCATTGCACCTATCAATATTTCTCCTATTTCAAACTAGTTCCTAAATTACTAAAATGAGGTTGACTTAAGTTAGACTAGGGTCTCACCATGCTAACTAAGTCACCATAGCTAGGGTTAGCTTCTAGGTTAGTCTCTTAAGTCACAGCTAGCAAAAAGTCAAAATTAACAATCACCAATGCAATAAATCATAAAATAATTCAAAGAGGCCAAATGACCAAAATACTCTCATGCTCAAAAGTAAAAATAATCATTCTAATGACATGGTTAGGCTCTAGGTCAGACAGTCTCTCGGGTTTCACTAGCAGCACATCAAAATCATAAGTCATGACTTAAAACAAATTTAAATTGATTAAAAATCACCAAAAATCATAATGTGATATAAATATCAATAAATAATAATATAATTTCAAAAGTTCAAAATTACCCTCATTTGAAAAACTGGGTGTTACAATAAAATGTCAGAAAAGGACCCAAATCCGTTTAAGACCATAGGTGACGCCCCTATCACCTGGGCCGACGGGTGTAGGACAGATTTGGCTAGGGAAAACATCAAAATATATTTCTTGGCGCTTAAAAATGATCAAGGAATGAAGGTCATATCCATCTCCAAAGACGATATATCTGAAACGGAGACATTTTAGAAGAATACGATCGTTCTCTACGTCATATTCCTATAACTTTGAAAGGGACCATTTGGCTAATATTCCTATATGGATTAGATTTCTATGGCTCCACCTCAACTATAGAGTGGTCCGGCTATCATGAAGTTGCCCAGCGGAGTAGGAACCCCCTTACAAACAGATAGTTGCATTGCAGAAGGGAATGGTTGTTTGCTAGGGTCTTTGTTAAAATTAATGCGACAGAAATGCTCTCAGACAATATGGAGATCGAGCTTCCGACATGCGAGATTATCTTTCAGAAAGTAGAGTATGAGTGGGTTCCGCCATGCTGCAATTTCTGTTGTAGCTTTGGGCACAAAGTTTCTCAGTGTCTAGGCATTGGAGTATCTTCTGAGGATGTTAATCTGGAACCTTGTCCTCTTCAAAAGGACCCAATATCAAAAGATGATATTAGAGCTAATACGGTCCCCATAGCACTATATGAATAGAGGAAAAGGTAGATGCAGAAGTGAAAAACATGGATGTGGATTAGCCAGACCTATACGTGGTGCCTCTTTCTACTCTCCTATGAAAGAGAATAGAAGCAGAGAATGAGGAAGAAGAAAGGGATGGAGGTGGTGGCAAGGCATAGCAGGAGGTGGTGGTGTTTGGCCAAGACATGCAACATGAGGAAGACAATTCAAGCTTGGCCATTTTCAGGGCTAAAGCTGTTAGCCAAGAAAGAGGACATGGCAAAGTTAGGAGGAGACTAGAAAGTTGAGGAGCGTTGTGTATCGTCCATCCGGTGGATTGCTCCTCCCTTGAAACTGGCAAGGACTCAGAATGCCAGGCTGGGCCGGTACCTAGTCAGGAGCCGTTGGCCTATCCTAATCCTTTCTAGCAGGATAAAGTAGAGTCTAAATCGGGAGGTGGTAAAGCTTCTAATTTTTAGGCAGGATGGTCTTTCTCCTCCCCTTAGAGAGAGTTCGTGCATCAATAAAAGAATTCACCACCATAATTTATGACTATATTCACATAGAATGTGAGAGGTACTAATTTGATAGGTAGGTAGAAGGATATTATGGAGTACAGTAAGAAGTCCAAGTGTTATATTATCAACATCTTGGAGTCCAAAATTAGATCTGGATCCTTGATTACCAGGCGGGCCCTGACGTAATGGACTTCCGTCCACAATCTTGATTATGGCGATATGGCCCTCATTTGGGTGATGTGGGATACCAGGGTCTGGCAGGGGGTGGTGATCCAGCGTTCCAACCAACTCCTCACCTTTAAATTCACCAACAAAGGGGGTTTGCAAATTATATTAGGTGCGGTATATGGATATAATGACCGGATCAAGTGTCTAGGTCTGTGGAGAGACATCACTATGAGTAGTACGCATGTTTGGGATAGATGGCCTCTAGTTGTGTGGGAGATTTAATGCTACATTATACGCCCGCAAACAGATAGGGGGTTGCCTAATACCGCAAGCGATCCTTTCAAAGTTTTAACAGTGTTTCTTAGCTTCTGGGCTCATGTGCATGGACAAGACCAAACACATATGGACTGGAACAACCGGGCGATCTTCAATGGAATTGTCATACAGTTGGACCACGCTCTTTGTAATGGGAGGTGGTTAGATTCGTTCCAAATGTGTCGAGCAGAATACTTATCCAGGTACTAGTGACCACTCCCCTATTGTAATCAGATTGATGACTATACCAGCTATTAAAGGGAGGCATTTCAGATTCAACAACGCCTGAATTCACATGGAAGGATATGAGGAGGTAGTTAAGCAAGATTGGAAGAATGGGGAGAGTGGGACTGCTCAATACAGGTTAGCTCACAAGTTGATGTCTATTAAAGGACGTCTTAAGGTTTAGAATCTAGGTATACCTGCTACTCCTCTTCATGAGTTAGAGGCTAAGCTGGTAGAGGTTCAGTGAAGGGTGTAGTTAGAAACCCAGTCCTCACGGAAGAAGAGGTTATTCTCCAAGATTGGTTGCATAAAGAGAGGTTCTTAGATGAGGTCCAAGTTTGACAAAGAGTGAATGCTACTGGCTTAAAGATGGAGATAGGTGCCCTAAATTCTTCTATGCTACGGTAGGCTAGGCAGAATCAGAATGCCATTCATGGGTTACTTGACCCTAACAATATTCTTATTACTGGGGCTGATGGTATTTAGGATGAGGCGGTTTAGTTTTACAGGGGCTCTCTACAACCGGGCTTCCTACCTAACCAATTTCCCACACATTGAGTTTAAGAAGTTGGTCTTTAGAAGGATAACCAGGTGCTACAGACCCCTTGTCTATACAGGAGATAGAGCTCTTTGCTAAAAATTTGGATCCTATTAAATCGCCAAGGCCAATTGATTTTGGGACTGCTTTTTTCAAGAACCACTAGGATATGATCAAGGAGAATGTTTTGGATGCGATACGAGAGTTTTTTTTGACTTTGGCAAGCTGCTTAAGGAGCTTAACCATACATTTGTGGACTTAATTGTGAAGGTGGAGGGCGCGACTGAGTTGAAAGACTTTCGTCCTATAACAAGTTGTAATTTCTTATACAATATCATATCACACCTTATGTGCGCCTGGATGAGGGATGTCATGATGGAGCTTATCTCTCCTAACCAGACATCGTTTATCTAAGGGCGATCCATCTTGGAGAAATACTTGCTGGCTCATGAGATTGTGAGGGATTTTAATAAGTAGGGGACAACAAAATGTGCCTAAAGCTGGCTCAGGAAAGCATATAATATGGTCAATCGAGACTTCCTTTGTCACATCATGATATGTATGAGATTTGACAAATAGTGGATAGAAAGAGTGAGAGAATGTGTCTGTTCTTTCTCGTTCTCCATTATGGTTAGGGGTTAGCCGGAGGGTTTTTTTGGAAGCAGCAGAGGTATGAGACAAGGGGATCCCCTGTATCCCTATCTCTTTGCGATAATGATGGAATTCCTCACTTACCTTTTGGATGAAACGATTATGACGAGTAGATTATCCCCTTATTTCGTAATATTAAGCTAGTAATTTCTTACCTTATTTATGCTGATTATCTGTTTGTATTCATGGAGCCATCTTACATATTTCTTGACATGCTCAAGGGAATATTCGATAAAATTAGAGAATTGGCTAGGGTTGCAGCTAACAGAAACAAGCGCCAGATATTCATAAATCGTACGTACTTGTGGGAACAGGAAGGCTTGGCTGATGAAGATGGACATTACGGAAGGGATGCTTCACGTTAAATATATGGGGCTTCCCCTCTCATTCAATTAAACCGCTAGTGCCGACTGTAAGGGTCTTCTCAATTATACACAATCGAGACTGTTGGAGGGATGGCAGGCACAGAGGTCCTTTGGGGGAAGGATTGAGCTTATCAAGACTGTTATTTTCGATGGTTGCTTTATACTGGTTGCATGCCATTATGCTTCTCAAGGGAACAATCAAGAAGATTGAAAGCCTGTGTGCAGACTTTCTGTGGAGAGGAGGCATTCACGCTATTAGTTGGGATAAATTATACAGGCCTAAGAAGGAGGAAGAAGTTGGGCTGCGATCATTATCCCTCTTCATAAAAATGGCGTACCTAAAAATGTTTTGGAGATTCATCATTGGAAAGTCTTTGTGAGCTGGGTTAAGGGTAGGTACTTCCTGAAAGGGGACTTTTGGTCGATTAGTAGCAATAACTTTACCGTCACAGTTAAAGCTTTGTTGGCAACGAGACTCAGGGCTAAGGTTAAGCTAACTAGGGTGATATGCTCAGGGGCTCAAACCAGCATCTATTATAACCCTTGGATCAAGCACTCTAGCTTGATTGAGAGGGAGGGTTGGCATGTTTATGAGTTGATGGGTTCCTCTAACAAGGTGAGTAGCCTTATCCAGAAAAGGGAGTAGAATCTGCAGGGCCGTTTGATCGAGGCTGCTCATGCGGAAGACATGCATGCGGTAGAGATTGATCGACAAGGGATAGAAGATTATTAGATTTGGGAAGATGTGGAGAGCGAATCTTCAAGTTTAGTTGTCATGACCCGCTCTCGAATAATCGGATACGAGTCGGACACGTCCAGCCTTCATCGATGGACACGACGAAGTAAGCTGTACAATACTAAGGAAAACTCCAAGTCACAATGTAATGTAAACAAACACAACTTTTATAACGTTCCCAAAAATCACCAATATCCATCAAGTCATTCAATACAAAATCAGCCGGAGACAAATCCGGACAAAAAAAATAAAGATACAATAATGAATATCCAAAATACAATCTCCAGAAAATAAAATAAAATGAAAGGTGCAATACCCAGTGCAATCACATGCTCCATGTGGCCTTCCACTCACCTGCATCGTATCCTGTAAGAAAAAAAAGCAAAGTACAACCCTGACAAGAGCAATATATAATGTAATCTGTAGTACAGAATACAAGGTGAAACCAGAATACCAGAAATGGAAATGAAACTGCGGTACCAGAAATGAAATGTAAAACTGCAGACAATGGACGACAATCAATATGCTAGACAATAAATACGACTATCAATGTACAAGGTAATGAACACGATAATCAATATGCAAGTGTGACAATTTGAAATATTAAAATAATGTTTTACCGGCTTAGGAGCACAATCAATCAATGAGTCAATGAGTCAATCAATTCTACAAGGTATGGCTTCATCGTACGTGAATTGTACGATTAGGCTATCCACAATACCTATGTTGGATGTGGTCACACAAAAGCTAATATTTTCCCAATCCCCGCAATAATAATGACGCACAAGCAATGAACAATGTACAAGGCAATCGTGTGTATCTCGTGTTCGATATGAGAACATGGCACAAGAATGTAAGACAGAAAAACAAAGTACAAGTCGAGTCAGTGTACTTGCCTCGGTTTGGTTGCACGAGAGTAGTACTGCATGGTTGTAAATCACATGGTAATAATTTGTACAAGTTATTAGGAAATGACATTTAGCTAGATATGATTACTTGTTAAATCTTTAACTAAGAAAATATTTATTTAACTTTATAGAAAATATTTATTGATATAGCTTGGAAGTATCTTTTAACTATATATTAATAAGAAAGTTATTTACTTTTAGAAAACACTTTGCTAGATAATTAATTAATTTTATACATAGATATATCCAAATTAAATACTATTAAAACATTCATTCTTTAGGAAATACTTATTTGTAAAACTATTTACAAAATAGTATTAGTACGATATTATTTTCATAATGCTTTAATCAAGCAATACTAGTAATACGTAACATTTACTAAATATTACTGTTATATATAAAATATATAATTGGCTAAACAACATATGTTAACAAGCTAAATTTTTGTTTTAGAATAATACTTTTTAGCAAGACTATCTAGAGTAACCTTTTAAAATGATTGCTATCTAAATATAAATATATTAATAATAATAACACAATAGTATTAACCATTAATACTATTAATTAAATGTTTTAGCAAAGCTCAAACAGCCAACACACAAATCAACCCAAACCAGCACATGGGTTCAGCCCAGCCTTCTCACTGTCAGCCCAACTTCTCCTGAACCCGAGCCCAAAATACATCACCCAAAACCCGGTCTAACTACAAATTATTTAAACAGAATATAGGGCTCAGGACCAGCCCATCACTAAGTTCCAAGACCCAGCCTAGCTTCTATCTCTACATTGCTAAAATTAACAAAAACTAAAACAGTTAAACAAGCCCGACCCATTTACTTTCTAACCCGGCCCGTTCCCCAAACCTACTCCATATAAGCCCAAAATCTTCTCTCTCTTCTAATTCCTTCACTCAGTCAAAGGAAACTCAGCCAACCCCTTCGTCTTCTTCCTCCAGATTCGCCCTCCCCGAAACCCTAATTCCTACACAACCATCTATCCTTCTTCCTCAAGCCTCCAGGGACCCTAAGACTTCCTCTCCTCACTAGGTTCGAAACCCTAAACAACTTCATCCTCTACACAGAAACCCTAGATTTAAGTTCTTCCCCATAGCTAGGAACCTAACTTTCTAGTCATCCTCATCTTCCTCCCAAGCTAGCAAACCCTAGCTCTGGCTCCTTCCCAGCCGTCTAGCTCCTTCTCCAGTCTACACTTTCAAACCCTAAATCCCAAATAAGTCCTAATTTACAAAGAAACAAGAAAGAGAAGGGGGTTTCAAGAGATGGATGAGGAATTGCTTACCGGCCTGACGGGGACGTCGATCCACGGCGACACAGCGGCGAACGACTTCGACGAACTCGACGAGTCTCGAAGTGGCGGCGGGATCCGGCGACACGGTGAAGATCCAGTCGGCCAGTGATGGCTCTGCTCCAGACAAGGGTCCGGCGACTGCTTCGACTCAGTGGTGAAAAAGACAGTGGCTCTTCGACGGCTCCTGGCGCGGGGTCGTCGAGATCTGGTGACATGACGGTGGTCGTAAACGGTCGACGCGACTCCTCGGCGAGGCGAAAAGGCAGCACGAATATCGAAGGGTCGGCGCTCGAGTGCCGATGGCGGTGGCTCACTGCCCGAAGTGGCTCCTCAGTTCTCGAGGCAGCACGGGAACTGATGAGCGTGCGAGAATCAAGGAGGGCGCTGTCTTCGAGATCTAGCACTGCAGACGAGGCTCTGCTGCTGATTGATGGCGGCGATGGGAGTGTCGGACTCCGGCGACGGCGATGGTGGTGCTCGGCTGAGCTCAGCCCGATCGGAGAGAGGAGAGAGAGAGAAGAGAGAGAAAGAGAGAAAGAGTGTGCTGTGCGTGTCAGGAATTGTCAGAGTGCATTGAATTGTGTAAAATTATATAATAAAATAATGTGTGTGGAGAGTGGCAAAGTGGTAATAAGGAGTAGATCAGGGGATATACTATAGTGGCAGATAGTGGTAAATAACAATAGATCTGAGGGTTAATACAAATGATTTGTAACAGCTTTTTAAAATTCAAATTTGTTTTCAAAACAGAAATTCCAAATAGTTTTAAAATTCCAATATTCAAACATTTTTTTTTCCGAACAGATTTTAAAATAATAAAAAATCAAAACAGTTATTAAGAACAGTAATCAGGAACATGAAAATAATTAATTTATAAAATTTTAATTGCTCTCTCTCCCATTGCCTCATATGGGTCGGCCAAGTTTTATTGCAAAAATGGCTGTGAAAATAAGATGGTGATGATAAGTTTAAATAGTGGCCAATGGTTAATTTGGATGGAAATTAGGAGCATATAAATGAAGAGGATGAATGAATACATGTCATAAAAGAATTTGGATAATTAACTAAAAAGGTTAAGGTAATAACATTAAATTAATACGATTAAATTTACTTAAAACAATTAATAACCTAAATTGTTATTATAAAATTTGTCATTAGGAATTATTCAATATATAAAATATCTGTACTGATACTATTAAAACCATAATATGAAATGAAAATTAATTAGTCAATTTAATCCTTTCCTTCATAGTTAATATAAATCAAATAAATAATCTAGTAATAATAACCATCAATCAATTTAAATTAAATTAAACAAAGTTAACTGAAACAGCTTAACAGAAAAGTTTATTATCAATATTCTATTAAAATGGACAAAATTCATAATCAATCAAAATCCATTAATTAAATAGCTATCAGAATAAAATTTGATTTTATTCATGAAACCAATATTATTCCTAAAAGAAAATTAGAAAATCTTAAAATTCACCAAAATTGATTCAGGGAGTTACAAATCTACCTCCCTTACAAAAATTTTGTCCTCGAAATTTCAAGGGTTTTGCAGTGTATAAAATCAAATAAATTTATTAAAGACAATGAGAAAACTAAATGATTTATTTATGGAGTAAAATAAAAAGGACTAACAAGTAGTCACTAGACAATACGAAAATAGTAAATGCAAGAAAACTCAGAGATAAGCCACAAAATAGGTAATATAAAAGAAATACAGCTACTACAAGCAAGTAAGAAAGGTAATGGTCCATCCGACTGCGCTCCTGCGACTACTAGTGATCCTCAAAGACTGGGTCCTCCTGCTGCTGCTCTGGTGCTGGCTCTTGACGAGTGAAGGCTGCAGGGCAATCTTTCACTTGGTGAGTGGCAGATCCACAAACCAAGCACTGCCCTAACTTCTTGCGGCATTCCTCGCCACGGTGTCCCGGTCTCTTGCAATATGCACAAGAAAAGTACATCGAAGTCTGAATTTGTCTCTGCTTCCTCGGCGATGTCGGTGCTCGAACATGATGCTGATGCTGAGGTGGCCTCTGCTAAGTGTCGGTCCGCTTCAGTGGACCCTGGGAACTGCTGGCGCCAATGTCTCGGTCTCGATTAAGCTTCGGGTCCATCTCCTTCTCTACTCCCTGAGCAACTTTAAGGATGCTCGCATAGGTCGTGGCTTGACTGATAGCCACTGCATGTCGTAGCTCCCTGGTGAGGCCCTTTTTGAACTTCCAAGCTCTCTCCTTCGGCGTGCTGACTAGGTTCTCTGTGAACCTGCTGAGTCGAGTGAACTCTGATGTATACTGTGCCACAGTCATACTCTCCTGCTGCAACGCCTCAAACTGCATCCGAAGCTCGTCCCGCTCCACATCCGGGAAGAACTTCTCCTGGAACAGCAGTTTGAAATCCTTCCAGGAAACCTCGGGCTCTGCTAACTGGGGATCCTCCCAGTACCAAGCCCTAGCAATGTCGAAAAGTCGCATGCTCGTAACTTTGACCTTCAAATCATCCGGGATCCTTGCCATCTTCAATGACCGCTCAGCATTCTCCAGCCACTCGTCTGCGTAGACTATCCCCTCATTGCCCCAAAAATCTATCGGACGGAGGTACTGATAGTCCTTGGCAGTTCCTGGCCTCGGCGCTGCTGGTGCCGACGGTGCTGGCGGAGCTGGTGCTGCCGGCTCTCTGGTCCTGAGTGCGTAGACGACGGTCGCTCTGAATTGTACGGCCTGCTGACTCTGAGCCTCTCTGAACTGTGCAGGCTGTTGATTCTAGGCCTCCATGAACTGCTGAAACATGGCCATTATCTGCGTGCCATCGAACATCATTGTCAGATGAAGCGGCTGAGGCAGAGGCAGTAGAATCTGCTCATGTGCACTGGGTGCAGACTGCTCGCTAGTCCCAGCGTTCATCGTGGCGACCGTCCTGTAAAAGAAAATAAACTGTTGATTGCTATGTCCTAGAAAAATTATAAACTATCCTAAAAATCATAAGTAAAATCAAATTTTTAAAATTTTAAATATCAATAACCATAAACCATAAACCATAAACCATTTTCCCGCGGTTCCTATGCTGTGATGAGTTTTCCTTAGCTTTCGCTGGTCCCCTATTAACACTTTATAGCCTAAGTGTCATTAGGATAGACCAACATGGGCCACCACTAAAAATATGTCACGACCCGCTCCCGAATAATCGGATACTAGTCGGACACGCCCAGCCTTCGTCGATGGACACGACGAAGTAAGCTGTACAATACTAAGGAAAACTCCAAGTCACAATGTAATGTAAACAAACACAACTTTTATAACGTTCCCAAAAATCACCAATATCCATCAAGTCATTTAATACAAAATCAGCCGGAGACAAATCCGGCCAAATAAAATAAAGATACAATAATGAATATCCAAAATACAATCTCTAGAAAATAAAATAAAATAAAAGCTGTAATATCCAGTGCAATCACATGCTCCATGTGGCCTCCCACTCACCTGCAACGTATCCTGTCAGAAAAAGAGCAAAGTACAACCCTGACAAGAGCAATATACAATATAATCTGTAGTACAGAATACAAAGTGAAACCAGAATACCAGAAATGGAAATGAAACTACGGTACCAGAAATAAAATATAAAACTGCAGGCAATGGACGACAATCAATATGCTAGACAATGAACACGGCTATCAATGTACAAGGTAATGAATACGACAATCAATATGCAAGTGTGACAATTTGAAATATTAAACTAATGTGTGACCGGCTTAGGAGCACAATCAATCAATGAGTCAATCAATTCTACAAGGTACGGCTTCAATATCGTACGTGAAGTGTACGATTAGGCTATCCACAATACCTATGTTGGGTGTGGTCACACAAAAGCTAATATTTCCCCAATTCCCGTAATAACAATGACGCACAAGCAATGAACAATGTACAAGGCAATCGTGTGTATCTCGTGTCCGATATGAGAACATGGCACAGGAATGTAAGACAGAAAAACAAAGTACAAGTCGAGTCAGTGTACTTGCCTCGGTTTGGTTGCACGAGAGTAGTACTACATGGTTGTAGATCACCTGGTAATAATTTGTACAAGTTATTAGGAAATAACATTTAGCTAGATATGATTACTTATTAAATCTTTAACTAAGAAAATATTTATTTAACTTTATAGAAAATATTTATTGATATAGCTTGAAAGTATCTTTTAACTATATATTAATAAGAAACTTATTTACTTTTAGAAAACACTTTGCTAGATAATTAATTAATTTTATGCATAGATATATCCAAATTAAATACTATTAAAACATTCATTCTTTAGGAAATACTTATTTGTAAAACTATTTACAAAATAGTATTAGTACGATATTATTTTCATAATGCTTTAATCAAGCAATACTAGTAATACGTAACATTTACTAAATATTACTGCTATATATAAAATATATAATTGGCTAAACAACATATGTTAACAAGCTAAATTTTTGTTTTAGAAAAATACTTTTTAGCAAGACTATCTAGAGTAACCTTTTAAAATGATTGCTATCTAAATATAAACATATTAATAATAATAACATAATAGTATTAACCATTAATACTATTAATTAAATGTTTTAGCAAAGCTCAAACAACCAACCCACAAATCAACCCAAACCAGCACATAGGTTCAGTCCAACCTTCACACTGTCAGCCCAACTTCTCCTGAACCCGAGCCCAAAATACATCACCCAAAACCCGGTCTAACTACAAATTATTTAAACAGAATATATGGCTCAAGACCAGCCCATCACTAAGTTCTAAGACCCAGCCCAGCTTCTATCTCTACATTGCTAAAATTAACAAAAACTTAAACAGTTAAACAAGCCCGACCTATTTACATCCTAACCCGGCCCGTTCCCCAAACCTACTCCATATAAGCCCAAAATCATCTATCTCTTCTAATTTCTTCACTCAATCGAAGGAAACTCAGCCAACCCCATCGCTTCTTCCTCCAGATTCCCTCTCCCCCCCGAAACCCTAATTCCTACACAACCATCTATCCTTCTTCCTCAAGCCTCCAGGGAACCTAAGTCTTCCTCTCCTCACTAGGTTCGAAACCCTAAACAACTTCATCATTTACACAGAAACCCTAGATTTAGGTTCTTTCCTATAGCTAGGAACCTAACTTCCTAGTCATCCTCATCTTCCTCCCAAGCTAGCAAACCCTAGCTCTGGCTCCTTTCCAGCCGTCTAGATCCTTCTCCAGTCCATACTTTCAAACCCTAAATCCTAAATAAGTCCTAATTTACAGAGAAACAAGAAAGAGAAGGGGGTTTCAAGAGATCGATGAGGAGTTGCTCACCGGCCTGACGGGGACGTCGATCCACGGCGACGCAGCGGCGAACGACTTCGACGAACTCGGCGAGTCTCGAACTGCCGACGGGATCCGGCGACTCGGTAAAGATCCAGTCGGCCTATGATGGCTCGGCTCCAGGCAAGGGTCCGGCGACTGCTTCGACTCGGTGGTTAAGAAGACAGCGGCTCTTCTACGGCTCCTGGCGCGGGGTCGTCGAGATCTGGTGACTCGACGGTGGTCGCAAACGGTCGACGCGACTACTCGATGAGGCGGAGAGGTAGCGCGAATATCGAAGGGTCGGCGCTCGAGTGCTGATGGCAGTGGCTCACTGCCCGAAGTGGCTCCTCGGTTCTCGAGGCAGCACGGGAACTGATGAGCACACGAGAATTAAGGAGGGCGCTGTCTTCGAGATCCAGCACTGCAGACGAGGCTCTACTGCTGATTGATGGCGGCGATGGAAGTGTCGGACTCCGGCGACGGTGATGGTGGTGCTCGGCTGAGCTCAGCCCAAGCAGAGAGAGAAGAGAGAGAGAAGAGAGAGAAAGAGTGTGTTGTGCGTGTCAGGAATTGTCAGAGTGCATTGAATTGTGTGAAATTATATAATAAAATAATGTGTATGGAGAGTGGCAAAGTGGTAATAAGGAGTAGATCTGGAGGTATACTATAGTGGCAGATTGTGGTAAATAACAATAGATCTGAGGGTTAATACAAATGATTTGTAACAGCTTTTTAAAATTCAAATTTGTTTTCAAAACAGAAATTCCAAATATTTTTAAAATTCCAATATTCAAACATTTTTTCCAAACAGATTTTAAAATAATAAAAAATCAAAATAGTTATTAAGAACCGTAATCAGGAACAGGAAAATAATTAATTTAAAATTTTTTAATTGCTTTCTCTCTCATTGCCTCACATGGGCCGGCCAAGTTTTATTACAAAAATGGCTGTGAAAATAAGATGGTGATGATAAGTTTAAATAGTGGCCCATGGTTAATTTGGATGGAAATTAGGAGCATATAAATGAAGAGGATGAATGAATACATGTCATAAAAGAATTTGGATAATTAACTAAAAAGGTTAAGGTAATAACATTAAATTAATACGATTAAATTTACTTAAAACAATTAATAACCTAAATTATTATTATAAAATTTGTCATTAGGAATTATTCAATATATAAAATATCAGTACTGATACTATTAAAACCATAATATGAAATGAAAATTAATTAGTCAATTTAATCCTTTCCTTCACAGTTAATATAAATCAAATAAATAATCTAGTAATAATAACCATCAATCAATTTAAATTAAATTAAACAAAGTTTACTTAAACAACTTAACAGAAAAGTTTATTATCAATATTCTATTAAAATGGATAAAATTCATAATCAATCAAAATCTATTAATTAAATAGCTATCCGAATAAAATTTGATTTTATTCATGAAACCAATATTATTCCTAAAAGAAAATTAGAAAATCTTAAAATTTACTAAAATTGATTTAGGGAGTTACATTAGTACGACTTTGAACCCAATCAGGACCTTCCATGAGCTGAAGGTAGACTAGACGGAGGTGGTTTGGACCAAAAGGACGGCAGTCAAGAACTCTTTGTGCCTTTATAAAAATGATCAGAAACAAACTCCTTACACGGGACAGACTAGCCAAATTTGGCATTCCTGTGAGGATACTAACTGCTGCTTATGTTGAAAAAAGGACGAGTCTTGGGATCGTCTGTTTTTGAGTGTGACTTTGTCTGGGATAGCTGGAGTGCCCAATGCTCTAAAATTAGCCTTCCCATCCAAAAAGATAGACGTCTCTCCTCCGTTTTGAATGATGTTAAAGCCCAGAAGGGTAATGGAGCGAGAGGTTACCGACAGCTCATAATAATCTTTTGGGCAGTAGTCTGGCATGTGCGATGGAAATAAAATCGGCATTTTTTTGAGGGGCTCTCCCTTAGTATATTTGTTGTACAAACAAATATAAATGCTGACATAGATATTGTAGATCCTAGATGACCTTCTTTGTAATTTGGGCTGGATCATAGCCGTAATTATCTTGTTTATCTATAATACTTACCTTTTTCGAATATATATATATATATATATATATATAACATATATATATATATATATATATATATATATATATATATATATATATATATTGAAGCAATGGGTACTTATGGCAAACTCGCCTCCACTGGGGCTCGAACTCCCGACCACTTGGGCCGCATGCATCTCTCTTAACCACTAGGCTAGAGGTCATTTGCTATATATATATATATATATATATATATATATATATATATATATATATAGGGAGAGAGAGAGAGAGAGAGTAAGGTATTGTTTGGGAAGAGGGAAAAATAGGGGAAAGGAAAATATTGAGGGGAAAATGAGTGGAAAATCAAAAGTATTGGTGTTTGGGAAGGGGGAGGGAAGAGGATAAAGAGGATTTTGGGTGGAAAATTTATGTGGGCCCCACTCAAAAAATTTTCCTCCCAAAAGTGGGAGAAAAATGGAGAGAGTTGAGAGGATTGTGGAAAAAATTACCCATCTACCCTTCAAAAAGTTAGTTTCATTTATGATTTGAAAAAAAAATCAAGGATTGAATGGTAATTATATCCATCTCCACAAACAAATAAAATATTTTTAAAATTTTTTTATTTCTCTATTTTTTGGTCATCCAAACAAGTGAAGGAAAAATTAATTTTACCTTCATTTTACTCTCCTCTATTTTCTTTTCCCTCAAAATTTTTTTCTCCTCCTCAAAAATGTTCCCAAACACAGTGTAAGGGAGGTGAGGTACCACCCTAAAGTATGCAAGTGCATGATGATAGCATGGGGGGGTGACATATAGCCACTTCACCGTGAGGTGGCACCTCACCTCCCTTATTCTCTCTCTCTCTCTCTCTCTCTATATATATATATATATATATATATATATATATTCTCCGTCCTACACGGGAATAACTTACGAAATATGTCTTTAAGGGTCTGCTTGGCAATTATAGGGGTAGCGGTTATTGGGTATTTTTAGAGTAGCGGAAATGAACGGTAATAAGCAGTCCGGTTTTTGGTGGTTTTAAGTAGCGGTTTTTAAACCACTGCAATTCATACTTGGTAATTCACTAACCAGCAGTTTCTGAAATTTTCTACAATAATAAAATTACCTTTACGTCCATATATAAATAAAAGTTATTCATGATAAAAATAAATCCAACTAGTAGGAGATATATCATACGGATATGATGTTGACAGCTGGTGGTGCATAGGGTCAAATCACGAGGGTTGGCCATCTACAAATCCAAAGTGTTGAAATCGCATATGTTATTTCAAATATAGCAACAATAAAATTAATTAGCAATTGAAAGCAAACAATAACAAATAAAATTTCGAATACAAAAAATAAGAAAGATACATGCATGTGTGTAGCCATATAAGCATGTTGGACATAATGATGCATGCATGTACTATGGGTTTGTTGGCATGTGGGAAAGAGATGCATGCATATGCATGTATAGATGAGGGAAGAATGATGCATATTGTGCGTTGGTGCATTTGTGTGCTTTGTGGGTCTGTTGGGCATGTAGGAACGATTGAAAGTTTGACAATTAATAAAAACTAACCTGGAGGCGGGAAGGAGCGGCGAGTAGAAGAAACATGGAGAGAAAAAAAAATAGGGTTTAGTAGTTATTAGTTATATTTATATTATTTTGGTGAGGATATAAATGGAATAAAATAATAAAGCCACCCAAAATCCACCGATTTGGGGTGTTTATAAAGCTACCCAAAAATACATTACACCGGTTTTGGGAGGTTTTTGAGCCGACCATATCCAGTGGCTCAAAAAAGTTACCAAGCATGGGTTTTCATAAACGGTCGGTTTAAAAACACCCCAAAGTCGGTGAAAACATCGTTACCAAGCAGACCCTAAAGAAAAAAACTATATTTAAAAATATTAATTTTGAAGTTAATATTAATATTAATACTAATATTAATTTTTATATTAATATTAATGATAATGTTAATTTTAGTTTTAGTGTTAAAGTTAAACTTTTTAATGTTAATATTTATTTTAGTTTTAGTTTTAATATATAGGGTATATAAATCAGCAGCAGCAGTAGTTATGGCGAGAAGGGTTTAAAATGGAGCGGGAAGTATCGATAGAAGTGTGCCGGGTTTCGTAAGGAGTAGAAACTCTGACTTGAGAGGAAAGCCACCTCTCTCCATCTGATCAAGTCGCTGTTAATTAATTTACTGCGCCCATTTGAGCTTTGTTTGGGAAACTGCGAATATATCAAAGCATGTTTGAAAAAGTATTTAAATTAATTTATTGTTAATTAAAAATGGGGGTTTGGCTTTTCAACAGTGCTTTATTAATCCCTAATCTTCTTTGAGAGCTGGACCCTGATATACATATGTTATTGTCGGGGCACAATTTTTCGATGGAAAACTGAGAAAATAAAACAATTGTAAAAATAATGTTTCAAATCAACACTTCAAGGAAGGTGATTCTGAATTACGAGAATCTAAAAAGATTTCGTAATCAACAGCAATCAATCGTAGTACTTCTAAAAAGAAGATACAATCAGAATTACTGGCAGCAACGAAGAAGGTGACTGGCGAAAGATGGAAGAACTCCTGCTGGGGTGAATAATCACCGTTGCTCGAAGCTTTATTCGTCCTACACGAACAGCTTCCACGAACCAGCAAGTTCGTCGGAGAACTTGGAACACTCCTGCTCTTCTGACTCC
Source organism: Iris pallida (assembly GCA_029216955.1). Lineage (NCBI taxonomy): Eukaryota > Viridiplantae > Streptophyta > Magnoliopsida > Asparagales > Iridaceae > Iris > Iris pallida. Next base: position 5,502 of record JANAVB010015544.1, on the reverse strand, counting down.
TCGGATGGACACATGCAAACGTATGTTCTGCTGCAAGTTGCGCCAACTGTGCGCACCCTGCGCTCCTTGCACTCCGTGCACTGAGCCACTTGCGCCAACCTGTGCCAACTGCGCACCCTGTACGTACTGCGCCACTGTACAGCCAGCGTACCCTGTGCGCAACCTGGTCGCACAACCTGTGCGCAACCTGGTTGCGCAACCTGTGGCGCACAACGTGGCAGCACAAGTGGCTCACGCAACGAGCGCAACTAAAGTGCACTATGCGCCTAGCGACGATGCTGACGTGCTAAGTGCAAAGTGCGGCAATAAAATGCCATATTACGCCTCATGAGCCCGAGTTCGTATCCGAGTCCGAGTCCGAGTCCGAGTCGCTAAGCCCCTACGGGGCTTAGCTCCCATGGAAATGAATTTCCCAAGAGCAAAAAGCATGAATGCTTTTATTGTTGATTTAGCCTTTTCCTATTAGAAAAATAACCCCATATGGCACACCCATGTACACCTCCACACCACATGTGCATCTCTAAAATAGGAAAGCTAATATATAGAGATACATTTGTTTTGGCCTAGCCGATGTGGGACTAAAGTTCTATAAAAAGAGGCCAAAACCCAATAATCCCCAACATATCTCTATATATATGGGTATAAGTGTTCCCCACAGTAACTGTCCATCATGCATTAGGAGATATGTCGCTGATGACTTGAATCTTCCAACATGGATCAAACAACAGACTATAATACAAGAATGGACTAAGCCTTGAATTTTACATCATAGCTGAAATTCTTCTCACTCACATAATGTAGTTACATGTGCTTCTGGCTACACATTAAAGGCCCTGTGCCAGCCTGGTTTCAGTGTATAATTTTGGGCGTCTACATGTTTACCCTCAAGAGACGGCCTGATATCTATTTGTTCATATACTATAGGTGAGTTCATTATAAAGAGACATGGCATAAAACGCTTTGTGCTTCCCTTACGGTGCTACGCCACTACGACATGGCTTAAAGCCGAGGCCTTACCCCGTACCGGGAACCTCATCGTAGTGTCATACTACTGTAGCATGAGGCAACCGCCTTTTTGTAGTGCCAAACTACCCAACATGAAGCCTTAGGCTCCCTTACGGTGTTACGCCGCAACGACATGGCTTGCAAGGCCGAAACTTTATCCCTAACCAGGTACCTCATCGAGGTGTCGTGCCACTGTAACATGAGGAACTCCTGTAAAACCCCTAAATTTCTACTATTTTTTTAAATTTTGGTACTGATTTAAATTTTTATTATTGTACGTCGCGTAGTCGTATTGTACGTCGCGTACAAAATTTTTTTTTTCGTAATTACTCGACGAGTGCGAATATGTGCGAGCGTACATATTTTTAGAAAAACGTTTTCTATTTTCGAAGTGATATATATAATAATTATTTTACCATTTTACCGAATTTCTAAGTTTGTTATTTTAAGCCTTTTCTTTCTAACATTTATTAACAATAAATTATATTTCATTGTATACTAGAAAAGCATAATTTGGTATAAATAATTATGCATACATATCTCAAAATTAATTATTAGTTTATTTTTAATTAATAATGTAATTTTTGAAATTATTACTATTAGTATTGTTGGAAAACATATTTTGAATTTATTGTGACAATTTAAATCTTGATTTGGACTTTGGATATATTTAAAATAATATCTATAATTGGAAATTTGAATTATCTTATTTTTAAACTAAAAGAATTTAAATAGATTTAATTTGGATTTGTATTTGGATTGGATTTGATTTATTTTAAATTTATTTAAAAAAGGGGATTTAAGTCTTTTCCTAATCCTATCCAATTGGGAATTTTCACATCCTATAAATATGCAGGTACTCATCCATTATTTTTTCCACAAGCCAATTCTCCACAACCAAAAGTGAGTGTATCGTGTCCATGACCGTGTCCGTGTCCCATCCCCTATTTATCTTCCTTTACATATACATATAACTCTTTCCGTCCGACACACACGGACATCCAAATCCGTGTCTCGCAGGACACAACCCGACTCGATACAATCAAAATCCTAAAACCTAGTTTCCTAGCCAGCAGCCCGATGATCCGTCTGACTCCTCCGCCTCGGCGCATAACATCAGCGCCACGAGGCGGAAGCTGCCGTGACCCAACCATCAATCCCGCTACTCCTGCCAACCGTCCGCAACTTCCCAGTCAACTTCCCCTCGACAACACAATTGGCACAACTACCCACAGGCATCTCCGACCAAGCCCCATAACCCGACGGCCTCCTCCTGGCCGACACCTGAATCCAGACCACCGCTACTGTATTCCTCCGCCAGTGTCGTACTCCGCCTCCCCGACACCATAACCCGCCACCACAGAACCTTCAAAACCCGCCACGCCCATCTTCACCATCACCCTGACTCTTTCCGACACCACAGCAACCAGCCACCCGAAATACCACTGCCACCCCAGCCATCGCCGGCCGCCACCCAAAAAGGAAAAGAAGAATAAAACCCAATTAAATAAGAAAAAAAACCACCACCCCCTTACCTCTGCCATCCCCGTCCGCCGTGGTTCCCGCACCACCAAATCAACCGGCGCCGCCTCGAGCATACGCAGCGTCCGTCGTCCTCTTCCCTTCGTTCCCAGCGCCATGCTCGGCCTCGCCTCCAGCCGGCGGCGACAGCTCATCCGATCCCTGGCCGCCGCCGACAAACCCCACTCTTCCTCGCCGCGCGCCAAGACCGACCACCAGCTCCTTCGGCCGCCCGAAAACCCTCTTTCCCTCCGCTCACTCCAGGCGCCGCCCGACTCCGGCGCTGCCCGCTCCACCTACCCACGCGAGCCCCCTCGCCTCCAGCACGCCACCCGCCTGGACGCGTCCTCCGCCGAGCGCCTCTCCCGAAACCCCTCTACCAAACAACCCTCCGCTGGCCAGAAATCCCGCTCTCCCTCGCTCCTCACTTCCCTCCACCGCGAGCCGCCCGGCGCCCGGCCGACTCCTCTCCGTCACCGAGCTCTCTCTCTCTCTCTCTCTCTCTCTCTGCATCCTCTCTCTCTCTCTCTCTCTTTCTTCCTTTTCGCCTTCTTTAAGAAGACTACATTTTTTATTATTATTTTATTTTATTGATTTTATTATTATTTTTCTGTTAATTATTATTATTATCATTATTATTATCTTAATGATCATTATTATTATTATTATTACCATTATTACTGTTATTTTATTATTAGTATTATTATTATTATTATTATTATTAGTATTATTTTATTGTCATGATTAGTATAAAAGTTACTAATAGTAGTATTATTATTTTATTTAGTTTGGGATGCTCTCCCTCTAAGGAAGAAAAGAAGAGTACAGTCAAGTCTGTACTCACGTTTTCTTTGGCTTATTCATAATTCATATTAAGTTTATTATTTATTATCTTTATTATATGCACCATATTCATATTAAGGAGATTATATTAAATATTTCATACAAATAAATGCATTATTAATTTAAATTATATTCGTGATAATATAATATTATATTTGTAAGAATATATTAATTCTGAGAATATATTAATATTTCATAGTATTTTAAATATAGTTTGGACACAAATATGATTTGACAAAATTTCTTTGTAGCCTTAAATCACTTAAATTGCTAGATTTAATTTTTTTTCAAATATATATATTATTATATATTATCTCAAAGATAGTTTACTATAAAATATTTTATCAAGTATTACAAATAGTTTTCTAAAAATAGAATATATATTATTATTATTTTTTTGAATTTCCTCATGTCCTTGACCAATCCCAATCCTCCTATTCATTTGCCAATTCTTTCTTTCCACATTATGTCGACCCTAACTAAATTGACCCTTCTAGACCCATTGGAACTGTCCGTACCACTACCCGAGGACACCTTGCATAGTTGGCACTAAAGCCGCAGTTCGTACCACATTGAGCATTGCAGTACACCAGGCGCCCTACCAGGCAAGACACCTTGCCATTCGCTGTTTAATTATTTTAGCTCATATTTTATGCATTATTCATTATTTTCTTTATGCAAATAAACTGTGATACATGGCATAACCTGTTAGAACTTATTGTTCAATTATATTTCCTGCTATGTATTATTTTCTTACACATTAAACTTAGAGTTAAGGGACCACCCTTTGTGTGTTTCATTCATAGGCCTTGACATGTTTATACCACGTTGTTGTGAGTTACATATAGGACTCGGACATGCGTAATTGGCTGGCCACCAGTACGTATAAGTCGTGCGTTAGGAAATAACTGCTAATAGAATTGCATGCTAGAAGACTTAGCAGTTATGAGTTGGCATTGGGCGGAGAGAACATGATTGGGAGTAGACTACCACCCTATCTATCATAGACTCGCTCGCTACTGAGGAACGATAGGTAGACTATATGCTATAGACTCGCTCGATACTGAGGAATAGTATATGGTGTTGTGACTCGCTACTGAGGTACTGCATTGGTATTTTCTTGACTTGACCCGGTAGTCATGCGACCATGAACTGTTCTTAAAACTGCATTCACTTAGAACAGTTAGGCTACCTTATCCGTTAGGTATGAGTACTCTTGGTTTGGGTACTAATATCTGACCGTGGCTTGGAACAATAACTTGTCGCGGATTAGTTTGCCACATCTTGTCCTTGTTTGGTTGTAGGTATGATTTACTACTTCGATGAGAAGGTATTGAACCTTGTTGGGGTCCGGATACCATATTGGATTTATAGCATGGAAAGATACGTCACCGTGAATTAGTTTACCATCTCTTGTCCTTGTTTGGTTGAGGGGATGGTACGCTCATTCAATGGGTGTGTATTGGACCATGTTATAATTCAATTGACTTATTTATTTGAGCAATATTTATTCAGTTTATATGGCATGATATATGTGTCTTGTTACGTCCCTCTGAGGACCTGGTTATCTCGCCAGGTGTGTGCTCTTGTCTTTCACAGGTGTTCTAGCTCTAGCCGTGATCATCGCCATTTCTTCGAGGATGATTGCGCTTGGATCGCCTTCGCTTCGCTCACCAAAAATTTATTTCTTTACTCATGTATTTTTCCTTTACTTGTTGGTAGTGGATTTGTCTCCGCCAACATATTGTATCAAGACAATTTATTATCATTATATGCTATCTTTTATTCATTTATTTTGTGTGGATGAGATTAGTTATGGTTCTACTGTATTTTACAGCTTATGTATTCATACGAGGTTTCCATATATTAGAGTGTACTTCGTATGTATACAGCTGGCATGTCTACATTCCTAGTCCTACATATTTTGGGACTGGGGCGTTACATGTTTTTGTGGTGGCCAATACAGGTCAAGATAAATTATTTGGTTACTTTACCGTACCAAGCAAGCCGGCGAATAGGATTGAAGTCTACGATCTCATCCACATATTTGACCTCTTTTCTAGATTTTATCTACCGTTTGACTCATCAATTGTATCTTGCTTGATTCCTTCCATCCCTATTCTTATCTTCCCT